>MNCI01011180.1:799869-855683 GCA_015680685.1 Gnetum montanum
GGGGGTGGTGGGGCGGGTGTGGGGGGCAGTGAGGTGGGGGTCAGACCCAAAAAATAAAGTATATTAAAAGTTAAAATTTTTTAAAAGACTAGAGTACAAAGGAGAGGTTAGAGAGAGAGGAGAAACATCAAAATATGAAGGAAGAAAGGCCAACAGAATCAGGGAGGGCTCAACATGTATAAATCCTGAAAACCAAACTTAAAAGCCTTCCCACAAGGGAAGGAAGGAGGATGAAATAAGGACTTGGTTAAAAAAAAAACTCATAATAAAACAAAGAAGAGAAAAATTTAAGGACTCAGCTAGAACGTTAGCTATTGAACAATGTCTCCTTAAATTGACAAAGGGAGAACATTAGTAGGAGAATCTCTCTAAAAAACCACATTACATCAGAACTTCTAGATGGCATGAAGGATAAAGGAATGAAAGCAACATAAAGTATAAAGCAAAGGTCCTTGACATTGAGGAGTGTCACCAAATAAAGCTTCATCCAATCGTGGCCAAAAACCATGTAAATATGTGCTACACTAAGTCCAAGAGTTGTGAGCAAGGGGACAAGTTAAAATACAATGAGTAAATGTATCTTCCTTGTTACAAATAGTACATCTGGGAACAAGAACATCCATATGAGAGTGTCAAATACCAATATGTAAACCTTGGTGAATCAAATACCATAAGAAATGTATAGTCCTTGAAGGAGTAGGAGCAGTTCAAATCATTTGAATACATTGCTTTCAGACGTGCACATTGAGATTAACCTTCCAAAGATGGTTGAATATTAGCCAGATATTAGTATTAAAATTAATAAGAGAATACACAATCTTAGAATGATAAGGAAAACCCTGATGACCACTAATCCAAGAAAAATCTAGAAAACCATAATGAAAATCTTGAATAGCTACACTTTTGTTTAAGTTATCCAAAATATCATAAAAGGTAGAATTTTGAAAAGCATTGATACTATAAAGATATTAACACTCTAACCAAGTTATCCAATGGTTATGTAAGCAAAGAGATGAAAGGAAGGAGATGCCAAGCTTATCCCAAGTACTACAAAGATGAGGATGCTTAATAGCCCAAGGTTCATTGTTAATGGGAAGCCACCAAGGAGAAACCTTATCAAGCATAAAGGAAGAAATAGTGATATCATTAAAGTTCCAAAACTCACTAATAAAACTCCAAGCCTTCCAAATGTGCTTGATGATGATGGAACTTGAAATAGTAATACCTTTAGGAAATAGGATCCAGTTAAAAATGAGTTTTTTTTTTAAATATATACTACCTTTAGGCTTTTCCATTTGAATTTGCTTAAAGGAAAAGGAAGCTTCCAAGGCTCATGACCATATAAGCATTTAGTCACCAGCTTGACACATAAAACAATACCTTGTTTGTAAGAGTTTAGAAGTCCTAAGCCACCATCCTCTTTATGGGAGGTGCAAATGTTCCAGGAAACCCAACAAAATCCTTTCCTAGAATGGCTACTATTCTAAAGAAAATTTCTAACAAGTTGATCAATGCAAAAATAAGCAAAAATACTAGGAGCCCAACATGAATCATAATACACATGAGTAGCCTAGATGATATGCTTGCAAACAATAAACTTGCCAACCATATAAAGCTTCTTCTCCTTTCACTTGACAATTTTTTGTTTAATTCTTTTAACTGTAACATCCCATAAAGTTATTGAAAATCCAACAAAGGAAAAGGGAATTCCTAGAAATTTGAAAACATGATCCTTATCTAAAAAATGCCAGGATTTAGACAAAACCTAGTCTTGAACCCCCTTATTGCAAAAGATTAAAGATTTAACCCAATTAATATGAGAGCCAGAGAGCCTAAAATATTGATCAACATGATAGAAAAGATGATCAGTAACAACTTTGTCATTTGTAATCATAAAAAAGGAGTCATCTACAAAATGCATATTTAGTCAGAAAGGAACATTAGAATCAATGAAAATTCCTTGAAGCAAATTACGTTCCTTGTCCTTATGAATAGTGTGACTTAAGAAATTAGCAGCAAGAATGAAGAGATAAGGAGCAAGAGGGCAACCTTGCCTAACTAAGCACTCTAGCTTAAAACAATTAGTGAAGCCAATATTGATAGCCACAAGGGCATTAGCATTTTCAAAGAAAGTCTCCATCATTCTAATAAATTTTTCATGAAAATCGTATTTGTAAAGGCAAACAATGATAAATTGCCATTTAGTTTTATCATATGCTTTAGCATAATAAATCTTAAGAAAAGATATGTTTTGATTGGAATCCTTAGCCCATTACATACCCTCCCGTGTCACAACAGCATTATCTAAAATATATTTGCCTTTAACAAAACCAATTTGCACTGGGGTAATTAACTGAGGAATAACTAGCTTTAATCTTCTAGCTAGACATTTAGCCAAGATTTTGTAAATAGAATTCAGAAGAGTAATAGGACACTAATTGCCAATCAAAGAGAGATCACTTTCCTTAGGAATAATATGGATGACTCCTCTATTAAGCTTGGGTCTAAGAGAACGTTGATTAATGGGTTCAACAAAAACACAATAAAGGTCTGAACCAACAATATCCTAATGATTTTTAAAGAATTTGATGGGAATACAATCAAAACCAGGAACTTTATCATTGGCCAAGATAAATATAATTGCTTTGATTTCAAAAAGAGAGATATCTTGAGCTAAAAGATGGTTGTGACTCTTATGGACAATATTAGATAAATGATTAAAATTAGTGAAAAAGTCATCCTAATCAAACCCATCTGAGATAAAGATTCATTGAAAATGTCAAGAAAACCATTAACAACGTGAGGATTAGAACTAAGATCACCATCCACCTCCATGAAGTTAATATTAGGTAAATTACCTCTACCTTTTAAGAATTTGAAAAACTCTTTATAGGGCTCACCCGCAACTTTCAACCAATTGAGACAACTCTTAATTAGAGCATTTTTAGAATTATACATATCCCATTTTTTTTTGATTGAGCGAACATAAGCCAGTTTTTTTTGTAAAGTAACACTGAAGGAATCATGTTCTATTGCAATGTTAATCTGTTGAAGTTCAAAACAAATATTTTCCTCCATTTTCCCACATCTCGTGGCATATTGTTTACTCAACCAATGGGCAACGTTATGAACATGACAAGTGACATGCAACCACTAGTCAATCCAACCTAAATTGCCAAGTAGCCTCCTCTTAGCATTCCAAAGAGATGTCAAAATACCTTTACTAGAAGGTGTAAGGGATAAAGAGGCATTCATATGGAAAAGCACATGATGTTGAACTAGAGATTTTGTACCAAATTCCAAATTAAGAGAAATTGGAAAATGGTTTGAAAGGGTAGCATCTTGGTGGACAACAACATGACCATCACAAAACCATGAAGAATAATGGGAAAAATAAAAAGCAATCGAGTCTCTCACAAATTCAATTGGTACCTATTGGAGGCTAGACCAAGTAAACCAATTATCACAGCGCACATTAGAACCCATAACATTAGAGAGACAAAAGTGCTCCTTAACATCACACCACATAGATAGCTCGTGGCCTATAAGTTGAGAAGAATCTCCACCAACTTTATCATAAGAATGTTCAATCATATTAAAATCACCTTCAAAGAGCCAATGAATGCTAGGCAAACTACAAAGAAGAAATTGCCAAACATCAACTCTTGTTGCAGAAGTAGTAGGAACATAAATGTTGCCAATGTTGAAATGACTTGAAGAACCTTGAAGAAAAGCCCAAACTACAAAGTTGTGCCTACCATGAGAGAGAATTTTTTAAGACTAGGACTTATTGATAATGAGGGTAGCACCACCTTGACCAATAATGTGATTAGTAGATAAGATTGTAGAGTTGTGAATAATACTACACTAGCTATAATAATATCCAGATCCAAAATTTTTACCTCTTGAAGAAGAATAAAGTCATAAAAAAGGAGTCAAGTGTTAAAAAAAGCACTGACCATCCTTGTCCAAAGTCTATTGGAAGGACCCCATACATTTCAAGAAAAGATTAACATTTAGAGAGGGAGGAGGAGGCCCCCACCCTATTCAAAGAATCAACATTATTCAAGAAAATAATCTTTGTATTGTAATCGATGGTAGTAAACAGATTACTTGCAAGTAAAAAATCCTAGATAGGTTGATCAAATTGTAAATTGGGCATAACTTCACTAGAAGAAGGATTGCCCCAATGTTTCCTACTATAAGGAATTGTTTGCAAACTATCAGAATCGACAATAGGATTTTGTAAAACCTTAGGAACATAAGACTGTTTGCCCTTAGTCATTGAAGAAGTTTTAGAAATTGGCTTCCATGTAACCTAGGAAATGTTCTTGGTAGGATCTTTGACATTAATAGGAGAAATCTTAGATGCATCAAGAGTATCTTGTTGTCTTAATTGCATTGTTTTTTTTTCTTTTTCTTTTTTTTTCTTTTTTTTTTTCTTTTTTTTTTTTTTGGCAACATAAGGAGAAATGATTCAAACATGTGACCTTCTTAATGATAGTAGTGATAGGACTTAGGAAGATTATAAAAGATAACTCCAGGTAGTCAATTCTACCTGCACGCAAAACGGTTTCACGCTTAAGAGAGTCAAGATCCATGTACCTAAGGATTCAAAGTGCTTGATTGGCCCAATATGAGAGACTATGCCCCTCTTAACTTTTTCAAAAATTAAAGGGAGATTGGGTAATTTAACAAAGCAAAAGACTCATTATCTATCCAATTCACTTTTGCTAGTTGATTTCGTTAATGCGGTGATGGTCTCTAGAGCCCTAAATATTGGTATTTTTAATCATCATCATGCTTTATTAATTATTACTCTTTCAACCCTACCTCTCCTGACTTTCGGCATTCGGCATGGTCAGGATAACCTTCGGTGATGCTCCTAATATTTCGATCGTACTTCCAAGTTGTGAAACGAATATTATAAAAAGAAAATTTTTGCTGTACGCCAAAAGAAAAGCCACTGACAATTTGACAAGCTGTGATACGAATACTTCAAAAGATGCTTTTTGACCTATCTATGAAGGAAAGTCACAAAAAGTGCAGGAATTTAAATATGGTACATTCATCGAACGTGGCTGTGGTGGATACAAAGGTTCCAACGAAAAGGACCCCAAACAAAAAATACAATTCTATTCAAAAAGCGTGGAAGATTCCTAGGATGGGCCTACTTGAACTTCTTTTAATACGTAAAACTGCTTTTTTATTCCATAAAAACTTGTGCAAGTATCAGAGGCCGAAATAAACAAACGTCAAGTGGCAATCACACAGGGTACTAAAATATTTTATCATCTTTATCTCTAACCTCAGTTTGCTGAGATACAATGGCATTGTCATGATGATGCAACGTTGGAAAACTTATCTTGCTCCGTGTCGGTTGAATAGTGTTTAGGGCCAATCCACCATACCAAAAAGAGTTTTATAAAAACCTCTAAATTCTGTATGCAATATGACGTTGTAGACGAGCAAAAAGATTTTAGTTATTAAAACACTCTTTTAGGTCATAGACCTGGTGCAGGTTAGATCAGGGAAGATAAGGAAGGCGTTAGGTTTGGTGGTTCTGTGAGTTGTTGGGCAGGATAGAATCACATGCTACACTCTGCCTAAGAACGTGCTAACTTTGTTCCTTACTGCATTGACCCGGAATTTTATAAGAAGTCAACCAACCTGTCCCTTTTATCTTCCACTACCATTGAATTGTCTATATCCCGAATCCCCAAAATGCAGATTTGCTCTCTTGTCCGGTTTTCAATCATATTACAAAATCTGGCTTGAAAACAATGAAGAAGCAGAAAGAGGAAGATGAAGCCTCCTCTGCAGAAGAAAAAACTCACTGCAAAAGCAGCAGCAGTTTTCAAAGGAGAAGTTCATCTACTGGTGGTGGGATTCAAGGGAACAGTAGCAATACCAGTAATACAAGTCTTTGGAGAAAAACTTCATCCAGTGGTGGCGGGATTCAAGGAAAAAGACCGGATCCACTTAGAATCAGCAAAGATTCACAGAAAATCTGTGCTGCAACACAGCAACAAAGGCAACCCATCATAATCTACACAAGATCTCCAGAGATTATCCATGCCAAGCCCCAGGAATTCATGGAACTGGTTCAGAGGCTCACAGGCAAAGAAAAGCAGCAGCAGCAACCCACCCATGAAATGAAATCTCAGCAATCATCTCTGCATAATCATGGATCAGCAACATCTTCTTCAGATGTTTATGCTTCTGCTGATTTTTTTCAGGTAGAACCTACTCCACTTAAATCCAGTATTTCTGAAGATACCACAACGAAACAGGCATGCCCACAGATAATCCAAGGTTCATCCTCATCTACGATTTTTCCTGCTGTTTCTCCATCCACAAGCTGGCTGGATAATCTTTCTCCTATTGATATGCAGTCAAATCCTCAAGGTTTTCCGTGGGCTTCTTCGCTGTCTCTTTCCCCTACCGAAAACATTGATATTGATATTGAGCAGTTCCTCACCAGTTCCCCCTCCACATCACCCCATCACCATTCAGCAGACTGAAAACAAATAAATAAATACCGACCCACTTGTTTTATTTCAAGTTACTTTAATCTTTTATTTAGAAATGGCTATGGCAACAGCCAACAAAAGGTTTGAATTTTGTCTGCATCATTTTACAGGATACGCACTTTCTGGATTTGTAAATTTTTGCATCCATTCGTTCATTCAGATTCATATATACTTCATACCCCACAATACAACATGTCTGATACAAGAAGTAAAAATCGTAAAATGCGAATGCACTGGGAAATTTTCTTCATATCTTATTGCTCTCTGAAAGTTCTGCCTCATGCATTATTTTCTGTGACATGTTGCTGTTATTTCAAGACATGAACGTTGGCTGAAAGCTTGATATTATTGAAATCCACAAGTACAACATTACATGCCTCATCAGAGTTCTACATTTTCAGTTACAATTATGTAATTCTTTAATTTCCCTTAGAAATACAGCGTTTATCCTTTCAAAGCTTTCTAGATCCGTAAACTTTTCAAAGTTTGGTTAGTACTGTAGAGTACAGACAAAGGTTTTCGGTTTTCCTATTCTCCATCCAACCTGGTTATAATGTGTGGTCCATCATCATTCTCTACCAAATATGAATATGAAACCGAAACCGTGTACTATATATACGTCATAATCTAGGATCCATATCATTTATGTCTGGACATTGACAATGACGAATCTTAGAAGTTAGAATCTATTAAGATATCTAGAAGGATCTAGAGAATCTTACTGGTTAGTGAATGTTCAAACTCCAATGCATTTCGCTGGATCAGTCTCTTTAATTGGCGATGCTTATTATACAGTCTTGGATCCAGGAAAGCCTAACATAGCATACATCCAGCCACAGAATATTAAGGCTACGAAAATTGACCTTTTCTCGCTTGTTTACGGTCATTATCTTTGCAGCGAAGTTTCGTAATATATACGTTCATGAAAACTGTCGCCCCAGAGAAACTACGCACCTTGCAGTGTCACGCCGGGAACTTGAAAGCCTGCCAATTCTGAGCATGAACTGTGAATACCACTGATACTTGCATACCGTAAGAAACTGTTATAATGTTTTATATATTTATGTTATAAGATGATTACTTAGAGGCGCAATGTTTACTTTTTAGGAGCGTTTCAGTAAATAAATAAAACGTTAAATTTTTGTGTGGTTCCACTTAACCTAGAAACTAGATCTTACAAGAAACAAAAATAAAAATACATTATCTATTTAGATTATTTTAGAAGGTAAAAATACTAAAAAAATATATCATTAACCTTCTATTCCCACCAACATTGATCCATCAGATTACTTTCCGCAAAAAAGCTTGATTATTTGCAAGAACTCTACTCTGGGCTAGCAGCAAGCATATTTTGTGACCATCGCAGGAGGACTTTTCTTCGCTGCAATAGTAAGTTTGGTAGTAGTCTGACGATGGAACAAGTTTAAGAGCCATTACGTTTAGGAGCAGCAAAGGTTCGAATCCTCAACTTTCACATTCACCTTGGACATTCTAGGTGCCACGTAGCATGCTGTGATGACAAATTGAAGCTTCCCAGCCAAGGTGCCGTTGTCAAGGTAGCCCTGTATTTTCTGGTTCATCATTCTCTTGTGTAGTTCGATTTTACCTAATTCTCATAGTTCTACTTTACCATCAATGCTTTGGAAGAGTTGATTTCAAAATTTCTCTCTCTTCCTCATCATTTCAATAGCAGAGCTAAGAGCAAAATATGATGTGTTAAGTCTTTAAACTAGATGCTTTGCCATTCTAGGATAGAGTTTAGTGGTCCATTATGATTCTTGTGGTGCTTACATCATTTATCTCAACCCATAAAAAAAAATGAAAATTACCTCATTCAAAGTTTCTTGTAGCATGTAAACTTGGTACACCAAGGTTTTGCTAAGCTAGAGCGCATGCATTGCATTGATTTTCAAACTTTAATTTTCAAGGTTAATACATGAGATCACTACTAAATCTATGGATGATCACAAATCATGGAGCATTCTTTTTTACTAGTTGTGCTATTGGTTCTAATAAACTATTACATAGTATTTTAGTTAGTTTCTTAGCCTTTTTTTGTTTTTAATATTTTTAATAAATTTATATAAGTCCAAAGGATATATGATCCTAATCAACTTGTATAAGATACACTAGTATCAATATTTGATTAGTAAGGCATATCTTCCTTGGTTAGAGTATGTAGCTTGTAACACCCCACTAACCTTGCCTTGGACTAGAAAGGTATTGCTTATAAAAAAATTGTGAGTTAATAAAATCAAAGTATGCCAAAAGAAATTTGGCAGGCAAAGAAGTAGACATTGATAAAAATAGGTGTATATGGACACAAAAATTAGGAATAAGTTAAATTTAGAAATTGATAATGTTAATGACTCATTGCATACAAAACTTAACCTATTTTACTAAGTAATGACAATTCATTACTACTAATAACAATGCCAAAAATACAATAATAAATAAATACATAATATCCAAATAACATCAAAGCATTAGGTCACTACTATTACAAATTATAATCCAAAATATAAAATTCCAAGTCAACACTATCAACTTAAAAGACTATAAAAGTAAAGTTAGACCTATACCAAGACATACAAGTACAAAGTCCCACACTAACAACCAAAGGACATTACATAATACAAAATACTAGTTGAACATTACAGCTTAAAAAATTATATCAAAGTGCCAACTTAAACAAACACTAGGAAATGTATAAATTCTAATATAAACATCAGCTTCTCCAATGACATCTACACTACAAACTTTTTTTCACCTAGGAGGCAAAAACAAAGGGAAAAGTTACTTCATAGACTAAGTAAGAAAAATAAACTACAATTACTTCCTTAAGGGATTTGAAACTAGGCATCAAATAGGTAAACAACCATGCACATGGGTTGTTGTATCCTAAACATTAGTACCAAACATCCAAATCATGCAAGCATCAAATAATAGGCTAAAGCATAAAATAAATAATATTAAATAGCCAATGTTCAAAACAAATTCAACCACCATCCAAACTCCAATTTGTAAAACCTAGCATGTATTCTCAATTTCATTTTGCCAAAGTTGGATTGCATACTTGTTGTGCAAAATAAGATTTTATCTAATTCCAAACCCAAAAAAAATGTATCAGTGAGACTTCTTTACAGTTTCTTATCTTCAATACTAAGGTTGTTCCAAAAATATTGCATCACTGTTCCTTGTTTAGCTAAGGATCCCAAATTCCCCCTCTATGCAGTGTTCTTTAAAGGCTAATGTAACATGGACTTTGCTACAACAAATAATGAAGGATGTTGTAACACCTTAGGATTCCTTTAAAACCAATTGGTCCTTCCTTTGTGCTAGCTCCACCAAAATGATCCAATGGCTCACTATGAGATGTTCCATGATGGCTTCATCAAATAGAAAAATGATAGCAATTAATACATCAAACTTAAACTAAACCCTAGGTGATGAGGAAAAATAACCAAATCATATCACCAAATCCACATGTTGATAAGCCCTAGGTCTCATATGATATTTTCCAAATTGGTCTGCATACCTAAATAAGGATCCAAGTCCATTAATATCAATTGATAATATTTATAAATACCAATTCAAATCCTAATGGATTTTAATTATGATTTCTCCTTCTTTCTTCTAAAAACTAGTAGGTCAATACTCTATTTTAAGTATTACTCTATACATAAACCAAAACAACCCTAGTCTTTATTGTTTCTTATGCTAACATTTCCATACAATGTGAATAGAATGTCATGACCTACATCTCAATTCCTAATGTAGGTTGCAATGAAATTTGAAATGGTTGTATAGCTACTAGAAAGTCCTTAAGATCCATGGTGCCATTAGAAAATATTTTCCTTCTGTCAAAGGAGAAATTCAGTTCAAAAATTCTAAAATGATTAGAAAACCCTAAGCAAATCAACCCATAAATTTAGCTAGAATAACTAAATTTGAAAATATGTCAAAATTGATAAATTGCATGATGAATAATGACATAATTAGTAGAAATATAAATCTAAACCAAATTGTATTAAATATGCATTATCAAATTCATTTCATTAAATTTATATTATCAAATTGAGTTGCTTATTCACCATTAGATTTAAAACACAAAAGATGGACAATGTAATAAATTTCCCTACTTGAAAAGAAGCTCTGAAGTTAGAAACCCTCATGTATTTGGGATTTGTTAAATAAGCTCCAAACCCTAAGCAAAAAAATGGTCAATGATTAGAACAAAATAAGATCTAGAAAGGAACCTATAAGAAAAAGCACTTACGTAGAACAATAAGGTTGCGGAGGCTTGGTTATAGCATCTTTTCTATAGTACATCACATGCTTTCCATCAAGTAGTTAAAAACAAACACTATGTAAAAACACAAAAAATAATATCGAAACAAAAAACTTTCTAAATTTAGGAGGCATATTGGAACCTAAAATAAGGGAAACATAGGTACACTCTAAGATTTATAGAAGTTTATAATTGAGTACTACATAGTAGAATCAAACTTGTGACTTGGGGTCATTAGGCCAAGACTCATACCACTAGGCTAACAACTCATTGTGTATAATCTAATAAATAATGACTTGAAAACTCAAAAGAGAAAATTTAATTATTAATAGGGAGGATGATTCTAATCCTAATAACATTTACATTACCTTCAACATCTATGCTTGAACATAGAATAACAAAAGACTTTCAAGTAGCAAAAGAAAGCTTTGACAAAATACTAAAATTTGTAAGAAAGAAAGATCCAATGGAAAATGATTGTACAAGATTTCCATCATATTATCCATCATGATTGATCTTACATTAAGAATATTTACCATTACTTATAACTCACTTGTTAACATAAGTTTTAATCTCTAAGTTAATAGTATTCTTTTAGATAAGGAAAATTTTGTCTTATCAACTATTTATCTAGATTAATCAATACTTTTTGTAGTATTAGTAAAAATATTCATAGCTTTTGTTTTATCTAGTTTCTTTATTATTATTGAATTATTCTTATCATTGATATTAACTTGATTTCTTATATCTTTAACTTTAATACATTTTTCTTTTACTCAACATCATTTTTCTTCAGCTAAAAAGGACAAACATTAAATAAATATATTTTATGATGATAGCAAAAATTAGAAAAATTAAAATTTATAATTGGCTAAATATTAGTCTTCTCACTTGCTTGTAATACCAATTTCTTCTTAGGGTTAAGAGGATTGATTTTAATAAAAAAAAAAACTCCAAAAACCAAATGTTGTAGAAATAAATTTCATATGCTTAATCGAACCATGAATACTAAAAATTTCCTTTAAATATTTCTAAAAAATCAATGAAAGATTAAATAGCTTGATAAAACAGAAAACTTTAAATTATTCTTCATAATAAATATCAAAACCTAAAGTCCACTTATGAGTAGTTAGCACTACATCATCATCATCATCCTAGCCTTGTCCAAACAAAATGGAGTCAACTACATAAGTTCCTTTTTGTCATTCACCTCTATGAAGAGCTAAAGCTTTGTTTATCCATTTTACATGGTAATTAGGCCCTACGACTATTATGCATCACATCTAGGGAATGATATAACATTTGCAAAATCTAAAAAGAAAAAAAACTCATCCATAGATTTTACAAGGTTTTACAAGCAATTACGAACATGACACTAACTCTCCTCCTTTTAAATCTAGGCTTGGAACTAGCATTAGTGAAGTTGAATGATTAGTACTACATGCATATATATAAATGATGCTTTATCTAGGGCATGTTCGACCATTGAAGTATTGTCTATCTTAATATGCAGAAATAAATTGATAAATCATGTTTTTCATCACTCCGATATTGGGGTGGCCGTGATATTGGGTACACGATATCGCGACCTAAGATGTGATATCTTACATTCAATATCGCAGTGTTACTCCTGGGTCTATAAATATAGTGCCCAGGTGCATAATTGGGAGGATGTTTTAGCAATAAAGTGGGGAAACTCTTGCAGTATATCCATTTGAAAGTTAGAATATTTTCCAAGTGCCTGAAATAGGAGGTCTAAGTGTGAACAGATCTCTATTCAAGTATTGATGTACCTAAGCACACCATTGTGTTGGCAATAAAGATGAGCTCTTTGATTCATCCTTGCAACACTTGAGATTTGTTTTCTTATGCATTTATATTTTATTTTATTTTATTTTATGTACTTTACATTCATGTTATTAGTGCAACAATTCATTTTGATCAATCAAGAAAATCGTTAAATTACACAAGCATGACCCCTTCGAGCATACAAGTGACACTTGGTAGCTAAAAAATAATTAGTGTTTGATAGCCTAGTAGTGTTTGCACGAAGTTCAGGATGTCTTCAGGAAGTGCGAATGGTTACTTGTGTTAGGCTAGATTAGACTTTAGTTTCCTTAGCAATTAATCACTTTTACTTTTAATCACTCATACTTTTATTCTTGTTCTAAGTGAGTAGTTCCATAAAAACATAAAATAATAAAAATCATATGCCTTAATCACACTTAACCATACAATTGCATTTCACAAGTCGGACTGGAAAGACAATGAATGAACAACATGCACATATTGTTTAGCTCTAGTGTACTTAGTAATTACAGTCTGCAGAATTCGACTAGATTGCATGTGAATGCTTGTGATTCATATGGTTGGGCGTAGGATTATCTTGCTACTCACCCTTGGTGCCATTGCCAAGGACTATAGTTCTTCGTGTGCTATCTAAACTTAGTGAAATTTAGTAACCTTGTTGTTCGAACCCTGAGAGTTAAATCCTATGAAAACAAAAATTATTATTACTATTATCATTAAATTTAAGCTTAACTGCACACTGTTTATTAACATAAAATGTCTTCTTCTCATAGGAGCCCATCTCCGCCCAGGGCAATTCAAGTACCTCAACAATATTGGGTGGTATATGCTCATCCTGATGAGTATGTACTAGACTTTACCTTCATCTTACATCAAGATGAACTAATGCGGTGGTGTGATATGGAAGGCAACATTGTGTTTCCACTTGACCGATCTATTCTAGCAATGCTTCAGCTAATGCTCACACAACATGGGGTTGAACATCTCCATGGAGAATATGAAATGCGAGATCCCGACTCAAGGGATTATCATCCTACTGAAGTGCAAAGATTAAGGGATTAGTAGCCGGAGCACCAACACAAGCTTATGAAGGGTAAGGGGTCAAACATCTGTCCACCTATGCTTGGCCTAATTGATGAAGGCAACCATTTCTTTAGTGACTCTCCTCTCTTTGATTTTGTTCAAGAAGCCCTTAACCAGAATGTACAATTCACAGTACATAATCCATGTTCTAGTCAACATGGATCCAATGACAAACATGGATCCAAAGAAGAAATTCAAGAAAAGGGGAACAAAGGAGATCATGATCGTGATCATGGTCACAAGCATCAAAGGAAAGATAATAGGCATCAATGCGGAGCAAGTTCCTCTTCTTCTTCCCTTTCATCGTCATCATCTTCTTCTTCATCAAGTTTATATCGTGGCTACAGAAGAAATAACCGTGATGAAAGTAACCAATGGGACCAAAACAATAGAACCGATCATCGAGACAATTGTGACCAAAGACATGGGCAATCTAGAGAGGTCCATCATCAAGAAAGAAGGGGTAGTAGGGAACATCGTAGGCACCTCCATCATGGCCTTGATGAACCTCTACTTGCTACTCAGAACATGTTAAATATTGTAGAGGCTGTGAGGATTCTAACAAGGCATGTGAAGGATAGTAGAATAAAGAGGTTGAATATGAACAACATCCCTCATTTTGAGGGAGGATATGATGATGATCCACAAAATCATCTCTAGGCCTTCCAAGATGCATGTGCTTAGTAGAACATTGAAAATGACTGAAAAAAGTTAAAATTATTTCCAAGGACACTTGTAAAGAAGTGGAAAGTTGGTATCGATCCTTGGAACCATAATCAATCAGGTGGTGGAGTATGATGTTGGAACTATTCAATGAAAAATATCAAACATACTCCCAATTATTTAATTTGAGGAAACAAGTTCAAGGGTGGAAGCAAGGGAATCATGAGCCCTTGGAAGCTGCTATTGGCCGATACTACTCTATGTTGCATAGGTGTCCTGACCATGGATACTCTCAACTTGATTAGCTTCACCATATCATAGATGGGTTGCAGTCTCAAACCAGGAAAATCCTTGGCATCTATGCCCAAGGGAGTTTGATAGAGCTAAGCACACGTCGGATTCAAAAATTAATTGAGCAAGTAGCTAAGGAAGAAGGAGAGCTAAGAAAATGTGAAAGTGCAGAAGAATATAACAAAGATCCTTCTATTTGGAAAACGGGATTAGATTTTGTGACAGTGAGGATGAATTCTCCAGAGATGAGGTGGTTAATCAAGAAACCTTTCCATTCCAAAAATTTCAATCAGAAATCATACCTAAGGTTGATTAACTATGGGACTCCATGGATAATAAGTTTCAAGCTATTTTAAAAATTGCTGAAGAGTTTAAGGAGCAAAGTGGTGAGCAAGAGCATTGGAGATGTAAGGAAACTAAATGTGCCAAATCTAAGGGTAAGAATAAGATAGCTGCAATAGAAATGATTACAGATAGTGATTCAGATGATGATGATGGATGTGATGTTTGCCAATATGAACATCCTAAGGGATGTTGTCTAGTTGTATCACACTTGCAGGAATCTGGAGTGTATGCCTTACATCCATAACTTGCATAACACAAACACAACAATACTACCCAAACACAACAATACTACCCAAGTGGAACTCCTCTGCAACCCTATGAATTGTACCAACATTGGAAACAACCACAATCGTGAGCATTGCTACCTCCAAGACAGCAATACCCTTACCGGAAATTAGATCCATATGGTTACTATGTTCAGTAACCTTCATCTCCAAGGGACTCCTCTAGTCATATTGCTACTTACCAATCTCACCACTACCCTCCTGAAACATACCAATCACCTTATCCAAGGAGAGATGCCACCTACTACCCTCATGCACCTCCTATTCCTACACCTACTCCTCCACCTCCTACACAACTACCACCTGCTCCATCTATGCAAGGTGAATTGCCTGCACAACCATAGAAAAGGAATGCTACAAGGATAGTTAACCTACAATCAGTTAACACATCCAAGGGGTCAGAACCACGAACAAAGAAAAGATCCTTCTTCTGACCTCACAATCCACCAAAGTCCTTAGACACATCGATGGTTGGTAACTCCTCCAACTTCAACTATTTCCTCTCTATCTGAGTCCCCTTCAAACCAAAATCCTTCTTGAATCCTTACTATAATACTGACACATACTGTATCTGATTGGATTTGAGTTGGTAACCTACCCAGAAAATTATCTGATCTTGGAAGTCCCCTAGTATACTTGCAAATTGTTGAGAATGAACCTTGTAAAGCTCTTCTTGACTCTAGTTTCAATGTTAATTTGATCTTGCATGAGATGTACACAATGTGGAACTTTCCTTCTTTAAAGAAGAATAACATCTAGCTAGAACTGGTGAACCAGCCCATCATTGTTCCATTGGGATTGGTTGAGGACATTGTCACCACCATTTGTGGGTGGTAATATCCCACTGATTTCCTAGTAATCAAAGTGGAGAATTGCAAGGGGGAATTTCCAATTATTATGGAAAGAGCGTGGCTAAGTACTATTGATGCCAAAATGGGCATTAGAGATCTTTCCTTGGAGATATCAAAAGAAAATGAATTTGAAAAAATTGAGAAGGAGAAAGTTCCATGTCTCACATATAGCAATTTAGAATGCCATTATGTGCAGAAGTTATGGTTAGTAAAGCAAAAATCTATTTCTGCATACAATTAGTGTGCACCAAAAGTTGATATTTGGAGATGTCTATACGTAATAGCCATAAAACAAGAAGGCACCTAGTGACTAACAGCTAATTCTAGCAGTAGTACATTATGCATGGAATCAACTAAGGGCCTAACGTATGAGTATGTTGCAAGTATGGATGAACTTGAGTAAGTTCATCACCAGCTCTCCGAAGGAGAAAATCATGATGTCAATTAGGGTGAGCTAGAAATTCTTGATAATTTTAAACAAGAGCCCATTGAATTGAAGACGCTACTGACTGGAATGGAGTATGCATTTCTGAAAAATGGGAGGCTGATTATTATTAATGCCAAGATTGCTCTAGAACAGAAGAAAAATTTGATAAAATTTATGGAAAAGTGGTTAAGAGCCTTTGCTTGATCATATTCTAAACTCACTAGGATAGATCTAAGAATATACTAGCACAAGATATACACAAACCTTGTCATCAAGCAAAAATGATAGCTATAACAACGTTTGAATCCCAAATTAAAGTAGATTATCAAAGAGGAGATTGAACAACTCCTCAAGGTGGGATTCATCTACCCTATCATAGATAATGAGTGGGTTAGTCCACTTGTGATCCTACCAAAGAAAGGAGGCAAATGGTAGGTGTGCATTGATTTCTAGTGGTTCAACATGGAAACTTTCAAGGATCATTTTCCATTGCCTTTCATTGACCATTGTTGGACACCATTTCAGGGCATAGCTATTACAGCTTTTTTGATGGTTATAGTGGCTATAACCAAATTCGAATTGCATTAGAGGACTAGGCAAAGATAACATTCACAATTCCTTGAGGGACTTTTTCTTACCATCAAATACCATTTGTTCTATGTAATGTCCTAGCCACATTTCAATGACTAGTTCTCAGCATTTTCCAACAACAAATCGGTTGTGGGATAGAAATTTTTATGAATGATTTTTCTACTATGGAGCTACGTTTGAGCAAGCCCTAGACCATCTTGAGTAGGTATTGAAGAGATGTGTTGAAATAAACCTTTGGCTCAATTGGAAAAAGAGCCATCTTATGGTCCAAGAAGGCATAGTCTTGGGGCATTGAATCTCAAAAGCAGGAATCGAGGTAGACCTTGAAAAAATAAGGGTCATCTAAGGAATAACTCACCAACCTAAAATAGTCAAAGAAGTTTGATCATTCCTTAGTCATACTAGCTACTATTGGCGATTTATCGAGAATTTTTTCAAAATTGCCAAGTTGTTAGTAGAATTAACAAAGAAGGATGCATCATTCGTCTAGACCCTTACATGTGAATTAGCATTTTAATAATTGAAGCAAAAGCTTGTTGAAACTTCCATTCTTCAAGCACCAAATTGGTCTAGATCATTTCATGTGATGACCGATGTATCAAATTATTCTTTGGGAGTAGTGCTTACATAGATGGATGATCAAAAACATCCATATTACATTCACTATGAAAATCGGAGCATCACAAGTGCACAACTGATCTACACCACCATAGAAAAGGAGTTGATGGTAGTGGTGTTCGCTTTAGAGAAGTTTACGCACAAAGTTCTTGGCTATAAAGTTTTTGTGCACATAGATCATAGTGCCATCAGATTTTTAGTGAAAAAACCAATGGTGAGCCCTCGTGTCATATGGTGACTTATGATTTTGTAGGAATCGAATCTCACTATGGTAGATCGTAAAGGTGTGGAGAATGTGATCGTAGATCACTTATCATGACTAAGATGGGATGACAAGGAGAAAGAGAAACTTTTATCTGATCAATTCCCTAACGAATCTTTCCTTACAGGTGCTATTAATACAGAAATGCCTAATGAACCAAAATGGTATGACACCATCCTCACTTATCTGCTTAAGCAAGAATTGCTACAAGTGCTGGACGTTAGGAAGAAGCAACAGTTTCTTCATCAGGCCAAGTATTTCATGGAGATTAATGAAAAATTTTATAAGGTTTGTCCCAATGGCTTGGTACGTTGGTGTGTCCCTGATATGGATCAACTGCACATTCTTTAGAATGCTCACAAAGTCCTTGTGGGGGCCATTATGCTAGAAGATGCACAGCCATAAAACTCCTCATGGTAGGGTATTATTGGCCAACAATATTTAGGGATGCATATCAATTCATCCATGCTTGTGATCATTGCCAGAGGGATGGTAGAATGACAGCTCAAATGGAGGGACCACAACAATGGATACAACCTATTGAACCATTTGACATTTGGGGCATTGACTTTATGGATCCCATCACACCTTTATCCAATGGAAAGGTGTATATAATAGTCACAGTTGACTATTGTACTAAGTGGGTAGAAGCAATAGTCTTCGTCAACTGTACATCCACCACTATTGCTCGGTTTGGATAACAAAACATTGTAAATATGTTTGGTGTACCTCATGTGTTAATTTTTGATAATGTAACTCATTTTACATGTGTCACTTTTTAGAAGTTGATGTAATTCTTGGGCGTTGAACATAAACTGACAACACCATATCATCCCCAAGCCAATGGTCAAGCTAAGGTCAATAATTGAGAGATTACAAAAATTTTAACATGTACCATTAGCAAGTACTAAATGGACTAGAGCACTAAATTAAATGATGCCCTTTGGGCCTATCGCTCCACATGGAAGCTTCCCATAGGTTATTCTCCCTATAAGTTTATGTATGGAAAACTACCAACATTGCCCATCCAATCTAAGCTTTGTACACTCTCTACAGCCTATGATCTTGATGTCGATATGAGTCTAGCATAAAAAGAATGATTAATGAGCCTCAACTTACTAGATGAAAATTGGTTAATGGCTCTGTCATCTAATGAAGTGCATAAGGCATTCAACAAGAAGCACCATGACCTCAAAATAAGAAAAATCAAGTTTCAACTAGGAGACAAGGATCTCTATTGGAATCCTACACATGTACCCCACCGAACCAAATTTCAAACATTGTGGGAAGGACCTTACATCATAGTTGAGACTTTTCCATCTAGGGCCATGATCGTCTACAAACCTGACAACCCAAATAAGAAACAATCAATTAACATTCAACAAGTAAAACCTTTACATGAGCCCAAGCCAACCAACACAACAAACACCTTGCCAAATGGACAACCATGCTCAATCTTTCAAATCTCTTCCTTACAAATTAGTTGTGGGGGAGATGGCCATCCATACTAATACCTTAGGTGACTCCTTAGTTTTTGATCTTTTTGTTTTACACATTTTTGGTTTTATAAATTTTTGTTTTCATCTTTTTGGTTTTACATTTTTTTTTTACATTTTTGTATTTTTAAGATTATTAGTTTTTTGTTAGATTTTTCTTTACACCATCATTAATATATTCAATATTTATTATCTACTCCTAATGAAAGTGATTACTCTAGTAGTTATTCTAATTATTAGAGCAGTTACTATAGCAGTTTATTCTAATTATTAGAGTGGTTACTCTAATTATTAGAGTAGTTTCTCCCATGCCTATAAATACAGTGCCTAGGCACACAATTGGAATGAAGTCTTTTAGCAGTTAAGTAGTGAAAACTCTTATAGTCTGTTTGAAAGTTAGAGTATTTTCCAAGTGCCCATAGTAGGAGCTCTAACTATGGACGGATCTTTATTCGAGCATTATGTACCTGAGCACACCTTGTGTACGGCAATAAAGATGAGCTCTTTGGTTCATCCTTGTAGAACTTGAGATTTTTTTCTTACGCATTTCTTTTATTTTATTTTCTTATGAATTTATTTTATTTTATTTTATGAACTTTACATTTCTATTATTAGCACAACAAATCATTAAATTAAGCAAATCATTAAATTACACAAGCACGACCACTTTGAGTATGCATGTAATGCTTGGTAACCCAGTAACGATTAGCGTTTGGTAATCTCAGTAGTGTTGCATTGGTTTAGGATGCGTATGGAAAGTGGGAATGGATGTTGGTGTTAGCATTAGTTAGAACTTAGTTAATGAGTAGTTAAGTTAAATTAGTCACTTAGTTATCTCTCTCTTTCCCTACTAGCTTAGGACATAAAAACATAAAAGCTATAAAAATCATATGCCTCAAGCTTACTTAACCATATAATCGTGACATACAGGTAAGCTTGGGAAGACAATGATCAATCAACCTATCCTTGTTCCACAAGGGTGCATAAGCACTTAGTCCTTGGAATTTGACTTAATCATGCATGAAATGCTCATATTCATATGGTTGAGCGTAGGGGTACCTCGCCACTCATCATTGGAGCCGTTGTCAGGGACTTAGTTGTTTGTGTGCTAACTAGAACATAGGAAATCATTCACATCGTTGGAATGAACCCTTACGATTGGTTGAGAAAATATTAAACAAGAATACATTACACACTGAATAGACAAGTATGTTTTCTTCTTCGTACGAAAGCGCCTCACCGCCTAAGTCTAAAACAGGAAATAGTTGGTGGTGTAATACACATGACATTGATCTTCCAGTCCCTCAACAAGTTCAAGTGGTATATATTCATCCTGATGAGTATATACCAGACTTCACCTTTATCCTCCATCAAGATGAACAACTACATTGGTGAGACTTAGAAGGTAACATAGTCTTACCTCTTGATCATTCAATCTCGAGCATGCTTCTTCGTGCTCTCACATGAATTGGCATGCCGCACTTACATGTAGAATACACTGTGCAAGACCATGACTTGAGAGAATACCATCCCATAGAGGCACAATGTCAAAGGGACTTGCAACAGGAGAGACATCATAAGTCTTTGAAGGGTAAGTGGTCCCAGGATGCCCCACATGTCTTAAGCAAAAATGAGGGTGATGAACCTACCTTAGGCAGTTACCCACATAACGATGTTCCTTTCCTTGACTTTGGCCAAGGGGTTGTGTATTAGGACCTTCATTTCACTATTCATAACCTAGGTTCTGATACCCATGAGCATAAAGGATTTGAAAAAGGAACACAAACTCATGATAAAGGTGGACATTCTAACTACAATTGTGATTGGGGTCGAGACTATAGAAGAGAAGGTAGCAGATACCGTCATGGTGATGGTTCTCCTTCTTCTTCACCTTCATCATCTTCTTCATCCTCTCTTTCAATATCCGAATGTGATCATAAAGAAAAAGACAATGGGGATAAATATAGGCAAAGTGGAAGTCATAGATGAAACAATCAGGAAAGGGAACAAGGGCATTCTAGAGAGTCATGACATAGAAGAAGGGAGAGTAGGGAAGAACGTGGGCATCATAGAAGCCATGGATGAGATGATCACAATGAACCCCTACTCACTACTCGAAGTATGTTGGACATAACTGAGGCTGTTAGAATTCCAACAATGCACTAGAAAGATAGTAGGATCAAGATATTAGCTATGAACAATATCTCAAGATTTGAACGGGCATACAATGTTGATTCTTAGAATCACTTACAAGCATTCCATGATGCGTGTGCCTTACAAAATATAGAGAACGAATGGAAAAAACTTAAGTTGTTTCCATGGACACTAGTTAAAGAAGCAGAAAGTTGGTACTAGTCTTTAGAACTAGAATCCATTTGTAGGTGGAGTACTATGTTAGAACTATTTAATGACAAGTACCAAACATACTCCTGAGTTTCTTAACTTGTGAAAGCAAATCCAAGGCTGGAAACAAGGATGACATGAACCCTTGGATGTTGCCATGGGCCATACTATGCATTGTTACATCATTGTTCTGACCATGGTTATTCACAAAGGGATCAACTGCACCATCTCGAGGATGGGCTTAGGCATGAAACAAGAAGAACCCTTGGGACTTGTGACCAAGGAAGACTATCCAATCTTAGGTCCCATCAAATTTAAATACTATTAGAGAAAGTTGCTAAGGAAGAAGGTGAGCTATGGAAGAGAGAACGTGTGGAAGAGTATAATTGAGATCCTTCCCTTTGGAAGAAGAGAGTAAGATTTTGTAAGGATGAAGAAGAGTCACCACTCAAAGAGATGGTGAATAGGAAAGCTTTGCCTTCCAAAAGATGAATCAGAAGTTTTGACAAAGGTAGACCAAATGTGGGATTCCCTAAAAAATATATTTTAAACTATTCTTAAAATAGTAGAGGTTTCTAGAGAGCAAGGTAGTGAGAAAAGAAAAAAGAAATAGGCTGAACATGCACATAGCAAGGGTAAGGGTAAAGTTTCCATCATTGAAGAGGTTGTGGATTCAGAAATAGACAATGATAATGGATGTGAGATATGTCAATATGACCATCCTAAGGGATGTTGCCCTGTAATCTCACATCTACAGGAGTTGAGGGTGTATGCACTTAACCCACGATTAAACAAAAGGAAAACACCTTGAAGGTTACCTTATCCTCAAGGTAACCTAAGGTAGTTCCACCAACCCTTAACATATTATCCCAGTGGAACTCCACCACAACTGATTGAGCAATATCAATAGTGGTAATTCCCATAATCATGGGGAATGCCACCACCAAGGCAATAGTATCTTTACTAGCAACCTAATTCGTATGGATATTACCTGTAGCAACCAATCTTCCCATGTGACTCTACTAGTCACATCACTCCTTAACCTGACAACCAAGCCCATGAGTATTATGGGACTTCCTCTTCTAGAGATGATATTTTGCAAGCATATCATCCTTCTCATCTAGCTACATCTCTTCCACCAATAGCTCCACTACCACGTGCTCCCGTGATGCAAGGTGAAATCCCTACCCAGCTGCAGCAACATAATGCCACAAGGGTTGTTAACTCTCAACCTACTATTGGTTCCAACAACCACATGAATAAAAGACCTTTCTTTAGAACCAATAGTCCAACCAAGCCCTTGCAATCACAAGTAGCTAATTCCTTAGATGCCTCAGTATCAATCAAAACTTTGGAGCCCCCTTCAACCCAATTACCATACTCAACGCATATGATCATGCTAACACATGTTGTCACTGATTAGATCAAAGCTAGCCACATTCCTAGGAAATTCTATGATCCTGGAAGTCCTTTGACATACGTAAAAATTGCTAGAAATGTGCTATGCAAGGCTCTTTTGGATTCAGGTTCCGGTGTCAACTTCATTTCTCAAGAAATGTACAAGGCCTAGAACCTGCCTCCATTGAAAAATAGCAACATTTGTCTAGAGTTGGTTGACCAGTCCATCACTGTCCCATTGGGACTGGTGGAAAACATTGTTACCATTATTTGTAGGTGGTCGTAACCAGTTGACTTCCTAATGATTTAGGTAAACAACAGTAAGGGGGAATTCCCAATCATAATGACAAGAGCATGGCTAAGCACCATCGACACATGCCTAGGAATCTATGATCTTTCCCTAGAAATATCAAAGGAAAATACATTCAGAAAGATCAAGAAGAAGAAAGTTCCATGCATAGAATATAGTGACACAAGGTGTAATTGCATGTAGAGGTCATGGTTTGTGCAAAGTTTAGAATTTCTTACATGCAATCAATGTGCACAAGTGATTAACATACAAAATGCCTGTATGTAGCAGCCACACAACAGAAAGACACCCAATGACTGACAGCTGATTAAGAAAGTAGTTCACTCATATGCATGGAACTAATTGAAGGTTTGACTTGTGCTTACATTGATAGCATAGATGCATTAGAGCAAGTCCACCGCCAACTTCCAAGTCTTAACCTTGAAAATATCAACTGGGGGAAGTTGGAAATCCCTGAGAAATTTAAGCAGGAGCCCCTCAAGTTGAAACCATTGCCCATCGATATGAAATACATGTTCCTTATAAATGAAAAACTAGTAATTATCAATGCTAAGCTTACTCCTCAATAGAAAGAAGAACTACTGAAGGTAATAAATAAATGATTGGAAGCCTTCGCTTGGTCATATCCCAAATTAACTAGAATAGAGCCTAGGATATGCTAACATAGAATTTACACTAACCCCTCCATGAAGCCTCGAAGACAACCATAGAGACAATTGAACCCTAACTAAAGCAAGTAGTTAAGGAATAAATCAAACAACTTCTCAAGGCTAGGTTCATATACCCCATTGCTGATAGCGAATGGGTTAGCCCCTTAGTTATTTTTCCTAAAAAGGAAGTCAAATGGAGGATGTGCATAGATTTTAGGCTACTAAATATGGCAACATTCAAAAATCACTTTCCACTACCATTTGTCAACCAAGTCATAGACACCATCATAGGGCATCACTATTACAGTTTTCTGGATGGATATAGCAAATATAACCAAATACAAATAGCCCTAGAAGATCAAGTGAAGACTACATTCACCAGTCCTTAGGGAACGTTCACATCCAAACAAATGATGTTTGGCTTGTGCAATGCCCCTACAACATTTCAATGACTAGTTCTAAGCATATTCCAACAGCAAATAGGAAATGGCGTGGAGGTCTTTATGGATGACTTCTCCACTTATGGAGCAAACTTTGATCAAGCCTTGGACCAATTGGAGCAAGTGTTAAAAATATGTGTAGAAACCAATTTGAGGCTCAACTGGCAGAAAATCCATTTGATGGTCCAAGAAGGCATAGTACTAGGCCACAAAATCTCACACACAAGGACAGAGGTAGACCCTAAGAAAATCAAAATTATTCAAGGAATTACCCATCAACCGAAAACTGTCAAAGGTATTTGGTCATTCCTTGGACATACTAGCTACTATAGGAGATTTATTGAGAACTTTTCAAAGGTTTCCAAACCATTGGTGGAATTAATGAAAAACGATGTACCTTTTGAGTGGACTAGGGAATGCAAATTAGCTTTCCAAACTCTGAAATAGAAGCTAGTAGAAACACCCATTTTACAAGCTCCTAAATGGTCCAAACCATTCCATATCATGATTGATCCATCCATCTATTCTTTAGGAGCCATACTTATAGAATTAGATGACCAAAAGCATCCTTATTACATCCACTATGCAAGTAGAAGTATCGCTAGTGTACAACTTAACTACACTATCACAGAGAAAGAAATAATGGTTGTAGTGTTTGCACTAGAAAAGTTTAGACACTATGTATTGGGATATAAAGTATATATATATATATACAAATCATAGTACAATCCAGTTCCTCATGAATAAGCCAATGGTAAGCCCTCATATCATACGATGGCTTATAATCTTACAACAATTTGATTTAACTATAATCAATCACAAGGGTACTGAGAATGTAGTTGTTGATCATTTATCTCAGTTGCGATGAGATAACAAA
Source organism: Gnetum montanum (assembly GCA_015680685.1). Lineage (NCBI taxonomy): Eukaryota > Viridiplantae > Streptophyta > Gnetopsida > Gnetales > Gnetaceae > Gnetum > Gnetum montanum. The sequence continues at coordinate 825,432 of MNCI01011180.1, forward strand.
GAGGATGAGTATCCAATTTCTGATCATTTTCTTGATGAATTCCTCTTTGCTGGTGTAGTGAATAATCAATCACCCATGGAGAAAAACTAGTACAGTAGCATTCTTACCTATCTCCTCACCCAACAAACACCACAAAAGTTAAACCTTAAGAAGAAACAATAATTTCTTCATCGAGCCAAGTACTTTATGGAGATCAATGGGTAACTTTAAAAAGTGTGTCCTGATGGCTTTGTTTGATGGTGTGTTCTTGATATAGATCAACTGTGAGTTCTCCAAAATGCTTATGAGGGTCCTTGTGGGAGTCATTACGCTAGGAGACGAACGACCATCAAGATCCTACTTGCATGATATTATTGGACTACCTTATTTCAGGACACCCATCGTTTTGTCCAATCTTGTGAGTGCTATCAATGTGATGGGGGAATGACTATTAGAATGGAGGGTTTGCAACAATGGATTCAATAGTTAGAACCCTTTGACATTTGGGGAATTGATTTTATGGGGCCGATTACACCAATGTCCAATGGAAAAGCTTATATTATTGTTGTCATTGATTACCTAACAAAATGGACTGAAGCAACTACTATTAAAGATTGTACATCATCTACAGTTGCATGATTTGTTCAACAAAAAATCATAAATAGGTTTGGTGTGCCACGTGCACTTATTTCAGACAATGGTACACACTTCACAGGTGTAACTTTTCAGAAATTAATGCAACACTTAGGGGTTGAGGATAAATTGACTACATCATACCACCCCCAAGCGAATGGTCAAGCAGAAGTCACCAATAGGTAGATTATGAAGATATTGACAAGAACCATTAGCAAGTTTAGGCAAGACTGGAGCACTAAACTAAACAATGCTCTTTGTGCATACCGCTCTACATGGAAACTCCCTACAGGCTACTCTCCCTATGAGTTAGTGTATGGTAAATTACCAATGCTTCCCATTCAAACTGAGCTCTATACACTATCCACGACATGTGACCTCAACCTTGACCTTAATCTAGCATAGAAATAATGGTTGGTAACTCTTAACTTGCTAGATGAAAATTGATTAACTACCATGTCATCTAATGAATTACACAAGGCATTTAATAAACAATGTCATGACCTAAGAATTAGGAAAGTTAAATATCAGCTAGGAGATAAGGTTCTCTACTGGAATCCCACACATGTGCCACAACATACTAAATTTCAAACACTATGGGAAGGACCGTATATTATTTATTCAAATTTTCTTTGAGGGGCCATGATAGGATACAAACCTAAGAGCCTAGATAAGAAAATTTTGATGAACATGAAACAAACCAAACCTTTCCAGGAGCTTAGGATAGCTAGTACACATGCTACCTCTCTTGATGGACAACCCTTCTCACTATTTTGGATCTCCTCCTTCCAACTTAGTCGTGGGTTGGGGGGGGGGGGGGTGTTGATTGCCACATATGCTAACCATTCTAGGCCCTCAATTCTTTCTAAATTTTTTTTACATATTTTTTATTTTACACATACTTTCAACTTTTCTTATTTTTGTTTTACACCATTGTTCATGTTTTTACTGTTTCTTTGTTTTCTTGATTTACTTTTATTCATCATCTAATAAGTGCTCATGATGGTGGATTGGATTATATCATATTGATTACTAATTTTTGGTTGTTACGTTTGAATTATGATGCTGATATTAAGGTATGGTTCTTTTGGTAAAATAGGCAATGAGTCCACACCATCCACTCATCCATACAACTCTATGGTCTCCTTTAGCTTGGAACTATACAGTCCCCTTTTTCTAAGTAAACTTGTTAATGAATTGGTGGTTGAATATTTTTCAAACCAAGAAAAGACTCAAAGGATGAAAAGGTTGTGACTTCAAGGGGATTTGATGCATTTGTGTTGGCCATTCTCTTGGGTGCTTGGATGATTATTTCTTGGGTTTTCTACCATTTTGACATTGTTCAAATATCAGGAAGTTGAGTGAATAAAAATAAGTCTTTGCATGGTGTTGTTCTCATGCAAAATAAAAATAAAAATAAGAAAATAAAGGAGAAAAGTGAGAATTCAAAGCATACCCCTTAGACATAATAAAGCAATATGGGTTACAAGCATTGGTTATGAAACTGGAAAGACATGTTACCCATGCTTGAAGGTTCCCTCTAACTAAGGCCCTTTCTCACTTCCTACTTCTCCATCTTGCTCTCCTCGGAATGGTGGTCACTCTTTGTGAAGGCATTCTTATTACTTCAAGAGGATGGATTGGCTAGGTGTATTGATGCGAGGTCACGGAATGTGGTTGGTTTGAGTTTGGATTTGGGATGAAGTTCTACTCAGTCATCTTAACCATGAAATACACAAGGGGCTTTACATAACCTTGTTCTTGGGATTCCATTCCATTCTCTCCTCTCTATCTTTCTTCCCATTTTCCACCTCATTGCTAGTTTTATCATTAGTTTGTTCTGGGTTGATGCATTGTTTTTCTTTGGTCAATCTTGTGGGTAAGTTTTTAACTCTTGCTTCCAAATGACATTCCTAGAGCCTATGGACTCTTTGGTTTGTGGGTTTGTCAGGGCATAAAAGGCATGGGCCTGCTTTGGGTAGAACCCACTGGCATTCCTTTTTGGTATAATTGTTAAGTTCTTTTCCTTAAACATTTCCTGCAATCAATCATCTCTTGTTTCATCCCCATCCATGACATCCATTTTATTGGTATTGCCATTGTTATTTTTTTCCATCTTTTTTGTTCCTCATATTTTTCCATCTTATAGCTACTATAGGTTCACTCTTAGTCGTGAGGGCCTTAGCAAAATTTTTTTAATTTTCTCCATTTTACTATTCACCTAACCCCTACACATTGGGTAGTCACCTATGATAAATCTTTGAACCAATTTCTGCCATAACCACAACTCAACCAATGTGCTTCATATCGAGGCAAGGTATCAACTGCATTATGGATTATCTATCCTTGCTCATTTGTGACTATGTTGTGTGTGCAGATGGCGATCATACAAAAGCACTCAGGATGGACCGGAACTAGAGCATTTACAAAAGGAGCAAGTTTGGTGGCATGGCTATTGATAAACAATAGAAGGCATAATCTTGGCATTGGCGGCAGCATGCTCCATCTTCTTTCTCTCTCTCTTTTTCTCTTCAATCTGTCAAATAAAGGCTTGGATGTCATTTATGTATGAGTGTTCATCACAATGGTCATGAACACTAATGTTGTAATATGCTTATTGATCCATTCACTGGGCACATTGAGTCTATCATCCCATTCCATCGTCAATTGTCAGTTAGTCAATAATCCCATACCTTCCTAATATTTTGTAAAGAACCTGGTTCTTTTCTTCTATACTCAAGGATGAGTTTTCATTCAATTGTGGAGGTATGATGAGAGAAGTTACTCTAGTAGTTATTCTAATTATTAGAGTAGTTACTCTAGTGGTTTATTCTAATTATTAGAGTGGTTACCCTAGTGGTTTCTTTAGTAATTATTCTAATTATTAGAGCAGTTGCTCCCATGCCTATAAATAAAGTGCCCAAGCGCACAATTGAAAGGAAGAATTTTAGCAGTCAAGTAGTGAAAAATCTTGTAATATGTTTGAAAGCTAGAGTATTTTCCAAGTGCCCATAGCATGAGGTCTAAGTGTGGATGGACATTTATTCAAGCATTGTGTACTTGAGCACACCTTATGTATGGCAATAAAGAAAAGCTCTTTGATTCATCCTTGCAGCACTTGAGATTTGTTTTCTTACACATTTATTTTATTTTATTTTCTTATGTATTTATTTTATTTTATGCACTTTACATTTCTGTTATTAGCACAACAATTCATTTTGATCAATTAAGCAAATCGTTAAATTACACAAGCACAACCACTTCGAGCATGCATGCAATGCTTGGTAAACCAGTAACGATTAGTGTTTGGTAATCCTAGTAGTGTTGCACTGGTTCAAGATGTGTACAGTAAGTGGAAATGGATGCTGGTGTTAGGATTAGTTAGAACTTAGTTAATGAGTAGTTAAGTTAAATTAGTCACTTAGTTATCTCTCTCTTTCCCTACTAGCGTAGGACATAAAAACATAAAAGCTATAAACATCATAAGCCTCAAGCTTACTTAACCATACAATCATGGCATACATGTAAGCTTGGGAAGAAAACAATCAATCAACCTGTCCTTGTTCCACAAGGGCACATAAGCACTTAGTCCTTGGAATTCAACTAGATCATGCGTGAAACCCTCATATTCGTATGGTTGAGCATAGGGGTACCTCTCCACTCATCAACTCCTTTACTTTCTTTCATGGTTATGTTTATTTGCATTCAATATGTTTCTCTACCTTTTTTTTGCTAATAAGGTGGTAGGTAGAATGGTAATGTACTATTCAATGATGGTATGCTTCCTTTGTAATGTGATTGTTGATGTCTAGTTTTTGACTTTGAATGTTGTTTTATATGATTGGAACATGGTTTCTTTTCATGTAACAAGTAGTGAGTCCACATCATCCACCCATCCACATACTCTATGGTTTTCCTTGTTTTGGAAGTGTGTAGTATCTTCTTCATTAATACAACTTTAATAAATTGATGACTTGTGTAGTTTCTGAAATCAAGAAGGAATCAAAGGTTTGGATAGGGTATGGCTTCAAAGGGATGCAGTATTCTTTGTGCTTTTCTATTTTCCTATGTGCAGGAGTGTTCTCGTCAGATTCTCACTATTCTGCATCATTTCATAATAGGAAGTCCAATAAGTCCTTGCATGGTGTGGTCCTCATCAAAAAAATAAATATGAGGATTCAAAGCACATCCCTTGAATAAAACAAGTTCAAAAAATGCAATGTGTCTTTACATGGTGTGGTTCCCATAAAAAAATTATGCGAATTCAAAGCACACCCCTTAAACTAAATAAAAGGGCCATAAGCACTAGTTATGAGACTTGTCTTATCTCCTTTAACTAAGGCTCTTTCTCACTTCCTATCTTCACTCCAATTTGGAATGGTGGTTGTTTTGTGGGAGCATTCTTATGTCTCAGGGGATTGACTTGCCCTAGAATGTCAATGTGAAGTCACTAAAAGTGCTTGGTTTTGATCTGGACTGAGGATGGATCCTACCAAGTTATTTAATCACAAACTTCACAAGGTACTATATGTGACCATAATTAGGAACTCCATTCCACTTTCTCTATCATTCATTTATGCTTTCCATGTCTCACCTTACTATTGGTTTCATGTTTTGATTCAATGTTCTAGTTTGATCTATCGAGTTTCTCAATCAGTTACTTTCAGGTTTTTGTACTTAACTTTTCATAACTAGTAATCATCCATGGAGCCCATGGACTCCTTGGGTTGAAGTTATGCAAGGGCATAAAAGGCTTGTGCCTACTTTGGGGAGGACCCACTTGCATATCTTTTGATTTGGTTAAGTTAAGTTCTTTACCCTTAGACATTGTTACAATCAAATTTTTTTTATTTACTCCATCCATGTTATCCAATTGTACAGACCTTCACAACTATTTGTAATGAATTCCTTTTCATTGTTGTGAATACCCTCTTTCCAATACTCCTTGTGTTAAGCTTTTTCTGAATTGTTTGGATCGCTTCTTTTATTTAGCTCATTTGTTAGTCTTTCCACTAACAACATCAAGCAACCAATCTATCACAATCACAACTTGGCTAGATTAAATCACTGACAAGACAAGGTACCCAACCATTATTTGTTGCATTATAAATAATAATCCTTGGTTTTGTTGTGAGTGCATTGGGAAGCATGGACTAGAAGCAGGGCTATCATCACCAAGGAGGATGCAACCGTATCACTCGCGGGAGATTGTTCATCACCGTCGGATCTCTTCTATCTCTCCCTCATTCTTCTGATACCAAGAGGGGTTGGATGCTCTTTGGATCCATTGATGTTCTTTCCTATTATCATGAACACCCAATGTTGTACACTATTGTAATATTGTATGCTCAAGAACTTTTGTATTTGTTTGTTTTCTTTGTGTCACTCTGCATGTCAGTCAAATAAGTCCACACCCCCTATTATATTTTGTAAAGAACTTGTTCCTCTTCTACTGTACTCAAGGATGAGTTTTCATTCAGTTGTGGCAGTATGATAAATTTTTTTTTTCATCACTCTAATATCGATGTGGTCATGACATCAGGTACATGATCTCAGGTAAGCAATATTGTAGCCCAAGATGCGATATTATACATTTGATATCGTAGGGTTACTTTCGGATCTATAAATACATTGCCTAGGTGCACAATTGGGAGGATGTTTTAGCAATCAAGTAGGGAAACTCTTCCAGTCTATCCATTTGAAAGTTAGAATATTTTCCAAGTGCTCGCAACAGAAGGTCAAAGTGTGAATGAATTTTTATTCAAGCATTCATGTACCTGAGCACACCATTGTGTTGCAATAAAGATGAGCTCTTTGATTCATCCTTGCGGGACTTGAGATTTGTTTTCTTATGCATTTTTATTTTATTTTATTTTATGAACTTTACATTCATGTTATTAGTGCAACAATTCATTTTGATCAATCAAGAAAATCGTTAAGTTACACAAGCATGACCGCTTCGACCATACGTGTGACACTTGGTAGCTCAAAAATGATTAGTGTTTGATAGCCCAACAATGTTTGCATGAAGTTCAGGATGTGTCCAGGAGGTGGGAACAGTTACTTGTGTTAGGCTAGATTAGACTTTAGTTTCCTTAGCAATTAATCGCTTTTACTTTTTATCATTCCTACTTTTATTCTTGTTCTACGTGAGTAATTCCATAAAAACACAAAATAATAAAAATCATATGCCTTAGCCACACTTAACCATATAATTGCATTCCACAAGTGGGACTAGGAAGACAAAAAACAAACAACACACACACATTATTTATCTCTAGTGTACTTAGTAATTATAGTATGCACAATTTGACTGGATTGCACATGAAGGCTTTTGATTTGTATGGTTGGGTGTAGGAGTACCTTGCTGCTCATCATAAATGAAAATAATTCATAGCATGAAGGAATTTAAGGTCATGTTTTTTCTACACATTATTTAACTATGAAGTAGAACTTTGATTATAATTTAGGTCATCTAAAATTTAAATGAATGCATATCATGATGTAAGATCAATAACTAATGACTCACATACATCATTAGGAAGAAAAAAATTAGGTGTCTTAAATTTTTTCCTATTAGCTTGTAATTTTACATTTTGAGAATTTTTTTCATTAATAGAAGAAGTAGAATTTTTTAGCATTATTTGAAGAACTTAGAAGTAATATAGAATCCTCAATCAGGAATAACATTATTTTTGGTATTGAGACGTTACTTAAAAGTATGGTAAAAATATATATTTATAGACTATGGTGTTAGGCAGAGAGTTAGCTATGGAAAATTATCATCAAATCTATTTCCTACCTAAATGGATTAGCTTATATTGATAGGATGAAGGTAATAAAATGGTGATGAAATCAATATAAATATTTCAAGATTATATTAAATGTGTTTTATAACTATGTAATTTACATATATTTTAAAGATACTACTATTAAAATTTATACATAGTTTTTAGATCCATAATATTTCAATAAATTATAATTTGTTCATCCTCTATTGCTTATATAATAAGCAAGGTTGAACAAATTAGATCTTCTTGGGAATTGAACATCTAGAGTTATTTTCATATGAATTATTATGTATAATAAGTATTTAACATTTATTTTTATTTTTTAAGATGAAAATCAATTATCACAATTCTAAGTAGATCTAAGTTCTTTCTTTTCAATTTTTCTCTAGAAAATTACATCTTTCTAGAATTTCCCCATCTAAATTAATTTCAATTTCTTAAAATGATGCCAAAACTTTTGCTTATTCTATTACTCTCATAATTTTTATTAGCTTTAAGAATGCATATTTGTAAGCTATTAAGAAAAAATTTGAGATGCCTTGTTCTACTAATGTTGATGCAACTAAGACACATGATTGTGTTCTTCCTAACAATGTATATAAGTTACTAGTAGTTGATCTTACATTAAAATATGTGTTCATTCAAATTTTTGATTATATTCCTCATAATCAATGTTTCATTTCATAGTGAAATGATGTGATGTAAAAACATAACATTCAAGTCATTCATGTCAAGTAATATTATCATTTTTTCCTGATTATTAAGCTATGAAATGCTTCAATGATGTAGCATGCCCTGGATATAGGATCATTTATACATAAGTATGCAATGTTAATCATTCATAAGTGGACTTTAGATTTTAAAGTCAAATATGAAGAATATTCTAAAGTTCCATGTTTTGGTGAGTTATTTAACCTTTTGCTAATTTTTCAAAAGTTTGAATAAGAGATTGTTAGTATTCTTGGTGCTATTAAGCATATGCAATCTATTACCATATCATTTAGTTCTTGTAAATATGTTTTTATTAAAATTAATCTTCTTAATTTAAAAAAGAAATTGCTATTACAAGTAGGTAAGAAGACTTAGATTTAGCTAATCACATATTATAATCTTTTTAATTCTTGCAACTTTTGTTATCGTGAAGGACATTTGTTTAATGCTTGCCTTTTTTGAAACTCAAGAACAAAGATGCCGAGAAAAAGAAAAAAGATGTTAATGTCAAGGTAAAGAAAAAGTATGTTGAATTTGAAGATAGTAAGAAAAAATATGAAGATAAACAAATGAAAATCAAAATAATATCAATGCTAAAAATAATCAAATGATAATAAAGAAACTATATAAGACAAAATCTTTTGTGAATATTTTTAATTTTACTATATGAAGCATTGATCAATCTCAATAGTTAGCACATAAGGTATGTAAGAGGAATATTATATATCCAAAGATAATATCTTTATATTGATAAATGAACTTTAGAAAATTATAAAGAGACTTGACATAAGATCAATCATGATGGACATTATGTGCCAACATTTACTTTTGTACCTTCTTCTCCTACAGAAGATAGTATTTCACCAAAGTTTTATATTACTACTTCAAATCCTTTTGCTATTTTAAGTCCAAGAACAAATATTAAAAATGATGTAAATATTGTAAGGATTGGAGTCATCTTTCTTACTAATAATTAATTTTCCTCTTATTTTTTCAAAATATCTACTTTAAGACTATTCACCTGAGTAGAAATCCCTAAACTTGGAAAGTTATTTCTTTTAATATTGTTTCTGGATCTTTATACTATGTGATTAAACATGTGATGTACTTTGAATTTTTTTAGTATAAATATTCTTTTTGGATTAAAAAAATTAAGATATTCTTATTGACAATGAAGTGTTAGCATAGTGGTAAGACTCATGATTTAGAAATTCTAAGTTATGGGTTTGATTTTGGTAGATAATACTAAATTATAAAAATATAATTTGACTATTTTCTAGAGGTAAATAGTTTTTAAAACATTCTTTGCCCTCAAACATATCCAACATCAAATTTTTCTTATTAGTTCTCATCTTTAGCATATAGGAATTATTTAATTGATTTCATATATATGGAAGTGAATACTTCTTTTTGTATGTTTTTTATTATAAGTGTTTAGTTATACAACATGCTTGAAAATGAATATCTAGAATTTGTAATAACTTTTAACAAGCATTAATGATATAATTCTTGTTGATCAACCTAGTTTGTCTACTACCTTTATTTACAATTAGAAGTATCTTTGATTTCTTGTTTTCTATTCTATTTGGAAGCTTTGTTGTATATTTATTTTCCAATAGAAAAAATAGAATTTTGACTTTCCTTTAGGTGNACATCCTAAGATTTATAGAAGCTTTTAAATTAGTTCTAATTAATAAAATCAAACCTATGACTTGGGGTTACTAGGCCAAGACTCATACCATGAGGTAGGTGTTAAAAATTAGATTATTAAAGATATTATTTTAAATTATAGCTTCAAGTAGGAAAAATTTCAATGAAAAATAAATTTTTTGTCTTTTATAGTGCTAATTTCTTTTTTATTTTTAGACTCAAACTGGAAAGTTATTAGCTTCTGTTATAACTTATATCTTATTTTTGACTATTACATTTATTTTTTAATAATAAGCTATACCTATCAAGGTTTTTTTAATTAAGAACAAGGTTTGATTATTTTCCTAAAATAGAAGGGGGGTTTTTCAAGATTGGTTATAAGAATGAAAACCTTCTCAAAGGCATCTCAAAACTATAAGGCTTTTTCTTTAGATTCTCTCTTTAATGTTGATGATTTGATATAGCATTTTTAATTATTATTTGAGGGAGGTGTCAAAATCTAAAAGAATGAATAATAATGAAAAAAGTTATAGTAAATAAAATTAATAATGTAGAAGATAGAGCCTAAAAAAAACCCAATAGTTTTGATGATGTCTTTATAGTTTTTCATCTTTACAACCAATCCTGAGAAACCTTCCCTTGGAGTAAGAAAAGAATCAAGCTTTGTCCTTTTTGAAAAGCACCATCATGGTTTTTCACTTTTTACTAAAGGATTTCTATTAAAGAGAAAGAGAATACTATCTCTAAAAAAAATGAAAGCATTCATCAAAAATAATAAACAAATAGCAACAAAAGCTAATAGCTTCCCTAACTAGAGCCTCCAAAATAAAAAAGAAATTAGTACTATAGGAAATAGATAATTTTTTAGCTTTCACTAGAAGCTTTTCAACTTGATGTTGTAACTAAGAAAAACATATTTAAAAATATAATATTTACTCTTAAAGAAAGATCAATGCTATTCTCTTATTAGTGAAAATTAGCTACATAATGAAGCTTTAAAATGGAATAGTAAGCAAGTGGCTAAAGACACTTCCAAATACAAAGAATAGAAGTAGGCAAATAGATTATTTACTAAGAATGATATCTTTGATACTTGATTAAAAGTTATTTCAGATTGTCTTAATTATTATTTATTTTTTGGGGTTTGAAATCCTCCCTCTTAATAAGCAAGGTCTACATATTAATCCTCTTACTGTACATTTTCACATCTTTTAGTTTTAACTCTAATGTATTTTGCTACCATTCTTATTTTTCTAATCAATATTTTCATTTGCATGAAGGATGGTATCCTATAGATATTTACTTGTCTATCAAAATTATATCCTTTGATGTAATAATAATAAAAAAAATCAAAGCCTCTTTTAATAAGTAAACTTTATTTAGTTATTACTCAATAACCATTTTCTTTTCTAATCTTGTAAGCCTCTAAAAAGGGATTAAAAAAGTGATTATGCATGTGCCTCAAGGAGTCCTAAGAGAGGGGAGGTGGATGGAAGGAGGGTAAGGAATGATGGGAAAAATGTTTGGAACTTAAACCCTTTTGTAAAAATATTTACCCCTAAGAAATATAGTTAAATTAGAACTTTATAACTTAGAATTATTTATTGTAATTAAACCTATAACTTGTATCTTTTAAATCAAGAGTTTTACCACTAGGCTAACACCTCATTGCCCATCAAAGGATCTTAAGGATTTTGCTAAAATGTACTACATAAGTTTTGTATGAAGAGAAAAAATAAGTTACATTTTAAGCAATTTCAAATAATTGGTGTAGGGAATTCTCTTTTGATCCCCTTGTTCTTCTCCTATGTGTTTTTTTTAGGTTTCAAGCTCCATGGAGACATATCAAAGGTCATGTAATCATCTTGATTGAGATCTAGGGTTTCAAGTGAGATGTGTTTGAAGATAGGAGATGTATGGGCCAAGAGGAATTCTTCCAGGAGATGTCCCAAAATTAAAGAAGATTTATTGGTAGAATGATATTGAAGTTTTAGAAAAGATATATTAAGAGTTTTTAAGATGTCTCACATATGTCTAAAATGTCTCTAGTCTGGTTGAAAAGTCTTAGTAATTTTGGAAACGTCTCTAGCCAAGATGAGATGTCTCCACAAAATTGACTATTTTGTAGCAAGATGTCCTGAGGAGGTTAAAGATGACCTAAAAGAGTTAGAAAAATTTTGAAATTATCAATTTCAATTTGGAATATAATTGAGAGAAAGTACAAAAAGATGAAAACGACATAAGATCTTTGATGAGTCATCATTTAGGGCGACCGTGATATCACGTACGCGATATCGTGGCCTGCCTCAATGTCTATAAATAAGAGGCGGCTTTCCTAGTTTGAGCAACTTAGATTTAGACCTTATCTAGACTCTGGTAGTTTTACCCCTCCAGAGATAGAATTATTTTTCAGTGTATGCCCACAGTGTGGTGATTGTAATTATACAACATCCTTATTTGAGTGTGATGTACTTGGACACACACATGACCAGAAATAAAGATCAAGATTACTTCATCATTGCAGCATTCACTTTGTTTATTTATTTATTTAATTTTCATTTCCTACTTTCCTAGTTAACCTCTTCTCACCCTTAAAATCATGTTAAACGTGGAATGAGTACAACTTGATTACGAGCATTTAAGTATGACTACTTGGTAACCCAGTAGCGTACCTAGGATCTGCGCTTGGTAATCCTAGTGGTAGTCATGCATGAAGTCCAAGATATGTATGGATAATCAAGGAATGGATGCTCATCACACTTAGGCTAGTTTAGATTCTCTTACTCTCTCTCTCCTAGATTAAGTAATATTACTTTCCATTGCCTTCAGGAGTAGCATTAGATTAGAAACCCATCATACACCTCACTCTGAACTAAACCATATGTGACAAAGCTAATACTAGTCCAGGTGGGAAGACAACGAATTGTGATCCAAGGCTAACTATCTAGATGCCACAACTAGTCTGTTTGCGGAGTTCGACTGGATTGTGCGTGTAACGCTTGTATTCGTATGGTTGAGTGTAGGGGTAACTCGCCACTCATCATTGGCGCCGTTTCCGGGGATGGTGTTAGTTATCTAGATTAGTTATATCATACAAGGTCATTGTAAAGGAGTTAATGATATATATTTTAGAAAGAAATAATTATAAAAAGTCAACCAAATTCACACACAAATTTACAACAATGCCTATCCTAAACAATCATGATAATGCCACACTTAGTGAGAAAGTTCATTGGAGAACCAACGAACTATATGACGATGAAGATTGGAGTACACAACCTGAAGTGGGGGTCTCTTATAAATATGAACGAAAGAAACATCATCCCAAGACATGAAAGCATAACTTACCTGATGACGATGAACCCCTACTAGCCACTACAAGCTTAACGGAAATACAAGAGGCTATTCGAATATCACATAGGCATCGTAAAGACAGTCGCCTACCCAGGCTTGATTTAAACAACTTTCCCACATTTTCAGGAGGCTATGACTTAGATACACATCAACACTTACAAGTCTTCTATGATGCCTGTACATGGAAGAACATTGATAACAGTTGGTAAAAACTTAAGCTCTTCCATATGACACTCGTTGACCAAGCAAAAGTATGGTATAGATCGTTAAAACCAAATTCAATACGACGTTGGTCAACAATGGTAGAAGCCTTTAATGAAAAATATCAAACCTACGCAAGAGTGTCAACCTTGAGGAAACAAATCCAAGGATGGAAACAAGAAAAATAGGAATCCTTGGACATGGCCTTAGAAAGATATTATGCACTGTTAAACAACTGTCCAGGCCATGGGTTTTCCAAGGAAAGGCTAATGTACCATATCATTAATGGGCTATGTAATGAAACAAGAGAGACCTTAGGGATGTATGCACAAGGTCAATTATATGAACTATGAACCCATCAAGTCCAAGAGCTTATTAAGTGGGTAGCAAAAGAAGAAGGAGAATTAGATAGATGGGAGAGTGTTGAAAAACATCAACGGGACCAAAATCTCAACTTAACAAAGGTCCATGATCATAAAAAGGAGAAATCAACCAATCTCAAGGTGGAAACATCATCTTTGCCAACACAAAAAACATTAGAAGAATTCGAGGCAAAGATTAATAAGATGTTGGAATGGACGTATCAAAAGTATGGAGAATTCATCAATATTATTGGAGATAGAGTTTTAACAATCCAAGAAGTAGGACAAAACATTAGACAATCAAAAATAAGGGATAAGGAAAATAAGAGCTCAACTTCCAATCATACGCATGAATGTAACATATGCCTGTACAATCACCCCAAGGGCCAATGCCCAATCTTGTCACATTTACATGAGCATTGGAAAAATACGTTACATCCAGAGTTCATACAGAGATATTGTGTTCAATCATAGTGGCAACAATCCCAGTCATGGGGGAGACCACCATTAAATTGGCACCCTTCATATCATCCGAACCCAAACTCTTATCTTGTTTAACATCCTATTTCTCCAACTGGGCCAATGCACTTTATCTCACCACAATACCATTCTCCTCAATACTATCAACCCATGCCTCCAACACAACCACCACATTGTGCACCTTATAATCCTTCCAACTTTCAACATTCTCATCCCTTCCCTCCTTCCATGCTGCCACCAACTGTTCCTAAGGTGTCTGCACCACCACAAAAATCCATGAACGTCACTTGTGCTACTACTAGCAACAGCAGTGAGAGGCCTCCTCAACATCCAAAGCGCCCCTTCTTTAAACATAACTATAATAAGGAAAAACACAATTCTGAGGCCATCGCATCTTCCAAATCAGCACAATTCCTACACTGTGGTGCACCCTCATCTTCGAATCCAACACCTCATGTAACTTCATCAGGGTCACCAACTCACACTCCAACAACAATACGACCCAATGAACATAGCCATGGAGAGCAACAACCCAATCCTTGCATGCCATCTAATGGTCTCAAACATCATAGTGGGTCAACTCGTTATCTGGAAACTACATCATATAAATTTTCCCACTATGCTCATTATAATCAAGTGTGTGAACCCTGATGGGAAAAGTATGACCGAGCCTCAATACTTCCAACATGCAAGGATCCTCATCTTTCATTTATTAATCCTTTCCATCCTCAACCATTTAGTTATGGGGGATATCCCCCATTCTAATAACAAGTAGGATTAATAACCACTTTTTATTTTCTTTAATTTCATAACTTTTTGTTTTCCAGTTTTTTAATTTTTCAAATTTCTTTTTTTATCCTTTTATCTTTTTGTGTTTTTTCCTTTTTTACATTTTTATACGTAATCTCATCTATGAATAAAACACTCATGTGGATCATTGGTTGAGGTGTGTTCTATGTTATCAAGTCTTGAGTGATCAATTATTTGGAACAGTGAGCCCATTACACCCACTCATCCACTCTACAAATAAGAGGTTATGTTCAAGGGTATAGTGATATACTTGAAATTATTAAAACTTAAAATTAATTTCATGTTCATTGTACCTAGAATGAAGAAGGATGGACCAAGAGGGAATGATTAGGGTGTGACATCAAGGGGACTTGGAGATTCTCTTTGGTGATGTCTATGGGAGCTATCATGCAACATGGTTGTACTAAGATCCTTGTAGATCTAACGAAAAATGGGAGTAAGAGTAATCAAAAGGGCACTAAAAAATTCAATGCTATTCTAGGAGGTCCCATTGGAAAGACATGAACCCATGCCTAAAGGTTGGCAGCTTCTCTGGATTCAGTAAAGTGAAGAAAAAGAAAAGATAGAGAAAAGAAAATGAAAAGAAAAGTGCCACAAAACAAAAATCACTCCTCTCTTGAACAAAACACCAAGTGATTGTATGCCTTGTTGTTATGGTACTCTCATAGTTGTTCATCATGGGATGAAACAATGCGATGTCACTGATTAAAAGGATGGACTTGCTCCTAATCTTGGAACGATGGGTTAATGACACATTAATCATGCTTTACACACAGGATTCACTGTGCCCTGGGTCAGTTACCTCATGTCCCGATCTCTATGATTTCTTCTATACTTCATCTCATCTCACTGTTCATGTAATTATAGCTTGTGCCATGTGTAACATAGAATTCTTACCTCATTCTAGTGATATTTACATGTGTGTATTTTGTGGAGTTAGTGCGGATTACATTTAACCCTTCTAGTGCCCACAGACACTTTAAGTGTGGTTACACAAGGGCATTATAGGTTGAAACCTGCTTTGGGGAGGACCCACTTGTGTAATTTTTCACTTATGACATAGCTCAGACACATCATCTCTTACCCTTAGCATAATTTTTCATAATGTTCTTTCCCTACTACTATCCCTCTGAATAATAATGTTCCTATGTACCATTACATAACCTTTTTCTTACCACCCAAGGTTTTATTGATAAAATCCATACCATCATCATTAATTGTTCCTTCGAATTAATGGAATTTCCCTAGAACTCCTTCATAATAGCCCAATGTCCTCAATTTACAATGTTGATTTCAAAACAATCCTTTAAAAATTCGGTATTTTTGTTGTGCCTCATGTCACTAGGGTCGTGATATCACGTATGCGATATCACAACCAACGTGATATTGCGTACGCGATGGATCGTATGCGATATCGTGTCCCTACAACCTATAAATAGGTGATTCNTAGCATCATTTTTGCCATTTACACAAGGGAGTTTTCAAATTTTTTCTCTACGACTTGCGATTGAGCGACCCTTTCTTTTCTAAATCTATCTCGCTTGCTGGTACTCTGATTTTAATTCCATTTGAACCTACTTGAACCCAGAGTGTTCAGCTTAGTCATGGGGGAGGAACATCTACTGAAAAGTGCCTAACTTTTTTGGAATTTATCATCCCCCAAAGGACATCATTTAGGGCAATTAACTATAACACTTAGAATAATTGTGCCTAAAAATCATTTAATCCCTAGGTATAACGGGAAACTAAAATGGGAAACCACTTAAGTCATAGGATTCATTATTATAGTTTTTTAGGAAATATCACATGTGATAACATAAGATCATTAATTAAGGCAAGCAGTAAGGTATAACTTAACTTCAAAAAAAACCTTACTAATGCTTGAGCCTGTGTGATTACAGATGGCCCCAAAGCATGGACAACAGGAAGGTCCTTCTCAAGGTGGAAAAAAATGACCTCGAAGAGGTGGAAGATAGGGTCCTATTGGACAACATGTAGAATAGGAGGAATAATCATTCAACATTCATCAAGGAGATCCTCCTACCATACAGTCTGGGTAGGTAGAAGGAGGTGCTACTGCTGCGCCTGAACAGGGAAAATAGCTCACGTTGCCCCAAGATTGTGTTCAGGCCATCCACGAAAAGTCCACATTTGCTGCGGTGATTGTGGAATTGAACTTTGAATCATTTCCAGAGTTCGCTCCTGAGGCCATTAGGGATTACCTCAAAGGATCTCCCTTATGGCCTATCCTCTCTAAAAGTGGTGCTTGGTACATAGGAG
Source organism: Gnetum montanum (assembly GCA_015680685.1). Lineage (NCBI taxonomy): Eukaryota > Viridiplantae > Streptophyta > Gnetopsida > Gnetales > Gnetaceae > Gnetum > Gnetum montanum. The sequence continues at coordinate 842,683 of MNCI01011180.1, forward strand.
AGACATACCAATTTTGGCACAATAGGGAGCAAGGTACCACTATCAATATTTATGGTATGACATTTGACTTCTCTATGTAGGCGATTTTAGAAGTGTTAAACATTCCAAATACAGGGCCCAAAGTTGCTCATTTATCCACCCGTTCAGACCCCGAAGTGTGAAAGGATTGGTTAGAGAAGGCTTATGGTAGAGATAAAACATTTGAGATCCTGAGGCAATTTAAGGAATGAAAGATAGGGGAAATGGCACTTCCTTTCCCTTTTCTTATCAGAAAAATTTACCGATGTGCTGGTGTTTGGGGGTACACCAATGATGTCCTTCGAAAAGCCCAAACTGCTTCATATGCTTAATTGCTAAAGGTGCTAGCTCCAAGGAAAAGCATTGGCAAAGAACTAGGACCAGAACAAGAAGAAGAACATATGGCTGGACCAACTGCAACTCAACTTGTAGGACTCAGCCAACCTCCAAGCATGGGTTCCAATCAACAACAGGAAGCAGGGCCCAGCACAGGCCAAGATCAACAGCCGCAGCAAGACTACAGACTGTCGATGAGCCATCTTAGGGCCATCACTGAGATGCTCATTTGGGGAAGTCGTGATGAAGCAAACCTCTTCCACATCATCGATGATGCCATGAAGCCTACTGTTTAGTTGGATCACACAAGGGAAAAAGTATCTATTCACACAGGAGGAGGGGAAAGTAGATGGTCACAACAGATCTCAGGAAATGCAGCATGTTTCCAGGTGTAATTAGAAATTGGTGAAGGGGTCACCATAGTGGTCATGCAACACAAGAATGCCATGGGAGTTGTAGAAGTGGTCACTGACGACATCAAAGAATCATTCAATGTACCTGTTATGCCATTGACAGATCTCACAAGAGCATAGGATGCTCAAACCTTAGCCAAAACCTCAATGACTCTTGTAGAACATGAGGATGTGCTTGATAGATTGCTCCAAATAGGGCAAGTAATGATGTCCTTATTTGACATCCCTTAGGATGTTATAGTAATTCAATCAGACCTCATTTCCATGAAGGGGAAGCTGGTCTTAACCAAAGTGAGGGCTGCGCATGCGGAAGTAGAAGTGCAAGAATTGCAAGAGCAGCTTGTAACCCTACAAGCAGCACAGCGGGACCCTCTGCAATTCATTCCCGCAGACCAACTGGATAATTTCAGAACTGAGTAACTAACTAAGCTAATCATAGAGAATAAAAGGGTGGCCAATGAAAAAGAGAAGGTTTTTTGGGATGCCTCTGTAGCATAGGCGCAAACTCATGTGTATCTTAAGGCACTCAAGGCCTTAGAAGAAGAAAACAAGCAGCTGGTTGCAAACAACCTTTGGTTGACCACTGTAGAAAAGAAAAAGAACATTCTCGATGAACACTTTCATCAATTACAAGAATAATTCATCTAAGTCAACCGAGACATAAGCCGTTTAGCCAGAGAAAATTGAACCCTCTCAATGGAGGAGGTACGTGCCATTTATTAAAAGTCAACTATTGAGATAAGCATGTGGAAAAATGAGGCTAAACGACATGAGAAGCTAAAGGACCACTTTCATGATCAGTTTGGGATGTATAAATAGATCCTTGAAAAGGAGATCCATATGGCCAAGGCCCAAATCAACACTATCAGTGCTCAACACACTAATTGGCGGGCCATATTGGACACATATGTCTTCATCCACCAAGCGGAAGTCAAGAGCCAAGACCTGCAAATTTAGGATTTAATAGAATACATGGAATTTGCAAATCTGAGATATGCCAACCTTGCCATGTTAAAAACATGGAACCCAAGGTCAAAGCTCGATCAGCAGGTAGCAACCACCCACATCAAATACGAAGTAGAATTTGCAGAACATAAGAAGCTGTTGGAAAAACTGGAAGTTGCAAATTCTGAACTTGAGGTGATAAAAGCTAGCTACCAAGGATAGAAAGGTGTTACAACGGACTTGGCTTGAAGGCTAGTAGATTTTTAGGAGTACAAAGATAAAGCTAGAGCCTATGAAGAGGAATGAAGGGTGTTCACGGCTTGGTATGCCAAGGACAACCAAATGCTTCTGCAACTACCCTATCCATGGTAAGTGTCGACTTTGTTAAACGTTGGAACATTAGCATGGATGGCACAAGACCCTCGGACTGAAGAGGAGAAGCTCCAGGCCATACTTCAATGCCATCAAGCCTCAAATCCTGGAGCACAAGACAAAGGGAAGGCACCAATGGAGGAGCCACCACCACCAGGAACTACATGAGTTTCATCAATTTTGTAGCAATAGAATTTTCTTTTGCATTTTTTGTGTTGTGTATTTGTTTTTTCTTCATTCCACACTGTGGCATAATCCCATTTTCCCATCTAATAATCCCATACCTATCCACTGTGTAATCAATATAACTCGAGGATGAGTTTTCATTCAGTCGTGGGGGTATGATGAGTCATCATTTAGGGCAACTACGATATCGGGTACACGATATCGCATGCCAGTCACAATATCACATACCCGATATCGCGACCTACCTCAATGTTTATAAATAAGAGGCAGCTTTCCCAATTTTAGCAACTTAGATTTAGACCTTAGCTAGACTCCGGTAGTTTTACCCCTCCAGAGATAGAATTATTTTCTAGTGTGTGCCCGCAGTGTGGTGATTGTAATTGTATGGTATCCTTATTTGAGTGTGATGTACTTGGACACACACATGACCAGAAATAAAGATCGAGATTACTTCATCATTGCAGCATTCACTTTGTTTATTTATTTATTTAATTGTCATTTCCTACTTTCCTAGTTAATCTCTTCTCACCCTTAAACTCATGTTAAATGTAGAATGAGTACAACTTGATTATGAGCATTTAAGTGTGACTACTTGGTAACCTAGTAGCGTACCTAGGATCTACGCTTGGTAATCCTAGTGGTAGTCATGCATGTAGTCCAAGATGTGTACAGATAATCAAGGAGCAGATGCTCATCACACTTAGGCTAGTTTAGATTCTCTTACTCTCTCTCTCCTAGATTAAGTAATATTACTTTCCATTCCCTTCAGGAGTAGCATTAGATTAGAAATCCATCATACACCTCACTCTAGACTAAACCATACGTGAAAAAGCTAATACTAGTACAAGTGGGAAGACAGTGAACTACGACCCAAGGCTAACTATCTAGATGCCACAACTAGTTCGTCTACGGAGTTCGACTGGATCGCGCGTGTAACACTCGTATTTGTATGGTTGAGTGTAGGGGTAACTCACCACTCATCAATCTTCAAGTTGAGCTTGAGAAAGATCTCATAGGATTTTTATCTTATTTGGTTAATAAATATGGATTTTTTTTCATGCTTGTATCATGGAAAGATGACATGTCATGTAGGTTCATGTATTGAACATGGGCAAGTGTGTGAGAAAATACATTGAGTGAGTGCATATATGTTACAGTTCCAATGTCAATTGTGTTGTGTGTTGGCTTGTGTATTCTGGTCTTACTTGTGACTTAAAATCCCAATATCAAGTTGTGGGAGTGATTCTCCATTGGTTGTATCTTGCATTAAGAATAATCATTATGTGGTTGTAGAACCTCATGCTCTATAACATCATTTCAGTGTGTGAGATTATTTGATGTTTTGTGGGTTGTGGAAACTTGTTGTAATATTCTCTTTCAAATCTTTGAAGATAGGTAGTTTTTTTATTTTCTAGCATGTTGTTTGTCTTTTCATAATATCTAAATTTAGTGTTTGAAAGATTATTTTAATAGTGGAGTGAACCTACTCCAGCTAAATATTGGTGTTAGAGCTTAGTTTTTCTTGCACTTGTCTAGAATATTTTTATCAATTTTAGATGGCACCCAAGAAGAAATAGGTTCAAACCTTAGATAGAGACATGGAGAAGTTTTCTTTCCAATTAATGGTTGCTTCATTAGATGAAATTAGTATAAAGGTAAATAGAAATGCTAGTCCTAGGTATATCTAGACATCTGAAGATGATGAGCATTTATGTTCAGATGAAGAAGTTTCATAGCTTGATGGAGATAGAGCATATGATGTGGAAGCACACTCTAGTTATGGAAGTATAGAAACCCATAATCTAAGGATTTTAATGAGAGGAAATCCTTTTCATAATATTGTTGACATTTTAGTATGTCAAAACCTTGAGAAATGGAGAATGTGAAAATGTGTTGATTGGATTTTTGTAGGACTTGTAAAGAGCAAGAATAAGATGACAAGAGCTTAAGATCAGGACAAGACCTTAGATGACATCAAGACAAGAGTTCAAGATAAGAACCTAGATGTAGTCATGTTTAGATCAAGATAAGATCAAGTTAAGATATCAAGAAGATAGCTGCATTGTCAATCTAAGATTACAAAGTATCAACCAAGAATTTGAATACATCACAAATATGCATGAAGCCTAGAAGCTGAAAGAAGGTGTTTCACTATCTATCAAGAATTCCTAAAATATTAGCAAACATCTTAGAGGAAAAATTTTAGTCTCAAGTTATATGTTCCAAAAAAATAGTAGACATGCCAATTATTGTTAAGATGTCTCATTTGGCACACCCCAAGTGAGATGTCTTAATTTCCAATGGAGCATCCCACCTATAAGTGGTCATTTTTTAGTGAGACATCCCAAGCTCAAATGGAACATTCCAATTAGCTATTTTCTAGTTGTTGCATGAATTTTGAGGGCTATTTGGGAAGGAAAAAGGCTATAAAATAGAATGGAATTCTTGTGAAAAGGATAAGGACTATTCATACCATTATTCCATCATTGAAAATATATTGTGATATGATTGGACTTCAAATTCTCTATATTTTGTGAATTATTTTTGTATTGTAAGAGCTTCAAAGTAATTAACTTGTAAAGAATAGTTGCATTCTCTCATTGATTCTTTTTCTCCATTTATAATCCCTAAGGTGTTGATGTGCTTTTTGCGAGAATGCATCTAGCAAGCTTAGTGGGACCTTATAGGGTTGAGTGTGTTTTCTATGAGAAAACACTTCATGATGAGTTCAAAGTTTGTAAAGGTTGTGATGCCCTTTAAATCACATTTTTGTAGGAACAAAGTCTAGAGGTGTGCAAGGATTCTACCCTCTGAGTGTGGAAGTACCTGAGTTGGAGAACCATATAAATTTGAGTGTAATTCTAGTTATCTTTGTTATTTGAATTTGGAAACTTATTAAATCCCCCTTCTAAGTTCTTAGCCCTTAAGTGGTATTAGAGCGATAGTACTCCCATATTGATTATAACGACTCAAGAGTGAATGATGAAAGGAATATCATACACTAAGCCATCAATGTTCAATGGGGTCAACTTTACATGCTAGAAGGTTCAAATGTAAAGTTTTTGTAAGAACGTGAGGTTCATAATATGGGTATTCATCTTGGATGGATGCACTCAACTCATTAGAAACATTTTGGGCAACAAAGGTAAGAAAAGAGGTAAGTAATATATAACTTGAAATTTTGATACCTCTTCTATGGAATGTTAAATATGTGGTGGTAGAGGCCATATGACCTTTGAATGTTCCAATTCTTACATTTTACAAGAGAAAGATTCTAGTGAAGGAAGAAGTATAATAAATCTCTATACAAGTTGGGATGATGAGTTCAGTGAAGAAGAAATTGATGTTCCATCAACAAAATCACATCTTATTTGCATGGCTCTTGCCCATGAAGCTCCCATCTCCAATACTATAGAATAAGCGAAAGAATGTGAAGGTACCATTGAAGAAAGGTATGATCTAATTTACAATGAAATAATCTCCTTTTAGAACTTATGCATCAAAATAAAAAAGGCCTTACATAGTAAAGAACTAGAGATAGCTCAATTTGATATGAAGTGCAAAAATATTGAAAAAGAAAACCTCAAACCTAAGAGCTGAGGTGCAAGTGCAAAAACTAATTTTTTTCCATGAGCAGATTAACAAGAATTTTGTAGATTTTAAGCTCATTAATGATAGGCAAACAAAAAGAAATGAGACTTTACAAATCATGTTGGGACATGGTGAAGATCCAAACAATGAAAGAGAATTGAGAAATCATTCCCACTATGAGACATCTACAAGATCTTCACCAATTGGAACGTATAAACCTAGGTTTGCACATGAAGCCTAAATGAGAAATATTATGTGTTTTTACTATGGTAATTTTATACATAAGCAATCTCATTGTTATTTATGATCAAAGTGTTATAAATTGATTTCATTCTCTTATGAAAATAAGCCTATAAAGTATGAATTGTAGGGTAAGAGAGTTTGGAGATCTAAAGAGAAAAATTGAGAGGAATAGATAACTATACATGTTGATAAAAGAACCAATGATATTGGAGGATTAGAATACCTAACGAGAGGAAAATGTTAGTTCCTTAAAATTAGAGAACACAAGCATGAAGAAACAAAAACCTCAAATGAACCAAGAGATTCACACAAAGATGTTGATAACAATAACAGTAAAGAACAATTGCATGCTAAGGAGGTACTCTATGATGGAGGACCTCATCCTAAACTTCATTAATCATGTCCATGCTTAGAAGAAATCAAGATAAGTAATGGTAAATATTTATCTCTCGGCTTGCTAAACTTAGTTTAGATTATTTTATTTTTATTAATGTTAGTAGTTAGAAAACTAATTGAATGGATGGTATTGGAAATCTTAGTACAAGATGTTGAGCTGTAGATAAAAACATGTAACCATAAAAAATTTAATAAAAATTGAATTGAGTTATCTTAAGGAAGGATCAAGGAACAAGAACTCACAAGGTGAAGGCTAGTAAGTTTTCATGTTATCTTCTATAGTGATAAGATCATCACATTATTGAAAGAACATTTATGCCTTATGATCCAACTCATATGATATAGATATTATAATGCTTATATTACTTGTTGGGTGATAATATGTTGTTGCCTCCTTATGTATCCACAAGGTCTAAATGTTTTCAAAGTTCTTTTTGACTTATGGTAAATCAAGTGATATGGGTCCTTGATTCTATTGGAAAAGCCAACTATCAAAAGGAGCCTCTTTTTAAAATTATTGTGTTATGCTATTATCTATGTTGAAAATTTTGGAATTTATCTTTTGTTAAGGATACTACTAATAGGAGACTCTAAAATTCAAAAGTCTCCATACTTCATCTTGGTATGACATTGCAAATTTATTGATATGATGCAATTTGATGGGATTCAAGAGTGCATATCTACAAAGGCAAAATAAACCAAGAAACGACATTCAAATAATAGATGCATTATTTTTGGAGAGGTTGAAAAGAAAAAGTAGCATACACATAGGGGAAGCCTATACCTCATCAACAACCTTCATGTTTTGTGCCATTATTGTTGGGAAGTCTTCTGAGACTCTCAATAGAATGACACTCAAGCAACAAGACTTCCCACCTGAGCACCCACAACAAAAAATGAGCAAGAAAAGGTTTATTCATATTTGATTCTGGTAAAGTATCGAAGGTAAAATTATAATCCAATGTTGGTCAAGTTACTTTTGAATCTTTTACCTTGTGATGAATTTTCTTGGTACTAGTATTTGAAATTAATATGAAAGGTCATGATGAGCATATATTAACTATTCTTATGAATATTAAATCCATTTGAGTTATTGAGTTGATCTTATGTTTTTTTTAAGCTTTCAAGATGTTTTTGTTATTGCTCTCTCCCCCCTTCCACTAGAGAATTAATGTGGATTATCATTTTGGTGATGTCCAAAAAGGGAAAGAAAGTATGATATACATATGATGCGAAGACTCTTTTCTAGAACTTGATCATTATTATTTTTGTAAAAATAGTATTCATAATTATATGATTGAAATAATTGGTATATATAGCTAATAAGTGTTTTTGTTACCAGTAGCCTATTATACATGATATATTTTTGTTATATACCTTTGCTTATGGAATGATGTTTTAAAGATAGGATATTTGACCCTCAGTGCTCAATCTTTGAAATTTAGCCTTTTGGTTCTAAATGGAAATAAATTTGAATAGTAAGATATGGACAACTCTTTGTAGGAAGTGATTTTTCTTGATTAGCCCTATGGAACCTATGCTAAAGGATATGCACTTATTAATGATCATTCATCTTTATATATATTTATTTTTAAATGTTTATGCCTTTATTGTTAAGTCATATGATATTATGGTATTATACTAATCCAGTTTTTAAATTTTTAGAAATCACAAAAAAGGGGGAGATTGTTGACCTTTTGGTGTGTCAAAATCTGGGAAAATAGAGAATGTGGAAATGTGCTTGTTGGATTCTCACAAGACTTGTGAAGGATAAGAAACAAGATGATAAGAGCTTAAGATCAAGACAAGAGCTTAGATTGTAGTAAGACAAGAATTCAAAATAAGAACCTAGATGTAGCCATGATGAAATTGGAACAAGATTAGTTGAGAGATCAAGATGAGATTTCTATTGTCAATCTGAAATGAAAAAGTATTAACTAAGAATTTGAAGTAATCATAAAGATGCACAAATCCTAGAAGCTAAAAGAATATGTTCCAATATCTATCGTGGACTTCCAAAAGATCAGTAGATATCCTAGAGGTGAAAGATCAATATGAAGCTAGACCTTCCACAAAAATAGCAAATGTCCTAATTGCTATTAAGACATCCTAGTTAAGACATCTGATGAGTCGTCATTTGGGCGACCGCCATATCATGTACGTGATATCACATGCCCAACCACGATATCGTGCCCTATCTCCTCATCTATAAATAAGAGGTAGACAGATGATTTTAGGAGTTAGTTCTTAGTTCCTTACCCAAACTCTTGCAGTTTTTCCTTCTTAGAGTTAGAATTATTTCCTATTGTATGCCTGCAGTGTGGTGATTGTAATTGTACAACATCCTTATTCAAGTGTGATGTATTTGGACACGCACATGACCGGCAATAAAGATTGACATTACTTCATCATTGTAGCATTCACTTAGCTTGATTATTTAATTAATTATCATTTACTGCTTTCCTAGTTAGTCTCTCTCACCCTTATCTCATGTTAAAACACGAAATGAGTACGACTTGATTACGAGCATTTAAGTGTGACTACTTGGTAACCCAGTAGCGTACCTAGGATCTGCACTTGGTAATCCCAGTGGTAGTCATGCACGAAGTCCAAGATGTATATGGATAATCAAGGAATAGATGCTCATCGCACTTAGGCTAGTTTAGATTCTCCCACCCTCTCTCTCCTAGATTAGTAAATATTAATTTCCATTGCCTTCAGGAGTAGCATTAGATTAGAAACCACATCATACACCTCACTTTGGACTAAACCATACATGACAAAGCTAATACTAGTCTAGGTGGGAAGACAGCGAACTACGACCTAAGGCTAACTATCTAGATGCCACAACTATTCCGTTTGTGGAGTTTGACCGGATCGCACGTGTAACGTTCATATTCGTATGGTTGAGTGTAGGGGTACCTCGCCACTCATCATTGGCGCCATTGCCAGGGATGATGCTAGTTATCTAGATTAGTTATATCATACAAGGTCACTATAAAGGACTTAATGATATATCTTTTAGAAAATAATATATATATATAATTATAAAAAGTCACACATAAATTCACACACAACTTCACAACAATGCCTCTCCTAAAAGATCACGATAATGCCACACTTAGTGAGGAAGTTCATTGGAGAACCAACAAACTATATTACGATGAATATTGGAGTACAAAACCTAAAGTGGGGGTTTCTTATAAACATGAACAAAAGCAACGTTATCCCAACACATGAAAGCATAACTTACCCGATGACGATGAACCCCTACTGGCCACTATAAGCTTAACGTAATTACAAGAGGTTGTTTAAATCTCACGTAGGCATCGTAAAGAGAGCCATCTACCCAGGCTCGATTTAAACAACTCTCCTAACTTTTCAGAAGGCTATGACTTAGATCTGCATCAACATTTACAAGCCTTCTACGATGCCTACGCATGGAACAACACCGATAATGGGTGGCAAAAACTTAAGCTCTTCCCCATGACACTCGTTGGCCAAGAAAAAGTATGGTATAGATTGTTAAAACTAAATTCAAGACGACGTTGGTCAACAATGATAGAAGTCTTTAATGAAAATATCAAACCTATGCAAGAGTGTCAGCCTTGAGGAAAAAAATCCAAGGATGGAAACAAGCACAACATGAACCCTTGGACATGGCCTTAGAAAGATATTACGCATTGTTAAACAACTATCCAGGGCATGGGTTTTCTGAGGAAAGGCTAATGTACCACATCATTGATGGGCTACGTAATGAAACAAGAGAGACCTTAGGGATGTATGCCCAAGGTCAGCTATATGAACTATGAACCCATCAAGTGCAAGAGCTTATTAAGTGGGTAGCAAGAGAAGAAGGAGAAATGGCTAGATGGGAGAGTGTTGAAAAACATCAACAGGACCAAAATCTCAACCTCACAAAGGTCCATAATCATAAAAAGGAGAAATCAACCTATCACAAGGAGAAAGAACCATCTTTGCTGGTACAAAAATCATTAGAAGAAGTTGAGGCAAAGATTAATAAGATGTTTGAATGGATGTATAAAAAGTGTGGAGAATTTATTGATATTATTGGAGATAGAGTTTTGACAACCCAAGAAGCAGGACAAAGTATCATTAGACAATCGGAAAGAAGGGATAAGGAAAATAAGAGCTCAACTGCCAATCATACATATGAATGCAACATACGTCTATACGATCACACCAAGGGCCAATGCCCAATACTGTTACATTTACATAAGCATTGGGAAAACACGTTACACCCAGAGTTCGTACAAAGATACTGTGTTCAATCACAGTGGCAACAATCCCAGTTGTGGGGAAAACCACCCCTAAACTAGAGACACCCTTCATATCATCCAAACCCAAACGCTTATCTGGTTCAACATCCTATTTCTCCAACTGGGTCAACATACTCTATCTCACCATATTACCATTCTCCTCAATACTATCATCCCATGTCTTCAACACAACCACCACCTTTTGTACCTTACACTACTCCTCAATTTCAACATTCTCATTTTTACCTCCTTCTACATTGCCACCAATTGTTCCTAAAGTGTTTGAACCATAGCAACAACCCACAAACATTACTTGTGCTACTACTTCCAACAGCAGTGAGAGACCTCAGCAACATCAAAGGCATCCCTTCTTTAAAAATGACCCTAGGAAGGGACAACACAATTCTGAGGCCACTGCATCCTCCAACTCAGCACAAGTCCAACCCTGTGGTGCACCTTATCTTCGAACCCAATACCTCATGTAACTCCATTAGGGCCACCAATTAATACTCCAACAATCATATGGCCCAATGAACACAACCATGGAGGGCAACATTCTAATCCTTGCATACTATCTTATGGTCACAAACATCATAGTGGGTCAACTCGTTATCCGGGAACTACATCGTATAAATTTTCCCACTATGCTTACTATAATCAAGTGTGTGAACCCCGATGGAGTAACTATGGCCAAGTTCCAATATTTCCAACATGCAAGGATCCTCATCTTCCATTTATTAATCCTTGCCATCCTCAACCGTTTAGTTATGGGGGATATCCCCCATTTTAATAACAAGCAGGATTAATAAATATTTTTCATTTCTTTAATTTTACAACTTTTTGTTTTCTAGTTTTTCATTTTTCAACTTCTTATTTTACCTTTTTTTGTCTTTTTGGTATTTTTATCTTTTTCTAAGTAATCTCATCTATGAATAAAACACTCATTTGGATTGTTGGTTGAGGTGTGTTCTATGTTTTCAAGTCTCAAACGATCAATTATTTGGATAGTAAGCCCATTACACCCACTCACCCACTCTACAAATAAGAGGTTCTATTTGAGGGTATAGTGATATTCTTGAGATTTTTAAAACTTAAAATTAATGTTGTGTTCATTGTACCCAGAATGAAGAAGGATGGACCAAGAGGGAATGATTAGGGTGTGACATCAAGGGGACTTGTGGATTCTCTTTGGTGACATCTATGGGAGTTATCATGCAACGTGGTTGTACTAAGATCCTTGTAGATCTAACAAAAAATGGGAGTAAGAGTAATCAAAAGGACACTCAAAAATCCAAATGCTATTCTAGGGGGTCCCAATAGAGAGACATGCACCCATGCCTAAAGGTTGACAATTTCTCTAGATTCACCATTCAAAAAAAGAAGAAAGAAAAAAAAAGAGAAGAAAGAGAAAAGAAAATAAAAAGAAAAGTGCCACAAAACAAAAATCACTCCTCCCTTGAACAAAATGCCAAGTGATCGTACACTTGGTTGCTCTGGTACTCTCATAGTTGCTCACCATGGGATAAAACAATGTGATGTCACTAATCAGAGGAATGGACTTGGTCCTGATCTTGGAACGACATGTTAATGACACATTAATCATGCTTTACATGCAAGATTCATTGTGCCCTAGGTCAGTTACCTCAAGTCCCAATCTATGTAATCCCTTCTATACCCCATCTCATCTCGTTGTCCATGTAATTGTTACTCATGTCTTGTATAGTATGTAATTCTTACCTCATCCTGGTGATATTTATATGTGTTTGTTTTGTGGAACCAGTGCAGATTACATTTAACCCTTAGAGTGCCCATAGACACTTTTAAGTGTGGTTATGCAAGGGCATTAAAGGTTGGAACCTGCTTTGGGGAGGATCCACTTGTGTAATCTTTGTAATTTGCACTCATGACCCATCTTCCACACACCATTTATTACCCTTAGCATATTGCCAACGATTTTCTTTCCCTTATTACTATCCCTCCAATTCAACGTTCCTATGAACCATCACATAGCTTTTTTCTCTACCATCTGAGGTCCTTATTGATAAATTTCACACGATCATAATTTTTGTGCCTTCAGAACTAGTTGAATTACCTTGGAACCCTCTAACAATTGTCCAGATGTCCTTAGTTTACATTGTTTAATTTCAAAAAAATATATTAAAAATTTGGTACATTCTCTAAGTGCCCTAACTTTGATGAAAATATATATACGTGACCCCCC
>MNCI01011180.1:862566-884394 GCA_015680685.1 Gnetum montanum
TACCCCTATGACTAATCGCGAACCTTCGGTAGCGTGAGAATGGAGAGAGAAAAGGAATAGGAATGATAGGTAAAAAGGGACAACTATGGCATCGATAAAAAGGATGTCATGATGGAAATGAACAAAAATGTTAATTAATTGCAAAATGTTAAGGAAAAGAAGTTAACTAGTGTTCCAAATGGAAATGTCAGTGGGTCCTCCCCAAAGCAGGCTCATGCCCTTAATGCCCTGACAATCCCACATTCAAAGAGTCCGTGGGCTCTGGGAATGTCCTTTGGAACAAGAGTTAAAGTCTTAACCGTAAGAATTTACCAAAAAGAAAACAAAGCATCAACCAAAGTATATACAATGATACAACCGGCAATGAGGTGAACAATGGAGAGAAGGATGGGAAGAAGAGAAGTGGAATGGAATCCCAAGAACAAGGTGGTGTACAGCCCCTTGTGTGTTTCATGATTAATGTGACTTGGCGAATCTCATTCCAACTCTGGCCTCAAACCAACCACTTCCAGTGACTTCGCATCAATGCAGTTGGTTAAATCATCCACTTGGGTAACAAGGATGCAACTTCGAGAAGCCACCACCATTCCGACGAAACAACAGAGAGAATGGGAAGCGAGAAGGGCCTTAGTTAGAGGGAACACTTTGGTTCCATAACCAGTGCTTGTAGCCCAAATTTATTCCGTCTAAGGGGTGTGCTTTGAATCCTCACTTTTAGCTTTGTAGCTTTTTTTTTTTTTTGTTTTGTGTTTTTATGCGTGGGGACCACACCATGCAAAGACTTCTTTATTTTTATTGTCTCAGCTTCCGATTATTGGGTTACATCGGAACGGTAAGAAAACCCAAGAAGAAAACATCCAAGCACCCAAGTGAATGACCAACACAAGAGCACCAAGTTCCCTTGAAGTCACACCCTTTTCAAATCCTTGAGTCCTTCCTTAGTTTGAGAAATGCCCAGTCACTGGTTCGTTAAAGTTCTTATTGGAAGGGAACTGTACATTTCCAAGCCAAGGGAAACCATAGACTTGATGGATGGATGGATGAAGTGATCTCATTGCCTGCCATATCAAAAGAACATACCTTAGTATCAACAATGTAACTTAAAGGTAAAAACCAAACATTAGCAATTAATGAAAAACAGTTCATCCCATCGGCCCGAACACTTATTGGGTGACGAATTTACATGATGGATGACACACACACACACACACACAAAAAGATAGAAAAATATAACGATGTTGTAAAACAAAAACAAGAAAAGTTAAAGAAATTTGTAAAACAAAAATTAGAAAAGTTAAAGAAATTGTAAAACAAAAATGTGAAAAACAAAAACGTTGTAAAACAAAAATGTGTAAAACAAAAACTGAAAAAGAACTGAGGGCCCCATATGATTAGCATAGGTGGCCATCTCCCCCATGACTGAGTTGTGAGGGAGAGATCCGAAGTAGTGAGCGCCTATTTGAATTTCTAAGCAGTGCCCAACTTCTCCCAAATGATGATCTTAGATTCAGGGGTGGAAGTTGGCGACGCTCACGTTCCAATGTGTCTATGCCACGGTTGTTGGCATGAGTTTCCTCAGTTCGTTCCATGCATATTTGTTTGCCCTTATGAGAAGCTGTCAACCACGGGGTGTCTACTACTTCTTGTGTGGTTGCTACATACAGGCATCTTTGTTGCAGAGTTTCCTGGGCACACCTGTGACATGGAGACATTTCCTCCGTGTCATCACCCGATGAATCACTGTATGTGATGCATGGAACTATCCTCTTCTCGATCTTTCCACATATGTTTATCTTGGAGATTTCCAAGGAAAGATCGCGGATCCTAAGGCATGCATCTACTGTGCTTAGCCATGCCCTTCCCATTATAATTGGGAAGTCCCCTTCGTTGTTGTTAACATCGATCACTAGGAAATCCGCTGGGTAGGACCAACCACACACAGTGGTAATAACGTCCTCCACTAATCCCAAGGGAATAGTGATGGACTGGTCTGCCAGCTCTAGTTGGATGTTGCTCTTCTTAAGTTGGGGCAGGTTCCAGGCGTGATACATCTTTCGCGAAATTAAGTTGACTCCGGAACCTGAGTCAAGAAGAGCTCGATGTGGTGCATTCCCAGCGATCTGCAAATAAATAAAGGGACTCCCAGGATCAGTTAGTTTCCTGGGAAGGTGGCCTACCTTGATCCAGTCAGTTACGGTATGTGTTAACATAACCGTATGCGTTACACTCCCTTGGACTGAAGGGTGCTCCGAAGCGTTAGTAGTTAGAGGCCTATACATGTACCCGTCCGCTTGTTGTTGCGAGAGTTTGTCTGGGCTCTTAGTTCTGAAAAAAGGTCTCTTTTTTGTACAGTTATCGCCAGAACTAGTACCCGGTTGGATATTTACACTCTGAATATTTACAGCTCTCGCGGCGTGACGTTGCTGCGGTTGGGTAGGCAATTCCCCTTGCATTGTTGGAGCAGGAGGTGTTATGGGAACTACTTGAGGAAGAGGTGCGGGTGGAGTTAGAGGATGGACGGAATGTGAGATGTCTCCCGGAGGAGAAGGAGTCCTTCTGAAGTACTCCCGAGCTTGGTAGTGACGTTGGGGGGTAGTGTGACCCATAGAGTCACCTGGAGAAACCGGCTGCTGCACATAATAACCGTAAGGATCAGGCTGCCGGTAAGGGTATTGATGTGTTGGCGGTGGCATCCCCCATGACTGTGGGTATTGCCACTGCTGGTGTTGTCCAATGGGCTGCGGAGGCGTTCCACTTGGATAATACGTCAAGGGTTGGTGGAACTGCCTTGGGTTACCTTGTGGATAAGGTAACCTTCGGGGTGTTTGCCGTTGATTAAGTCTTGGATTTAATGCATACACCCCAGACTCCTGCAGATGTGAGATAATTGGACAACATCCCTTAGGATGGTCATAGTAGCAGACCTCACATCCACCATCATTGTCTGAATCAAAATTTTCAGCCTCATCGGAGTTAGAGATTTTTCCCTTACCCTTGTTATGTGCAGGGTTAAAGTTTCTCCGCATGTTTTTGCCTTTATCACTAACTTGCTCATCCTTAGACTCTTCTACGATTTTCAAAACTGTTTCTATTCATGAGTCTAAGGAATCCCACATTTGGTCTACCTTAGCCGATACCTCCGTTGTTAACTTTTGGATCGGCACGGTTTTCCTGTTCACCAACTCTTCGAGTGGTGACTCATCCTCCTCATCACAGAATTTCACTCCCTTCTTGTGAAGGGAGGGATCGCGGTTGTATTCCTCCGCACTTTCTCTTTTCCGTAGCTCACCCTCTTCTTGTGCTACTTGCTCCAACAGTACTTCAACTTCATGGGCTCTTAATCGGGAGAGTCTCCCTTGGGCGTAAGTCCCAAGAGTTCTTCTCGTTTCATTTCGTAGCCCATCCACGAGGTGGTGAAGTTGATCCCGTTTAGCGTACCCATGGCCCGGGTGAAACACCACAAAAATTTTGGCTAATACTTGAAGACAGAAATTAAGCTAAGTCATGTTGATCCTCAGCATGACCAAGCTTGAAAGCCTCAAAAATAACATCAAACGAAGTCAAAGCAAGCAAGTAAAAGTTCCCTGGGACCCACAGAAGACTACGATGACATCTGGCATCAAACTTGGCAAATTTTGAGCTCAAAATACTTGGTTTTCACTAAGTATGCATCCTGTACGCTGGCCTACACATGCCCAGCGTAAGGCCCAGCGTACAGCAACTTTCGGTGCTCAAAAACTCCTCAAAACATGCCAGAATCGAGTGTCCAGACCCCCCAGAACCTTCCCCAAGGTTCCCAGCAGCTCTTGGACACTTAAAAATCGAATTTTGGGCTCCAAATGATGATCTTCCATTTCTATACGCCCCAGCGTAACTGCTACAGTACCCTGGCGTAACTGCTACAGTGCTCCGGCGTAAACTGCTACAGTGCTTCGGCGTAACTGCTACAGTGCTCCGGCGTAAATGCTACAGTGCTCCGACGTAAACTGCTACAGTGCTTCGGCGTAACTGCTACAGTGCTCCGGCGTAAATGCTACAGTGCTTCGGCATAAATGCTACAGTGTTTCAGCGTAAATGCTACAGTGTTTCAGCGTATACGCCTAGCGTATACGCCAGTATCCATCAGCGTATACGCCAGCATCCATCAACGTATACGCCCAACGTATACGCCGAGCGTCCATCCAAGTTCACATGCCCAGCGTCTACGCCCAGCGTATACGCCCAGCGTCCACCCAAGTTCACACGCTCAGCAAGTCCAGCGTATACGCCCAGCGTATACGCTGGCCTGATGTAGCGTATACGCCCAGCGTATACGTCGACGTGTCTCCCAGTCCGATTTTCCCGGTAACCCTACCCTTATAAATAGCCCAGTTTTCTGCATTTTCGGGGGTTGGCAAAACACTTCCAAAGGACATAAGAGACATTTACGCTACGGACCAGAGCTCAAAAACCCTCTTACGCTGGAGAGCCCTGTATGCCGTACACACAGTCTCTACGCTCTGCCTGCCTTGCGAACTAGCCGCGTCATTCCCACACATGCCGGGGCCTTTCGTCTGCCTTGTGTCAAAGCCACAACTGCATTTGGACCGGTACACTTTGTAATCAATTCTCAATATAAAACAGTTTACATTTTGCTCAGATTTATTGCAGTTTTCTTCGTTTTTTCAGTTTACCTTTACAGGCTCATTTACATTATCGTGCTTGTTTACGGTTTACATTTAACGTGCATTGTTTACGTATAACCCAACCTGTTGTAGCGGCAAACGTTGGGGAAGTCCTTATTTGATCCGTGTGCGGACCATTCAAGGCACTCTGCCTTCGTCCATTCCAGCTTGCCCTCAAGCGGAGGCAGGGTCGACTGTGCTTGTCCGTAGATCTTTTGGTGCTCGTAACGTTCCAGTCTTGCACCAACAATTTCGGTCGGTACACCGGGCAACGATGTAGCAGTGTGTAGTAATGGGCCATGGCAACATCCAAGGATTCATGAGTTCCTTGTTTCCAGCCTTGGATCTGCTTACGCAAGTTGGACACTCTGGAGTACGTTTGATATTTGTTGTTGAATAATTCGAGCATCGTACTCCACCTCCTGATGGTTTCCGGTTCTAAGGACCGGTACCAGCTTTCTGCTTCCTTAGTTTGTCCTTGGGAACAACTTGAGTTTCTACCACTCATTGTCAATGTTCTGCAAGGCACAGGCATCGTGGAATTCCTGTAAATGATGTTGAGGATCAGCGTTGTACCCCCCTTCAAAACGTGGGATATTATTTATATCCAAATGCTTGATCCTACTATCTTTCAAATGCCTCGTGGGAATCCTAACTGCCTCTCTAATATCAAGCATACTTTGGGTTGCGAATAGCGGTTCGTCATGATCATCTCTTTCATGACGTCTGTGATGTCTACGTTGTGGTTCCCTATTCTCCCTACGTCCTTGCCCTTGTCCTAACTCCTCTCGACCTTCTTGTCGAGGCATTTCATCTCTTCTACCTTTACTTTCCGCGTTATGCTCATGGTGGCTGCGCCCAGATGTGGAAGGAGAGGGTGAATGATGTGATGAAGGGGAAGAAGAAGGGGATCCATCACCATGGTGATGTTTCTTGCCTTCTCTTCGGCTGCTTCGGCCCCGATCGTTGTCACGATCTGCATGTCTGTCATTAGTGTGAGTGATTGTTCCTGCCGTGAACAGCTTGTGCTCACGGGGATCAGAGCCTGGAATGTGTATCGTTGATCTAAGGCCCTGATGCCTAACCTCTTCACTAGAGTGAGGAGGAGGAACATCATTTTCTAAGAAACCCGTTGTGAGGGGTTCCTCGTCTCCTATTTCACTAATGACGTGGGAAACCTTGCCCTTCAGTAGTGAATGTTGGCTCTCCTGCCTTGCATCCCGAATACGTTGGGCTTTTGTGGGTTGATAATCCCTCAGAGTGTAATCATCCGCAACGTATTCAGTAATCAGCTCTTGCATGCCATACCGTACCAAGGCACGGAAAAGCATGTTGGAAGCAGAGCGATCTGGGGGTAACACGATGTTACCTTGCATGTCTCTCCACCGCAGTTGCTCATCTTGATGGAAAACAAAGGTAAAATCCGGCACATACTCATCGGGATGAGTATATGTGACCTTAGATTGTTGAGGACATGGTTGATCTCGGTTATGCGTATGATGCTGACTTTCTCCTGTATTGTCCTTAGGTGAGTTGATTTCGTGAGAAGAAGCCATTTCTATTGGTGTGCTAATTTCACCGTTATTTATTGTTCTTGATTAACTGATTAACCCTAAGGTTCGTTTTAAGCTCACAACGATGTGAGTGATATCCCTTATGTTAAATTGGCGAAAAAACACTTAGTCCCCGGCAACGGCGCCAATGATGAGTGGCGAGGTACCCCTACACTCCACCATACGAATACGAGCGTACACGCGCGATCCGGTCGAACTCCGCAGACTAAATGCCTTAACGCCACAAGAAACACTTGGGGTTAATCGTTCGTTGTCTTCCCAGGCTTGCTTGTATGTGTCACGGTGTATGGTTAAGCAAGTCTGAGGTATGTGATTTTTTTGGTATTTTCGGCTTATCTTCTATGCTACCAGGAGAAAGGGTTGAGAAAACTAAACTAACTCTAACTAAGATCTAAGTCTAAATTAACTAGCGTCAGCATCCGTTCCCACTTGCCGGACACACCCTGAACTATGCAACTGCAGCTTACCAAACGCTAATCGTTACTGGGATCGCCACACGTAACGCAAGTGCTCGAAGTGGTCGTACTGAGGCACCTATTTAGCCTACGTGTGATAAGCAGCCGATTCCTTAGCCAGCCGTACACACCCGTGGGTGCTCGTAACTAAGTCGTACTTATCACACGATCTAGCCTAGCAATGAGCAGCCGATTCCTCAACTAGCCGTACACATTAGACCCGGGAGTTACCAAGCGCAGAATCCTGGAATACGCTACTGGGTTACCAAGCAGCCAATGCTCGTAATTGAGTCGTACTCATGCATTGCGTCAAGCAGCCGATTCCTTGACTAGCCATACACGTCCGTAGATGCTCGTAATTAAGTCGTACTTGAACGCACTAAGAAAGTAGTAAAGGAAAGCAATAAATGAAACCACGTGCTGCAAGGTTTATCCAAACAAGTTCGTCTTTATTGCCGTACACAACTTGGGTTCAGGTTACAAGCTGCTCAAATAAAGAGCCGTTCACTCTAGGACTCCTACTGGGGGCACATGGGGAAAAATTCTAACTCTGGAGTGATCAATCTGCCAGAGCTTCGCTACACTAGCCAGGATTGGGAAATGAAGGGAGTGCCGCCTCTTATTTATAGATATGGCGGCGGGACGCGATATCGCGTACGCGATATCGCAGAGTAAGACGCGATATCGCGTATGCGATATCGCATGGGATGCAATATCGCAGCCTAGTGCAAGTCGTGTCTCATCAGTGTATAAACAAAACTTCTAATATGGTGTGGTTCTTTCAATAGTATTCTCTCTCTATTTCTTCAAATCCTTTTGTATTCTTTGTCCTCTATTGCATCTAGCTAGGGAATTTATAAGGACTAGTTTGGCACATGAGGAGCCACCACTCATGCATAATGGCCATGGAAATTACTACCCACGTGTAACATCCACCACCACCACCTATTTAGGTACCGTCCACTACCATCACCTATGCAGGCAATGTTCATTGTAACGTCCATTGTCACCACCCATGCAGGTAATGATTGTAGGAATGTGTAGTCGTAAAAACTATTGGGAACCATGTGACCAGCTATAACTGGAAGCGGCTCCAGGATCAAGACATCGTTAAGATTCTGGGGATTCCTTTTTGTTTTAGAGGTTCAACCTCTATTCTCTGGGAATAGGTTATTTTTTGGATTCAAAAGAAACTTGATAAATGGAATACTAAACCCCTTACACTTGCGGGTAAATACCTTGTTTGTAAGTCCATATGTGCATCCACCCATGTGTATTACTCTTCGTGTTGGGCCCCCTCCCAAGCTACCTATTAGAAGCTTGAACAGTTATTTCGCGACTTTATGTGGTCCTCCAAAGATTCTCAGAAGGGATTTCATCGAGTTGCTTGGAATATTGTTACTCTCCCCAAGAATAAAGGTGGCTTAGGTCTTTTGAATTCCTATAAGCAAGGAATTACCCTGGTTGCTAAATGGCTGGTTCAACATTTAAATTCCTCAAATATCATTGGGACCCTCCTCCAATTAAGGCTTCATCAAGCATGTCCTAAAAACAAGCCCTTCTGGAAAGGCATCCATTTTATCAATTGGATCTCCCCCCTCACTATCATTCTTTTAGGTTTTCATGTTTTCAAAAGCATCTGGAGGGCCTGGAAAATTTTGCACAGTTACATTGACTGGACTAACATTAAGATCCACCCTACTATCCTCTCTATATTGTGTCCATGGTGGTTACCTCTATCGCCCACTCCCCTTGCCATCACAAAGGCTAAGGTGGCTACCTCATGGTTTCGGAAAGGTGTCATCTCCTTGAATTGTCTTAGGTTGGCTAGCCATTGGATTTCGGGGGTCGAGTTTAGCAATTTGTATGGGGAGTCGGCTACAATGAACCATTGCCTAGTCCAAATCTACTCCTTTCTCCATGGTCATTGACACATTGATGTTACAATGCAAAGCCCTTTTCACGGCCTTCAATGGCTTAATGGGGTTAAACTCTTACCCTACCAGCCATCTATTCCCTTTCATCTTATGCACGACCCATCTGAGGTCATTCAACACTATAATAAGCATTGGCACAAACACGAGTAAATATCATTTTGGATCCCTCTCTTCCAAAATATTTGGAACCTTCCAACCCTCCCCAAAATTAAGCAGTTCCTCTGGTGTCTCCTCCACCATGGTCTACCTATTGGTAAATGGTTAGAATATCTTGGAATTCCCAATCCCAATTGCCCTCTCTGTGGTGGACAAGATGACTTTGTCCATGTGTTTTGGTATTGTCCCTTTGCTCAGCATGTGTGGAAGTGGGCTTCCATAGTTTTTCCTTCATACAAGCTATATCTCAAGAGGATGTCATATTCAGCTTTTTAAACATTACTTCTGCTAATCTCAAGTTTCTATGGAAAGTTATTAGGCCTACTATTTTATATTATATTTGGAAGCGAAGATGCAATGTTATATTTCAAAGGATAGATTATTCTATAAATGTTTGCTCACCAGGTTGGAGAAGTTGCAGATCTTTCGCCTCATTCATTTCCAACTCACATCTCAAGCATCCAAGTTCAATCTGGATAGACATCAGTTGGTTCATCTCTTGCAGTTGTGGGAAAGACTTGTGCATTCCAGTAACACTCAACATCAATAATCTCTACAAGGAAGCTTTCCATTTCTGTTGTGAGGAGTCACCATTGGAACTCTCTCTATCCTTAATTGAGATTTTTTTTCCCTCTAATTCCATGTCCTTCTATCTTATAACGAGTTAGCATGGGTGGACGTTTGGTGGTGCCCCAATTCAGGTTTCCTCCCTTAATACTTGTTTATTTATAAGGTTGGTCCCGAGTTTCATGCATAGTGCTCTTAGCTTTCCCCTTCCCCTGAAACCTATGACTTTTTCAGGTTACAGTAATTGATACACTATCAATATCAATAGAACTTCTTTTCGGGGTCCGACACCCCCCCTCATTACCCACGTAACATCCAATTGTAGTGCCAATGTCCAAGTTACAGTTCCATTACCACCATAAATCCTCAACGTGCATTCTTGTTACTACTGTAAAAACAAAACCAAAAACTAGAAAACATAACACTAGTATAGATCAAGAAATTGGATTCTTCAATTGCCACCACATGGTTGCCTAGCAATAAAACCTATGCATCTAGTTCATGTCTTTAATACATAAAAACTAATAAACTAATACTCATCACTATAATAAACTAAAATATATTAAAATAACTAAAATAAAAATTAATTAAATAATTAACAATATGTAATTAAGTTATCAAAACTACCAAATTTGGGATTTAACACAACCCTCAACTAGCCTTTGGCTAGTGCCTAGCCATAAAGGTAAAAATAAAATAAAATAAAATATTAATAGATGTATAAGAAAATAGAATTATTCCAAGATATATTTTTTAGGCATTCAAAATTTAACATATTGGAAACATGTAGACATTTAACAAGAAAAATATTTTTTTAAAAATAAATTTGTCAATTTTTTAAATGTCCATATATTTATTTACTAATTATACCTATACCTCTTTTGATGATAAATTTATATTCTTGGATATGAGTTCACATATAACTCGGTTAGGAAGGTCTTACGTAGGATTAATTAAACTTAACCTTACCTTACAATGTCTACTTCGTTAGGTGTAAGAATGTCTTATAAACTCAAGGTTTAAACCTTTCCTATTATTCAAGGATCCAAGATGCATTACTTACATTTTCTAAAATATCTAGGTCAAATTCTCAAAGTAATAAGCACCATCTCATTATTCTTGCATTTTCTATTTTTTTGGTAGCTAAGAATTTAATGGTCAAATCATCAGTATATACTCTAATTTTATATCTTATTAAATAATTTCTAAATTTATCTAGAGCATATACAATAGCTACTAATTCTTTTTCTATAGTTGTATAGTTTACTTGGGCTTGGTCTAAACTTTTCAACACAAAATAAATCACTTGTGGTTTATTGTCAATGTATTGTCCTAAAACTACCCCTACTACTGTGTCACTAGATTCACACATTAGATTAAACAAATAATCCCAATTAGGTGCATTTAATATAGGGGCTATGATTACTCATTTTTTCAATTCCAAGAATGCTTCTTTATAGTCATTAGTCCAAAAAAATGAAACATCTCTTTCTAAGAGCATGCATAATGGTTTAGCAATGTTTGAAAAGTCTTTGATAAACCTTCTATAATACCCAACATGTCCTAGAAAAGATCGAAGAGTCTTTAAATTAGTTGGAGTTGGAAGTGTAGATAAGACTCTTACTTTCTCATCATCCATCCTTATCTCATCTTTAGAAATAATATGTCTTAACATTATGCCACTTGTAACCATTAAGTGACTCTTTTTTCAACTTAATTTTAAATTTTTATTAATACGTCTATCTAAGACATGTTTGAGATGTTGTAAAGTTACTTCATAAGTATTCCCATAGATTGAAAAATCATCCATAAAAACTTCAACATAATCTTCTAACATATCAGAAAATATTGAGATCATGGCTATTTGGAAAGTGGCTAGTGCATTATAAAGGCCAAAAGGCATATGTTTATAAGCATGAGTTTCATAAGAACATGTAAAGGTTGTTTTATGTTGGTCTTTAGGGGCAATAATTATTTGATTATAATCACTAAATCCATACAAAAAGCAATAATATTCATGTTCTTCTAATTTTTCTAGAATTTGATCTATGTATGGTAATGGAAAATGGTCTTTCTTTGTATTTTGGTTTAACCTTCTATAATCTACACAAACTCTCCATTGTCCACCCTTTTTTGGTACTACAATAATGGATTTTACCCATTTACTATCAGTTATTGGATAAATCATTTTTTTTCCAAAGTTGATGAGCCACGATATTGTGTCCGCCCCCGCAATATCGCGTACGCGATATCGCAGCCCACCACAATATCTATAAATAAGAGGCGGCTTTTCCTATTTTAGACACTTAGCCTTAGACCCTTAGCCAAACTATAGTAGTTTTACCATTCTAGAGTTAGAATAATTTCTATATGCCCGCAATAGGAGTCTTAAAGTGAACAGATCTTTATTCGAGCAAATTGTACTTGACCACACATTTTTGTACGACAATAAGGATGAACTTTCTGATAAACCTTGCAGCATATGGACTAAGCTAAATAGGAATTAATTTTTGTTAAATGTTTAAATGCTTTCCTAGGTAATTAATCTCTCTCAATCCTTGACTCTCCTAGTTAAGTACACTTAGTACGACCACTTCAAACATGTGTGTAGCGCTTGGTAACCTAGTAACGATTAGCATTTGGTAATCCTAGCAGCATTACACTGGTTCAGGATGTGTGCAGCAAGTGGGAGCGGATACTGGTGTTAAGAACAGTTAGAACTTAGTTAGTGAATAGTTAGCAAAAGTTAGCCATTTAGTTCTCTTCACCTTTCCTCATTAGCATAAGACAGTAAAAAGATAAAAAATATAAAAATCATATACCTCAAACTTACTTAACCATACAACCATGACAATACAAGTAAGTTTGGGAAGACAACGATTGATTAACCCTTAGGTGTTCCATTTGGGCGCTTAAGCACTTAGTCCTTTGAGTTTGACCAAATAGCGCGTGAAATGCTCGTATTCATATGGTTGAGTGTTGGGGTACCTTGCCACTCATAATTGGCTCCGTTGCCGAGGACTTAGTTGTTTGTGCACTACATAGAACATAGGAAATTATCCATATCGTTGGGAAGCTAGAACGAACCCTTAGGGTTGATCAAAGGAAAAATAATACAACGGTAAATCGCACACCAAACAAGAGAAAATGTCTTCTTCTCCACATAAAAGCACCTCACCGCCTAGGACCAACACAAGAGATAGTCGGTGGTACAACATACATAACCAAGAACCACCAGTCCCTCAACAATTTGGTGCGGTATATATTCATCATGATGAGTATGTACCCGACTTTACCTTTATTCTCCATCAAGATGAACAACTACGTTGGAGAGACTTGGAAGGTAACATTGTGTTACCCCTAGACCGATCAGTCCCAAACATGGTTCTTCGTGCTCTTTCACGAATAGGCATGTCATCCTTGTATGCAGAGTACATTGCATGCGATCATGACACAGGGGATTACCATCCCATAGAAGCACAATGTCAAAGGGACTTGCAGCAGGCGAGATATTATACATCTTCGAAGGGTAAATGGCCCATAATGCTTTGCATGTCTTGAGCGAAATTGAGAGTGGTGAACCTATTTCAACAAGTTCCCCACCAAATGATGTTCCCCCTCCTAACGATGGTTAGGAGGAGGTGTATAAAAACCTACACTCCACAGTTCACAACCCTGGTTCTGATCCCCATGAACACAAAGTGTTCAATGAGGGAACACAAACACATGACAAGGGTGGATGTTCTGAGCATGACCATGGTCATGGCCAGGACCACAAAAGAGAAGGTAGAAAACACCATCATGGCAATGGTTCTCCTTCTTCTTCACCTTCACCATCACATTCACCCTCTCGTTCTATATCCAGACACATCCATAAGGAAACTAACCATGAGTATAAAGGTAAACAGAGTGAAAAACACCGATGAGATAGTCGAGAACGAGGATGAGGGAAATCTAAGGAATCAAGGCACAGAAGAAGGGAGAGTAGGGAACCGTGTAGACATCATAGACACTATGAACGAGATGACCACGAAGAACCCCTACTCACAACTAGAAGCATGTTAGACATAACGGAGGCTATAAGAATCCCCACAAGGCACCAAAAAGATAGTAGGATCAAGAGACTAGACATGAATAACATACTACAATTTGAGGAGGGATACAATGCTGATCCTCAAAACCATCTACAAGCATTCCATGATGCATGTGCCTTGCAGAACATTGAAAACGAGTGGCAAAAACTAAAGTTGTTCCCAAGGACACTAGTAAAAGAAGCTAAAAGCTGGTACTAGTCCTTAGAACTAGAATCTATTCGAAGGTGGAGTACAATGTTAGAACTATTTAATGATAAATAGTAAACATACTCTCAAGTGTCTAACCTACGAAAGCAAATCCAAGGATGGAAGCAGGGAAATCATGAATCCTTGGATGCTGCCATGGGCCATTATTATGCACTTTTACATCATTTCCCTGGCCATGATTATTTGCAGCGAGATCAACTGCACCATCTCATTGATGGACTTAGGCATGAAACCAGGAGAACCCTTGGAACGTATGCCCAAGGGAAACTATTAGAGCTTAGGTCTCACTAGGTTCATAGATTGCTAGAGCAAGTAGCTAAGGAAGAAGGGGAGCTATGTAAGAGAGAAAGTGTGGAAGAGTATAACCAAGATCCTTCCCTCTAAAAAAGGGAAGTGAGATTCTGTGAGGAGGAGGAAGAGTCACCACTCAAGGAGATGGTGAATAGGAAAACCTTGCCACTCCAAAAATTAACAATCGAAGTATCGGCAAAGGTAGACCAAATGTGGGACTCCTTGGATAGTATATTTGAAACTATCCTTAAAATTGTAGAGGAATCTAGGGAGCAAAGTAGTGAATATGAAAAAAAGAAAAGGAGACATCAGATAATGCACATAACAAACGTAAGGGTAAATTGGCCATCACCGAAGAGGTTGTGGATTCAGATACGGATAATGACGATGGATGTGAGATATGCTAATATGACCATCCTAAGGAATGTTGCCTAGTGATCTTACATCTACAAGAGTCTGGGGTGTATGCTCTCAACCCATGACTTAACAAACGGCAAGCACCCCAACGGTTACCTTATCCCCAAGGTAATCCAAGGTAGTTCCACCAACCTTTAACATATTATCCAAGTGGAACTCTACCAAAACCTATTGAGCAACACTAATAATGGCAATACCCATAGTCATGGGGGATGCCACCACCAAGGAAAAAATACCCCTATCAACAACCAGATCCATATGGCTACTATGTGCAGCAACCAATCTCTCCACATGACTCTGTTGGTCACATTACACCACAATGTCACTACCAAGCTTGGGAGTATTATAGGACTCCTTCTCCTAGAGAAGATAACCCACAAACATACCATCCTCCAAATCCATCCATAACTCTCACACCGATAGCTCCATTACCACCTGCTCCAGCAAGGCAAGGGGAACATCCCATTCAACCACAGCAACACAATGCTATGAGGGCCATAAACCTTCAACCCGCTACTAGTTCTGGAAACCATACAAAGAAAAGACCTTTCTTCAGAACCAACAGTCCAAATAAGCCCTCACAACCATAAGTGGTTGAACCTCTAAATGCCTCTCCATTAGATAAGGCTTCAAAGCTCCCTTCAAACAAAAAATCGAGCTCAATGCAAATGGCTATGTTAACACATGTTGTTACTGACTGGATTAAGGAGGGCCACCTTCCTAGGAAGTTCTCTAACCCCGGAAGCCCCCTAATTTATCTCCAAGTCACTGGGAATGAACCCTGTAAAGCTCTTCTGGACTCAGGGTCCAGAGTCAAGTTAATATCGCAAGAGATGTACAAAGCCTAAAACCTACCTCCATTAAGGAAGAGAAATATTCACTTAGAGTTGGCTGACCAGTCCATCACTATTCCCTTTTGACAGGTGGAGGAGATTGTTACCACTATGTGTGGGTGGTCGTATCCAGTTGATTTCCTAGTGATACAGGTGAACAATGGTAAAGGGAACTTCCCAATAATAATGGGAAGAACATGGTTAAGTACTATAGATGCATGCCTAGGAATCTATGATCTTTCCCTAGAAATATCCAAGAAGAACACTTTTGGGAAGATTGAGAAGAAGAAAGTTCCATGCATTGCATACAGTGACACAGGGTGTAATTGCGTGCAGAGATCATGGGTCATGCAAAGTTCATCATTTCCTGCATGTAATAGGTGTGCACTAGAAATTAACATACAAAAGTGCTTATATGTAGCAACCACACAACAAAAATACACCCTATGGCTGATAGCTGATCAAGAGAGCAACTCACCAATGTGCATGGAACGAACTGAGGGAACAACTTGCGCTCACGTTGAAAGCATAGATACACTGGAGCAAGAGCGTCACCAACTTCCAAACCTTAACATAAAAACATCAATTGGGGGAAGTTGGAAACTCCTAAAAAATTCAAACAAACACTTCGATAAGATATTATTAGTCAGAGTGCAATAGACCAAACCTTACCATGAATCTAGAATGGTCAATGCACATAAGACCTCGGAGATAGGACAACCCCGCTCATTATTTCGGATCTCTCACTTCCAATTCATTCATGGGGGAGATGGCCACCTATGCTGATCATTTGAGGCCCTTAGTTCCTTTTTAATTTTTTTTACACATTTTTTTTATGAATTTCTTTAACTTTTCTTGTTTTTGTTTTACAACATCATTTATACTCTTTCATTTCTTTGTGTGTTTGTTTGTTTGTTTTGTTAGATTTTTCACCTAATAAGTGCTGCTGATGGTGGTATGAACTATACTCCATTCATTGCTAATGTTTGGTTTTTACCTTTGAGTTATAATGTTGATACTAAGGTATGGTTCTTTTGATATAACAGGCAATGAGTCCACGTCATCCATGCATCCATGAATTTCTATGATCTCTCTTGGCTTGGAACTGTACATTCCCTTTCTTTAAATAATAGAACTATCAAAAAATTGGTGACTGGGCATTTTTCAAACCATAGAAGAACTCAAGGATTGCAAAGGGTGTGACTTCAAGGGGATTTGTTGCATTTGTGCTAGCCATTCTCTTAGGTTCTTGAATGTTTTCTTCTTGGGTGTTCCTTACCATTCCGATGTTGCTCCATTATCAGGAAGCTAAGCTAATAAAAATAAAAGGTTTTTGCATGGTGTGGTTTTCACGCACACAAAAAAAAAGTGAAAAGTAAGAATTCAAAGCACACCCATTAGAAAAAATAATCCTCTAGGCTACAAGCACTGGTTATGGAACTAAACAAACATTTTCCTTCTAACTAAGGCCCTCTCTCACTTCCTACTCCTTCCTTTCTCATTTCGTTGAAATGGTGGTGACTCTTTGGTAGAAGCCTTCTTGCTACTTCAAGTGGATGGATTGGCCAAGTGTATTAATGAAAATTCATTGAATGTGGATTGTTTGAGGCTAGATTTGGAATGAGATCTACTAATTCATATTAACCATCAATACACAAGGGGCTGTACACTGCCTTGTTCTTGAGACTCCATTCCATTCTCTTCTTTCCATCATTCTTTCTCCACTTTCCACCTCATTACTAGTTGTATCAATAGTCCATATTTTGGTTGATGCATTTTTTTCCTTTTGGTAAACTTTTGTTGTTAAGACTTTAACTCTTGCTTCCAATTGACATTTCCAGAGCCTACGAACTCTTTGAATGTAGGATTGTTAGGGCATTACGGTCATGAACCTGCTTTGGGGAGGACCCACTGGCATTCCTATTTGGTGCATCAGTTAACTTCTTTCCCTTAAACATTACAGCAATCGTCATTTATTTTGTTCATTTCCACCGACGACATCCATTTTATTAGCATTCCCATTGTTTCATTTTCTCCATCTTTCTTATTCCTTATCTTTTTCCATTCTATCGCTACTGGAGGCTTGCTCTTAGTCATGGGGGCCCTAACCCAATTTTTTCAATTTTCTCCTAACCCCTACACCTTACATATTTGGTAGTTACTAGTACCATATCTCTAGACTTTGTATTGGCCATATCACAATAATGGACCTTGCATCTAGGCAAGGTATCAATTGCATTGTGATTTATTTACCCTTGCTAATATGATACTGTGTTGTGTGTGCAGATGGCAATCATACAATAATGGACTGGAGCTGGAGAAAATACTTAGGATGGATTAGTGCTGGAAGAATCATGCAAAGGAACAAGATTGATGGCGCAGCTATGGATGGACAACGGCAAGCGCGATTTTGGCATCGGTAGCAACACATCTTCTTTTTCTTCTTCTTCTCTCTCTTCTCTCTCAGCTGCCAAATAAGGCTAGATGTCAAGGACATATAGTGTTCACTCTTATTATCATGAACACTAATATTGTCCTTTATTGTAATGATTAATCCGTTCAGATGTCACCCCATTCACCATTGGCATCATTCAAGTCAATAATCCCATACCTTCCCAATATTTTATAAGGAACTTGAGGATGAGTTTTCATTCAGTCATGGGGATATGATAAGCCATGATATCATGTACATGATATCGCATCTGCGATATCGTGTTCCCCCCATGATATTGTAGCCCAGTGCAATATCTATAAATAAGAGGTGGATTTCCCTATTTTAGACACTTAGACTTAGACCCTTAGCCAAACTATAGCAGTTTTACCATTCTAGAGTTAGAATAATTTCCATGTGGCCATAGTAGGAGTCTTAAAGTGAACGGATCTTTATTTGAGCAAATTGTACTTGAGCACACATTTGTGTATGGCAATAAAGATGAACTTTCTGATAAACCTTGCAGCATATGGACTAAGCTAAATGGGAATTAATTGTTGTTAGATCTTTAAATGCTTTCCTAGGTAATTAATCTATCTCAACCCTTGACTCTCTTAGTTAAGTACACTCAGTACGACCACTTCAAGTATGTGTGTAGCGCTTGGTAACCTAGTAACGATTAGCATTTGGTAATCCTAGTAGCGTTACACTAGTTCAGGATGTGTGCAGCAAGTGGGAGTGAATACTGGTGTTAGGAATAGTTAGAACTTAGTTAGTGAATAGTTATAAAAAATTAGCCATTTAGTTCTCTTCACCTTTCCTCATTAGCATAAGACAGTAAAAATATAAAAGATATAAAAATCATATACCTCAAACTTACTTAACCATACAACTGTGACAATACAAGTAAGCTTGGGAAAAAAGTGATTGATTAACCCTTAGGTGTTCCATTCGGGCGCGTAAGCACTTAGTCCTTGGAGTTTGACCAGATAGTGCATGAAACGCTCGTATTCATATGGTTGAGTGTAGGGGTACCTTGCCACTCATCAAAATTTTTAAAATTTCATCCTTAACAATTTGCTTTAAGGCTAAATTAATTTTTCTTGGGGGAATTCTTACTCATTTTACATTATCCTCTAGATAGATATGATGTTGGCAGATGTTGGGTGAGATTCCTTGATGAAGGTCATCATAACTCCATGCAAATGCCTTAGATTTTCTACGTATAACTTTTAATAAGGTTCTTTCTCACTCATTAGTAAGTTGGGAACTTATTATTAATGGTTTATTATGATCTAGGAAAACATACATAAGTGTACTAGGTAGTTCTCTAAGTTCCAAGGAATCTTTATTTGTTGGTTGAATTATTTCTTTAATATTTCTTAAACCCAAATTCAAAATCTGTTCAATGAGATCTTGTTGTTCTTTAGTTGAGGGATCTAAAGGTCCTTCCTCAAAATTACTCAACACTAAGGTTTCCCTATCTTGTGTCATTGTTGAAGTGGGTAAAGTGTAGAGCATTCTTGCTTCCTTCAAGTCTACATTTAAATGATCTTCTTTTACCTTATCATAATATTTAGTGAAAAATAAGATTAGCAAAGGAAAGTTGAAGTTATCTAGATCTACAATTAATGATTGCATTAGTTGTTGCTAACCAAGATCTACCTAATATAATAGGAAAATAATCAAGATCTTTTACTTCCAAAAAAACAAAGTCAATTGGGTACTTTTCTTTTTCTACTTTAATTATCAAGTCCTCTACTATTCCTATGGGTTGTACATTTGAACCATCTACCAATGATATTGTCATGTTTACTCCTTTGATATCTTGTATATCAAGTGACCTAGCCATTTCAAGAGGCATGATATTAATGATGGCTCCTAAATCCAATAAGGCATTTTTAATTACTTAGTCATTTATTTTGATTGGGATGGTAGGGACTCCAGGATTTTAGTATTTTGAAATCTCATGATTTTGTATAAGTTAAGATTCTCAACCAAATAAACCTAGTTAGGAATTTTTTCCTTTCTTCTCGTAGTGCATAGTTCCCTTAAGTATTTGGCATAAAGAGATGTGTCTTTTACTACTTTTTTTAAAGGGATATGAAAATATGATTTACTAAACATTTTTTCAAGATGGGCTTTAGTTGTAAAATCCTCTTATAATCATTTAGGGAAAGGAGGTAAAACTGGTTTTTTAGAGAGTAATGCTTGTTCTTTCTCCCTAGTTGGTTGATGTTCCTCATTTACTATTTGTGGGTGAATTTCTTCTTGTATCCCTACCTCTTGAAATCTCACCTTCTTTTGGGGTTTAGGTTCAATTTTTTTTCCACTCATAGTGATGGAATGTAATTGCTTTTCATCCTTTCTTTGAGATGTAGGATTTGGTTTAGGTTGGGATGGTAATTCATTTTTCATTAAGTCCTAAAATCTCCTTCTAGTCTCACTCATGAATTATCTACTTTCTTCTATGAAGGAAGTAAGGTTTTGGGTAAGTCTATCCAAGTGTTTATTAGTTGGATTCTTAAATGACCTAAAGTTATTTTGAGGATATTGTTCTTGGTAAAATGGTCGTTGAGGAAAGTTCATTGTTGGTTGGCTATTAAATTGTTAAAAATCCTTTGCTAACTCTTGCATTTCCTCTTGAAAATAGAAGTTTGGGCAAGTTGTTTGGTCATGTTGGGGATTACCACAAATTTTGCACATTTCTCCTTGAATTCCATGAGTTTTTTTTAATTAATCATGTCAACTCATCCACTTTTTTATTTAACTATTCTATTTGCTGAGTCATGCCTTGCATAATATTTGGTTTTGGCCAATGTTTACTTTGATCTACTAATGAATCTATGATTTTCAACCATCTTCTAGGGTCACACTTAAAATATATTCTCCACATGCAAAGTCAACATTTTACCTACAATAAGGTAATAAGCCTTCTACAAATATTTGAATAAACTAATGGGTTGTGAATCCATGGTTTTTATTTTTTAAGCATAATCCTTTAAAGCTATTAAAGGTACTCTCATAGTCTTCATCCTCATGTTGCATAAAACTCATTAATTGCTTCCTTAATGAATACAACTTATCATTAGAACGAAATATTTGTAAAATAGCATTCTTAAATTCATCCCATGAACTAATTTGTGTTCTAAGGGTTTATAGCAAAAAAATAGCTTTGTCTTTTAAGGTTGATTTAAAGGCAATAATCTTAGTTCTATCCCCACTTTGAGGTGCTAACATGGCTAATGTTGTTTCAAATTCTCTTATGTGGGTAATTGGATCCTCATCATTTGTTTCTTTAAAGATAGGTAATAAATGAATATTTTTAACCTGTACATATCTTCCTTGTGGAAAAATTAATGGTCCCTAAGGTATAATTGATGTTCTTTGATTCAATAACACTTCAAGGGTTTGTCCTAGGTAGGGCTGACCAATTGGAACATTGGACTTCAAACTACCAAAGAATAGAGGAATTGAACCCAAGGAAAATGGGGTAGGTGTATGATGTGAAGATGATCCCATCATGTAAGTAGAGGTTACTATTTGGGTTACTATAGCATTTGATATAGAAATAAAGATTGGTGATGGATTTTGTAAATTCAAAGTACTCAATGGTTGGGTAATACCTTCAATTATGGTCACATAAGTTGATATTAGGGTAGTACTTAGATTTTGAGACCCTACCCCCATAGTTGAACTTATGGTTGTAGTTGGAATATAAAATAGAGAATTAACATATATGGAAAAATTATGTTGTGTTTTTCCTTTGGGATTTTGTGTTATCAAAGGGAAAGAAAAATTAGACCTTGATTGTATTGGTTTCTTTTGGTCTTGTTTTTGAGTGGATTTTATAGATTTATAAATGCTAAGAATGCTCCTATAAGGTTGAATTCATGTTGGTTTCTTTAGTTGCTTTGTTGTTTTCATTTAACAAGAACATTCTTCATTGGCACATTCATGGATGATGAGACGCGAATTGCACAAGCTGCGATATCGCATACGTGATATATCATCTGACGCGATATCGTAGTTCGCCACAAAATCTATAAATAAGAGGTGGCACTCCCCTCATTTCACATCCTAGGTGTAAAGTAGCAAAGCTCTGGCGGATTGATCACCCCAGAGATAGAATATTTTCCATGTGCCCACAATAGGAGTCCCCCAAGTGAATGGTTCTTTATTCTAGCAGCTTTGTACCTGAA
>MNCI01011180.1:890428-961193 GCA_015680685.1 Gnetum montanum
ATGCTAGGACTTAGTGTTGTAGTTAGAATTAGTTTTAATCTCTCAACCCTTCACTATTAGCATAGGAGATAAACTGTAAAATACCAAAAAAATCATATACCTCAGACATTTAGTCTGCAGAGTTCAACCGGATTGCGCGTTCTACGCTTGTTTCATATGGTTGAGTGTAGGGGTACCTCGCCACTTATCAATGGGCTACCATTCCTAAGAACTTATAAATTGATTTAATAAATCCTACTATCATGGCCTGAATTACAAATTTTTTAATAGTTTCAGCCGGTTGTATGATAAGAGTAGTTGATTCTTGGATTTTTCTTTATTTTTGAATTTTTTAATGCTAGAAAAATAAGTAAAAGAAACCATTTCTCAGATTACTTAAATAAAAGAAACATAAAATAAAATAAAAAAAATAAAAATAAAATAAAATAAAATGTACCTAGAATATAAAATTACAAAATAAAATTATGACATACAAAATTCTTAATGATGACTAACTTTGCTGGCCTCCCTGGCAATGGTGCCAAATTGACGAGCCAAGAGAAATTCGATGTTGGATATCTTTAATCTTTATCTTTATTTATTTTGTTATAGAAGTTGCCACATCATTTGTGACTAACCCACAAGTTGTATCCTGTGGAGGAATAGTTTAAAGTCAAAATATCATCAAGACATAAAACCAACGATTAGATCTAGATTCAATTGAGAGCACCACACTTACGACTATCACCCATAAGTAAAATCAATAACATTCATCTTAACTTCCAAAATTAAGTTCAAATATGAATAAAATTAATTAAACCAAATTAAATTTTAATAAATTTATGAGAAATAAGGAAGATTATAAAGTAGACATCACCTAATTTATGACCCTGCTCTATTGTCTTCGCAGTGCAACAACTTCACAATCTTAAAACATTATAGCTTGTTAATTACCACAAAGCATTAACACTCTTCCTTCATAATTTTTTTCATAAACAAAAATTATAATATGGTGTGGTTCTCTCAATAGTATCCTCTCTCTCTCTCTCTTCATATGCTTTTCTATTATCTATCCTTTGTTGCATCGAGCTAGGGAATTTATAAGGATCAGTCTGGCACATGAGGAGCCACCACTAGTGCGTAATGGCAATGGCAATTACTACCCATGCATAACATCCACTGTAACATCCATTGCCACCACCCGTGTAGGTAATGTTCACTATAACATCCACTACCATCATCCATGTAGGTAACGTTCATTTTAATGTCCACCACCACCACGTGGCAAAGAAATGCACAGATCCCACCACCCACATAGGTAATGTTCACTGTAACATCCATTACCACCACCCTCGCAAGTAACAGCTAAGAACCATGCCTCATTACCCACGTAATGTCCAATTGCAACACCAACATTGAAGTTGCAGTTTCATTACCTTCATAAATCCTCAACATGCATTCTTGTTACTGCTGTAAAAACAAAACTAGAAACCAAAAAACATAACACCAGTATAGATCAAAGAATTGGATTCTTCGATTACCACTAGATGGTTGCCCAACAACAAAACCTACACCTCTGGTTTAAGTCTTTGGTACATAAAAACTAATAAACTAATAATAATTAAATCAAATTTTATGTATATTGCATCAAGCAAAAGTGCTCTAGGAAGAGTATGAACATGCTTTGATCTTTTTAGGAGGTCTCAAAATGATGTACCAATAGGATTTGTCTTTTTATGAGCCACAAACTCTTGATGAGACTAATGATATAGCACTTAAGACTAAAATGAATTAAGTGGATTTGAAAATAATAACAAATAAACTTTCAAGGGGAAGGACAAGGGATAAAAATCTAAGAAGGGATTCATGTCCAAATATGAAGATAAGGATGGCATCCATGATAAGAAGATAGATAAGGATGATGATAAGGAAAAATACAAGAAGGAACAAGGTAAATGAGATAAGAGCCAAGGTATAAACTCATCCAAGATTCAATACCTCAAGTGTGAAGTATGGGGAAACAAACAATGGGAACATTCACTTCACAAGGTAGCCAAGAGCAAAGATGTGCAAACAATGGAGGTGGAGAAGACATCATGCCAAGCTCTTTAGAGAAGTAATTCTAATTCTCCCAAGATTAAGGAATTTTCAAAATTAAATTATTATGCATTCATGTGGAATATGAATAGAGGAGACCATCCTACTAGGAAATTGTTATTTCAAATTAGGACTAGATATTTGCTTACTGAGGAATGGATTCATGTTTTAATTAAAGGGGGAGCCCAAGAAAAATTTTATTTCTTCTAGGGAAGTTGCTATACTAGGTTTGAAAACTAATCCTCATCCTAGACCCTATAAGGTGCATTAGTTGTCTAGAAATTTCTCTTAGGAGTTGAGAAAATAATGTACTTTGAAATTTAAAGTTGAAGGTTTTCATGATGTTGTAAAGTATGATATGCTTACAATAGATTATGCTACTATAATTTTTAGTAGACCTTGAACTTTTAACAATGATGTTCAATTTAATGGGGCAAGAAATGTATGGAGTGTAGCTAGATCTAATGGAATCCATGAGTTAATTCCCATGATAGTTGAATAAGTGAGATAGAAAAGCTCACTTAATTCTTCCTTAATTCTTTTGGGAGAGAGGGAATATATTAAGGAACAGGATGAAACTAGTTTTGGATTTTTTATTATATCTATAGTTGCTTCTAATTGTGATGATGTACAGGTTGAACTTCTTATAGGTGTATGAGGCTTGAAGGAAAATTTCTCCGAGGTATTCAAGGAGAAACTGGATGAACTATCACTAATGAGGAATATACTACATTAGATTGATTTCATCCCTAGTGCTACTATTCCAAACAAGACAACATCCTAGATGGTACAAAATTAGAGGGATGAATTACAAATGCAAGTAGAGGAATTACTTACAAATGGATTTGTGAAGGAATCCATTTCACATTGTGTAGTGCTAGTGGTGCTAGTACTAAAGAAGGTAAGAGATGAATGGAGGATGTGCATTTCCTCTAAGACAATGAATAAGATAAAAGTGAGGTATAGGTCTTCTATTTCAAGGATGGATGATATCCTTGATGTTCTTACTAATGTAAAGATTTGTAGCAAAATTGATTTGAAGAGTGGTTACCATAAAATAAGAATTAGGCATGGTGATTAATGGAAAACAACTTTCAAGAAATCAGATGGATTATTTGAGAGGTTGATGATGCAATTTGGGCTCATAAATAAACTTGCCACATTCATGAGGTTTATGCATAACATATTAAAGAACTTGATTGGTAAGTGTTGTATTATATTTTTTGTGATATTTTTGTGTATAGCTTTAATGAGAAAGAGCACTTAGATCACTTACAGATGGTGTGTCTTAAGTTGAAGAAGGCACAGTTGGTAATCAATGTAAAGAAAAGTCATTTCTTCAAGAGTAAAATCACATATTTGGGGCATGTGGTTTCTAAAATCCAAATTCAAATAGAATATACCAAGGTGAAGGATATTAGGCATTGGACAACTTCTAAGAATGTTGGGAAGGTAAAGTCATTCCTTGGCTTAGCAAGTTTTTATAGATGGTTCATAAAAGTTTTAGTGGTATTTCTTGATCCATGTTTGTTTTGTTGAAGAAAAATAAATATTTCAAGTGGGATAATGAAACCCAAGGAAGCTTTAACTTGTTGAAAGAAAAGATTACTAGTATACTAGTGCTTGCAATATTGAATTTTTAGAAGGCTTTTTTGGTAGAGGTGAATGCAAGTGGACTTGCCATTGATGGGTTACTTCCACAAGAAGGTAGACCTATTGATTTATTTTCTAAAATGTTGATTGAGTCAAGGCAAAAATACAACATAAATGAGAAGGCATTACTTGTTGCCTAAGAAACTCAATTTGGTGATAGTTCAAAAAGCACTACAATTTCAAAATTTCAAAAAGAAGTTTGGTGCAAAGCACATGAAGTGGGTTACATAGTTACAAGAATTTAACTTAATGTTGAAACAAAAAAGTAGAAAAGATAATGTGATCCCTGATGCATTGTCCAAGATGCATGTGATAAATTTTAATGTACCTCATGTGGAAGATATGGATGACTTGTCTAATTTATATGAACATGATGTTGATTTTGGGTAGGTTTGTAAGAGTCTTAAAGATCCATTGTTTAGTAGGATAGAACAATGGAGGGACTATCATATTTAAGATGAACTATTATTTAAAAATGGAAAGGTATGTGTTTCTAATTATGATTTTAGGAAAAATAATTTGTTTAAAAAGCATTATAGTGGCATGGTAGGTTACATTAGTAGAAATAAAACATTGGAACTTGTGGGTAGGCACTATTTTTGGCATAGTATGGCAATTGAAGTTTCAAAATTTGTGAAGGAATATTTGGCTTATCAAAAACACAAAACAAATAAATGAATGGATGTACATTATTTTCCTTTGTCAATTCCCAAGGATCCATGGGAAATTTTTTCTATGGGTTTTGTTAGAGGTCTTTCAAAAACCAAAAGTGGAATGATGCAATTTTTGTTATTATAGATAGGTTCTCTAAGAAGGTATACTTCATTTCATGCAAAAAGGTGAGTAATGACTTTCATGTTGTAAATTGTTTTTCTAGCATGTTATGAAGTTGTACAGAGCTCTTTTAAATATTTTTAGTGATAGAAAATCCATATTTTTAGTGATAGAAAAGCCAAGAAGATGGGGTCATTCAAAATTAAGGCCAAGATGAATGATAATGCTTTTGAGATTGATTTACCAAATCATGTTAGTATGTCTTTTGTATTTAATATTTTAGATATTATGCACTATCATGGACTAGTTGATGAGGAGACCATATGGGATAGCATCAATGAGTTGAAAGGAGCTATTGATTAGTCTAAGCCTTTAATAGAGAGGAAGGCAATTGTACCTAAGAAAAAGGAAGCTTCTAGCACTCAAGAAGGGAAGAGGCATGATTACTTAATACATTGGAAGGATTAATCTATGGA
Organism: Gnetum montanum; assembly: GCA_015680685.1. NCBI lineage: Eukaryota > Viridiplantae > Streptophyta > Gnetopsida > Gnetales > Gnetaceae > Gnetum > Gnetum montanum. The sequence goes on from MNCI01011180.1 coordinate 895,408, forward strand.
TGATGTTGCATGGATCCATGAGATTAAGCTTCATGAATGGGGAATCACTTCAACACCTACTTATTCACATGAGTTCACTTTTTGAAGGGTGGAAGAGCTAGTATAAGGAAACCTCTTTGATGAGAGTGGTCAATCTATTATTAAGAGTAGTTACTCTAGCGGTTACTCTAGCAGTTACTCTAATTATTAGAGTGGTTACTCTAGTGGTTACTTTAGCAATTATTCTAATTATTAGAGAAGTTACTCTAATTAATAGAGTAGTTGCTCCCAAGCCTATAAATACAATGCCCAGGCACATAATTGGAAAGAAGCCTTTTAGCAATCAAGTAGCAAAACTCTTGTAGTCTATTTGAAAGTTGGAGTATTTTTCAAGTGCCTACAGTAGGAGGTCAAAGTGTGGATGGATCTTTATTCAAGCATTGATGTACTTGAGCATACCATTGTGTTGGCAATAAAGACAAGCTCTTTGATTCATCCTTGTAACACTTGAGATTTGTTTCCTTATGCATTTCTTTTATTTTATTTTATGCACTTTACATTTATGTTATTAACATAGTAATTCATTTTGATCAATTAAGCAAATTGTTAAATTACATAAGCATGATCAGTTCGAGCATGTGTGTAATGCTTGGTAACCCAATAACGATTAGTGTTTGGTAATCCCAATAGTGTTACATTGGTTCAGGATGTGTACAGAAAGTGGGAATGGATGCTGGTGTTAGAATTAGTTAGAACTTAGTTAATGAGTAGTTAAGCTAAATTAGTGTCTTAGTTACCTCTCTCCTTCCCTACTACCTCAGGACATAAAAACATAAAAGCAATAAAAATCATATGCCTCAAGCTTACTTAACCATACAATTGTGACATATGGGTAAGCTTGGGAAGACAATGATCAACCAACCCATCCTTGTTCCACAAGGACGCATAATTAGTCCTTGGAATTCAAAAGGATCATGCATGAAACACTCATATTCATATGGTTAAGCGTAGGGGTACCTCGTTGCTCATCATTAGCACTATTGCTGAGGACTTAGTTTTTTGTGCACTAATTAGAACATAGGAAATCATTCACATCATTGGAACAAATCCTTAGGATTGATTGAGAAAATAATAAACAAGAATACATTGCACACTGACTAGACAAGTATTTCTCCTTCTTCGTATGAAAGTGCTTCACCACCTAGGTATGAAATAGGAAATAATTGGCAGTGTAATACACATGACGTTGATCCGCTAGTCCCTCAACAAGCTAGAGTGGTATATATTTATCCCAATGAGTATATACCAGACTTCATCTTTATCCTCGATTAAGATGAACAACTGCATTGGCGAGACTTAGAAGGTAACATAGTGTTACCTCCTGATCATTTAGTCCCAAGCATGCTTCTTCATGCTATCACATGAATTGGCATGCCACACTTACATATAGAATACATTGTGCAAGACCATCACTCAAGAGAATACCATCCCATGGAGGCACAACATCAAAGGGATTTTCAATAGGAGAGACATCATAAGTCTTTGAAAGGTAAGTGGTCCCAAGATGCCCTACATGTCTTAAGCGAAAATGAGGGTGATAAACCTACCTCAAGCAGTCGCCCACAAAATGATGTTCCTGCCCTTGAATCTGGCCAAGGGGTTGTGTATCAAAACCTTCATTCCACTATTCATAACCTAGGTTTTCATACCCATGGGCACAAAGGATCTGAAAAAGGAACATTAACTCATGATAAATGTGGACATTTTGATAGCAATCGCGATCGATGCTGAGATCGCAAAAGAGAAGGTAGCAGACACCGTCATGGTGACAATTCTTCTTCTTCTTCACCTTCATCATCTCCTTCACCCTCTCCTTAAATATTCGGATGTGGTCATAAAGAAAAAGACCATGGGAATAAAGGTAGGCAAAGTGGAAGTCATAGATAAAACAACCAGGAAAGGAAACAAGGGCACTCTAAAGAGTCACAACATAGAAGAAGGGAGAGCAGGGAACAACATAGGCATCATAGACGCCATAGACGAGATGATCACAATGAACCCCTCCTTGCTACTCAAAGTATGTTGGACATAACTAAGGCTGTTATAATTTCAACAAGGCACCAGAAGGATAGTAGGATTAAGAGATTAGATATGAATAATATCCCACGATTTGAAGGGGGATACAATGCTGCTCCTCAGAATCATTTACAAGCATTCCATGATATGTGTGCCTTACAGAACATACAAAACAAATGGAAAAAACTTAAGTTGTTCCCATAGACATTAGTTAAAGAAGCAAAAAGCTAGTACCAGTCTTTAAAACCGGAATCCATTCATAGGTGGAGTACTATGTTAGAACTATTTAATGACAAGTACCAAAAGTACTCCTAAGTGTTTAACTTGCAGAAGCAAATCCAAGGCTAGAAACAAGGAGGACATGAACCCTTGGATGCTAACATGGGCCAATACTATGCACTGTTACACCATTTTCCTAGCCATGGTTATTTGCAAAGAGATCAACTGTGCCATCTCGTAGATGGGACTTATGCCCAAGGAAGATTATCTAAGCTTTAGGTCCCATCAAATTCAAAGACTATTGGAGTAAGTTTCTAAGGAAGAAGGTGAGCTATGGAAGAGAGAAAGTGTGGAAGAGTATAATCAAGATCCTTCCCTCTGGAAGAGGGGAGTAAGATTTTTTGAGGATGAAGAAGAGTCACCACTCGAAGAGATGGTGAATAGGAAAAATTTTCCTATCTAAAAGATGACATCAGAAGTTTTGACAAAGGTAGACCAAATGTGGAATTCCCTAGATAATAGATTTCAAACTATTCTTTAAATAGTAGAGGAGTCTAGATAGCAAGGTAGTGATCACGAAAAAAGAAAAAAGAAAGAAGCTGAACATGCACATAGCAAGGGTAAGGGAAAAGTTGCCATCATTGAAGAGGTTGTTGAGTCAAAAACAAAAAATGATAGTGGATGTGAAATATGTCAATATGACCATCCTAAGGGATGTTACCCTATAATCTAACATCTATAGGAGTTTGGGGTGTATGCACTCAACCTACGATTAAACAAAAGGCAAACACCCCAAAGGTTACCTTATTCTCAATATAACCCAAGGCAGTTCCAACAACCCTTAACATATTATCCCAATGGAACTCCACCACAACTAATTAAGCAATATCAACAGTGGCAACATCCAAAATCATAGGGAATGCCACCACCAACACAACAGTATCCTTGTCGACAACTTGACTCGTATGGATATTACATGCAGTAGCCAATCTTCCCATGTGACTCTACTAGACACATCACTCCTCAATCTCACTACCAAGCCCATGAGTATTATGGGACTTCCTCTTCTAGGAATGATATTCCAAAAGCATATCATCCTTCTCATCTAGCCACATCTCTTCCACCAATAGCTCCACTACCACCTGCTCCAGCTATGCAGGGTGAAATCCCTACCCAACCGCAGTAATGTAATGCCACAAAGGCTATTAACTCTCAACCTACTATTGGTTCCAACAACCACATGAAGAAAAACCTTTCTTTAGAACCAATATATCAACCAAGCCCTTACAATCACAAGTGGCTGATTCCTTAGACACCTCAATATTAATCAAAACTTCAAATCCTTCTTCAACCCACTCACTGCACTCAACACATATGGTCATGCTAACACATGTCGTCACTGATTGGATCAAAGCTAGCCACCTTCCTAAGAAATTATCTAATCCTAGGAGTCCTTTGATATACTTACAAATCACTACAAATGTGTCGTGCAAGGATCTTTTGGATTCAGGTTCTAGTGTCAACATGATTTCTCAAGAAATATACAAGGCGTGGAACTTGCCTCCATTTTAAAAGAGCAACATCCATCTAGAGTTGGCCGACCAGTCTATCAGTGTCCCATTGGGACTGGTGGAAGACATTGTTACCACTATTTGTGGGTGGTTATACCTAGCTAACTTCTTAGTGATTCAAGTAAACAATCGTAAGGGGAACTTCCCAATCATAATGGAAAAAGCATGGCTAAGCACCATCGACGCATGCCTAGGAATCTATGATCTTTCCCTAGAAATATCAAAGGAAAATACATTTGGAAAGATCAAGAAGAAAAAAGTTCCATGCATCGCATACAATGACACAGGGTGTAATTACATGCAAAGGTCATGGTTCATGAAAAGTTTAGCATTACCTGCATGCAATCAGTGTGCACAAGTAATTAACATACAAAGATGCCTGTAGGTAGTAGCCACATGACAGGAAGACACCCAGTGGATGATAGCTAATCAAGAAAGTAGTTCACTCATATGCATGGAACCAACTGAGGGTTTGAATTGTGCTTACATCAATAGCATAGATGCATTAGAGCAAGTCCACTACCAACTTCCAAGTCTTAACCTTGAAAATATCAACTGGGGGTAGTTGGAAATCCCTAAGAAATTTAAGCAAGAGCCCCTTGAGCTAAAACCATTGCCCACTGGTATGGAATACATGTTCCTTAAAAATAGAAAATCAGTAATTATCAACACTAAGCTTGCTCCTCAACAAAAAGAAGACAACCGTAGAGGCAATTGAACCCTAAGCTAAAGTAAGTAGTTAAGGAAGAAATCGAACAGCTTCTCAAGGCTGGATTCATATACCCCATTGCTAATAGCAAATGGGTTAGCCCCTTAGTTATTGTGCCTAAAAAGGAAGGCAAATGGAGGGTGTGCATAGATTTCAGGCTACTAAATATGGCAACATTCAAAGATTACTTTTCGTTGCCATTTTTTGACCAAGTCTTAGACACCATCGCAGGGCATTGCTACTACAATTTTCTAGATGAATATAGCGGATATAATCAAATACAAATAGCCCTAGAAGACCAAGCCAAGACTACGTTCACCAGTCCTTGGGGAATGTTTGCATACAAACAGATGTTGTTTGGCTTGTGTAATGCCCCTGCAACATTTCAACGACTAGTTCTAAGAATCTTCCAACAGCAGATAGAAAATGGTGTACAAGTCTTTATGGTTGATTTCTCCACCTATGGAGCAAACTTTGATTAAGCCTTGGACTAGTTAGAGCAAGTGTTAAAAATATGTGTAGAAACTAATTTGAGGCTCAAATGGCAGAAGAGCCATTTGATGGTCCAAGAGGGCATAGTACTAGGACACAAAATCTCACACACAGGGATAGAGGTAGACCCTGAGAAAATGAAAGTTATCCAAGGAATTACCCATCAACCAGAAACTATCAAAGCTATTCGGTCATTCCTTGGACATATTGGCTACTTTAGGATATTTATTGAGAACTTTTCAAAGGTTGTCAAACCATTGGTGGAATTAACGAAAAAGAACATACCTTTTTAGTGGACCAGGGAATACAAATTAGCTTTTCAAACTCTAAAATAGAAGCTAGTAGAAACACCCATTCTAGAAGCTCCTAACTGGTCCAAACCATTCCATATCATGACTAATGCATCCAAATATGCCTTAGGATTCATACTTACATAATTAGATGACCAAAAGCATCCTTATGCAAGCAAAAGTATCGTTGGTGCACAACTTAACTACACTACCATAGAGAAAGAATTAATGGTTGTAGTGTTTGCACTAGAAAAGTTTAGATAGTATGTATTGGGATATAAAGTATATATACATACAAATCATAGTGTAATCTGGTTTCTCATGAATAAGCCAATGGTAAGCCCTCATATCATACAATGGCTTGTAATCTTACAAGAGTTTAATCTAACGATGATCGATCACAAGGGCACCAAGAATGTAGTTGCTGATCATTTATCTTGCTTGCAATGGAACAACAAAGAGGATGAGTATCCAATTTTTGATCATTTCCCTAATGAATTCCTCTTTGCTGGTGTAGTGAATAATCAATCACCCATGGAGACAAACTGGTACAGTAGCATTCTTACCTATCTCCTCACCCAACAAACACCATAAGAGTTCAACCTTAAGAAGAAATAACAGTTTCTTCACCAAGCCAAGTACTTTATGGAGATCAATGGGCAACCTTACAAAGTATGTCCTAATGGCTTGGTTTGATGGTGTGTTCCCAATATAGATTAACTACGAGTTCTCCAAGATTCTCATGAGGGTCCTTGTGGGGGTCATTACACTAGGAGACGAATGGCCATCAAGATCTTGCTTGCAGGATATTATTGGCCTACATTATTTTGGGATGCCCATCAATTCATCCAATCTTGTGAGCATTGTCAACCTGATGGGGGAATGACTGCTAAAATGAAGGGTCCACAACAATGGATCCAACCATTACAACCCTTCCACATTTGGGGAATTGATTTTATGGGGCCGATTACACCAATGTCTAATGGAAAAGCTTATATTATTGTTGCCATTGATTACCTAACAAAATGGACCAAAGAAGCTACTATTAAAGATTGTACATCATCTATAGCTGCACTATTTGTTCAACAACAAATCATAAAAAGGTTTGGTGTGTCGTGTGCACTTATTTTAGACAATGGTACACACTTCACAGTTGCAACTTTTTGGAAATTAATGCAACACTTAGGAGTTGTGCATAAATTGACTACACCATATGACCCCCAAGCAAACGGTCAAGTAGAAGTTACCAACAAGGAGATTACGAAGATATTGACAAGAACCATTAGAAACTTTAGGCAAGACTGGAGCACTAAACTAAATGATTCTCTTTAGGCATACCGCTCCACATGAAAACTCCCTACAGGCTACTCTCCTTATGAATTAGTGTAGAGTAAATTACCAACGCTTCCCATTCAAACTAAGCTTCATACACTATCCATGTTATGTAACCTCAACCTTGACCTTGATCTAGCACAGAAATAAGAATTAGTAACCCTTAACTTGCTAGATGAAAATTAACTAGCTACCTTGTCATCTAACGAGTTGCACAAAGCATTCAATAAACAATGTCATGACCTAAGGATTAGGAAAGTTAAATATCAACTAGGAGATAAGGTTTTGTACTAGAATCCCAAACATGTGCCACAATGTACTAAATTTCAAACACTGTGGGAAGGACCTTATATTATTTATGCAACTTTTCCTTTAGGGGCCATGACAATATACAAACCTGAGAGCCTAGACAAGAAACTGTTGGTCAACGTACAACAAACCAAACCTTTCATGAGCTTAGAACAACCAGTACACATGCTACCTCTCTTGATGGACAACCCTACTCACTATTTCAGATCTCCTCCTTCCAACTTAGTCATGGGAGAGATGGCCACCTATCCTAACCATTCTAGCCCCTTAGTACTTTTTGAATTTTTGTTTTACACATTTTTTGTTTTACACATTCTTTCAAATTTTCTTATTTTTTCTTTACACCATTGTTCATGTTTTTACTGTTTCTTTATTTACTTGATTTACTTTATTTGTCATCTAATAAATGCTCATGATGGTGGATTGAATTATATCATATTTATTGCTAATGTTTGGTTTTTACCTTTGAATTATGATGCTGATATTAAGGTATGGTTCTTTTGGTAAAACAGGCAATGAGTCCATGTCATCCACTAATCTATACAACTCTATGGTCTCCTTTGTCTTGGAACAATACACTCCCATTTTTCTAAGTAAACTTGTTAATAAATTAGTGGTTGGTATTTTTCAAACCAAGGAAAGACTCAAAGGATGAAAAGGGTATGACTTCAAGGGAATTCGATGGATTGGTGCTAGCCATTCTCTTGGGTGCTTGGATGCTTTTTCTTGAGTTTTCTACCATTCTGACATTGTTCAAATATTAGGAAGCTAAGTGAATAAAAATAAGTCTTTGCATGGTGTGGTTCTCACGCATAAACATCAAAAAAATAGAGAAAAAAGAGAAAAAGGTGAGAATTGAAACCACACCCCTTAGACATAAAAAAGCAATATGGGCTATAAGCACTAGTTACGAAACTAGGAAGACATGTTACCTATGCCTGAAGGTTCCCTCTAACTAAGGCCCTTTCTCACTTCCTGCTTCTCCATCTCACTCTCCACAAGATGGTGGTCAGTCTTTGTGAAGGCATTCTTGTTGCTTCAAGAGCATAGATTGGCCAGGTGTATTGATGTAAGGTCACTGAATGTGGTTGGTTTGAGTCTGGATTTGGGATGAAGTTCTACCCATTCATCTTAACCATGAAATACACAAGGAGCTTTACACAACCTTGTTCTTGGGATTCCATTCCATTCTCTCCTTTCCATCTTTCTTCCCATTTTCCACCTCATTACCAATTTTATCATTAGTCCATTCTCGGTTGATACATTATTTTTTTTACTGAATTCTTGTGGGTAAGTTTTTAACTCTTGCTTCCAAATGACATTCCTAGAGCCTACGGACTCTTTGGTTTGTGGGTTTGTCAGGGCATAAAAGGCATGAGCCTACTTTGGGAAGGACCCACTAGCATTCCTTTCTAGTGCAATTATTAAGTTCTTTTCCTTAAACATTTCCTGCAATCAATCATCTCCTGTTTCATCTCCATCCATGGCATCCAATTTATTGGCATTGTTGTTGATATTTTTCATCTTTCTTGTTCCTCATGTTTTTCCATCTTATAGCTACTAGAGGTTTGCTCCTAGTCGTGGGGGCCCTAGCACAAATTTTTCAATTTTTTTCATTTTACTAATTACCTAACCCCTACACCTTGGGTAGTTTTCAGTGATAAATATTTAAACCAGTTTTTTCCATAACCATAACTTAGCCAATGCACTCATATCGAGGCAAGGTATCAACTGCATTGTGGATTATCTATCCTTGCTCATTTGTGACTGTGTTGTATGTGCAGATGGTGATCATATAAAAAATGGACTAGGCTTGGAGGAAGCACTCAGGATGGACCGAAACTAGAGCATTTATGAAAAGAGCAAGTTTGGTGGCATGGCTATGGATAAATAACGGAAGGTGTAATCTTAGCATTGGCGACAACATGCTCCATCTTCTTTCTCTCTCTCTCTTTCTCTTCAAGCTACCAAAGAAAGGCTTGAATGTCATTTATGTATGAGTGTTCACCAAAATGGTCATGAACACTAATGTTCTAATATGCTTATTGATCTGTTCACTGGGCATGTTGAGTCTGTCATCCCATTCCATCGTCAGTTGTCAATTAGTCAATAATCCCATACCTTCCCAATATTTTGTAAGGAACTTGAGGACAAGTTTTCATTCAGTCATGGCGGTATGATGAGAGCAGTTACTCTAGTAGTTATTCTAATTATTAAAAGTAGTTACTCTAGTAGTTACTCTAATTATTAGAGTGGTTACTCTAGCAGTTACTCTAATTATTAGAGCGGTTACTCTAGCGATTACTCTAGTAGTTACTCTAATTATTAGAGTGGTTACTCTAGTGATTAATTTAGTAGTTATTCTAATTATTAGAGTAGTTACTCTAATTATTAAAGTAGTTTCTCCCAAGCCTATAAATACAGTGCCTAGGCACACAATTGGGAAGAAGTCTTTTAGCAATCAAGTAGTGAAACTCTTGTAGGCTATTTGAAAGTTAGAGTATTTTCCAAGTGGCTGCAGTAGGAGGTCGAAGTGTGGATAGATCTTTATTCAAGCATTGATGTACCTGAGCACACCATTTTGTTGGCAATAAAGATGAGCTCTTTGATTCATCCTTGTAGCACTTGAAAGATTTTTTTTCTTACACATTTCTTTTATTTTATTTCTTATGCATTTATTTTATTTTATGCACTTTACACATTTCTTTTATGTTATTTCTAATAAGATGTCTTCTCATTTATTAGAATGTTATTGAAGTATTAATTCATTTATTTTATGCACTTTACATTTAATTCATTTTGATCAATTAAGAAAATTGTTAAATTACACAAGTATGACCACTTTTAGCATGTGTGTAATGCTTGGTAACCTAGTAACGATTAGTGTTTGGTAATCCCAGCAATGTTGCACTAGTTCAAGATGTGTACGGCAAGTGGGAACGAATGCTGGTGTTAGGATTAGTTAGGACTTAGTTAATGAGTAGTTAAGCTAAATTAGTCACTTAGTTACCTCTCTCCTTCCCTACTAGTGCAGGACATAAAAACATAAAAGCTATAAAAATCATATGCCTCAAGCTTACTTAACCATACAATCATGACATACAGGTAAGCTTGGGAAGACAACGATCAACCAACCCATCTTTGTTCCCCAAGGGTGCATAAGCACTTTGTTCCCCAAGGGTGCGTAAGCATGAAACACTTGTATTTGTATGGTTGAGCGTAGGGGTACCTCACTACTCATCACTCTTCTAATCCCCTCATTCTTTCTCCATATGTATCTTTTGATAGGTTTTGGGCTTTTTTGAGACATCTTGGAGGTCATGAAGTGATCTTGCCTGAGATCTAAGCTCTCAAGAGAAACATCCTAGAAGACTGAAAACATTTGGATTGAGACAAAACCTTGTAAGAGACATCCTAGAAATAAGGAAGACATCTTATTAGAATGTTATTGAAGTATTAAATGAGACATTTTGGGAGTGGCTAAAACATCTTACATATGTCTAAGATTTCTTACAAAAAAGTGAGATGTCTTGGTTGAGATGTCTTAGCAGTTTTGAAGACATCTCTAGCTAGGATGAGATATCTCCATAGAATGAACTATTTTATAGTAATATGTCTCAAGGAGGTCATCCAAATGAGTGGAAAAGCTTTTGAAATTACCCATTTTAATTTAAGAAACAATTGAGAGAAGGTAAAAAAAGATTGAAATAGCATAGGATCTTTAAGTTGAGCTTGAAGAAGGTTTCCTAGGATTTTTGTCTTGTTTGGTTAATAAATATGGATTGTGTTTTATGCTTATCTCATGGAGAGATGAGATGTCATATATTTTTTGAATGTGAGAAATACTGTAGAAGAACAGATTAACTGAGTGCATATGTATTGTTACTCAAAAGTCAATTATGTTTTGTGTTGGTTTGTGTATTTTGTGCTTGCTTGTGAGTTGAAATATCAATCCTAAGTTGTGGAAGTGATTCTCTATTAGATGCACCTTGTGTTGAGAATAGCCATTATATGGTTGTAGAGCCTCGTGCTCTACAACAACATTTGAGTATGTAAGATTGTTAATGTTTTGTGAGTTGCGAAATCCAATTCTAATCTTCTCTTTCAAATAATTAAAGATATTTAGTTTTACTTTTTTCTAGCATATTTTTTGTCTTATAATAATATTTGGATTTAGTGTTTGGCAGGTGATTTTAATATTGGAGTGAACTTGCTTCAATTATCCTTTTAAAATTTCATAATAACTAATAATTTTATAAGTAATAAATGGTATATATTCAAATTATATTTCTATACTTTCATGAGATTTTGGTTATATTAGTTATCTCACATAGAAACTAATGAACATAAAATGTTCATATTTTAACTGATACTTTACAATTAACTTTGATAAGACTTTAATTTATACAAAGACTCATGACTCATTTTTACTTAACATGATTTAACTTTTTATGAATTCCTAAGGGTTTTTTATTTAATAAACCTTAGAAGAGAGTTAAATAACTTATGCCTTGACACTACACTCATGACAATAATTAATTTATATTCATCAAGTATAAATTACACTCTAACACTTCTCCCTAATTCATGAATTTTCCTTTTGTACTTCTTCTAAGATCATTTATTATGAGAAATTTAAAGTGATAATGACTATGAGTACAATGTTAGAGGGGCACCTAGAAACTTCATACATAGTATCATATTCTAGTAAATTTAAGTCATCCCATACCTTAATACTTCTCCTTAATTATCATTGCAATAAAGTGATTCTAATGATAAGTAGTCTTTAAAGATTTGAAACTTTTGTTTGGCTAATACTTTCATAAAGTTATTCACTTTTTGAGATTTAGTATATATTTATTAAATATCCACATATTTATTTATATATTTTTATTGGATAAAATGTATAATAATTTTAATATGCTTTCTATTGTCATGATACATTGGATTTTGAACAATATTAATGGAAAATTAATTATCAAAGTGAATAATAATAGGCTTTGGTATCAAAATTTCAAATTCCATAACTAGCTAATCAATTTTCATATCTTATATATTTTCTCATAAGCCACAATATTTAGCTTCCATTAATGCTAAGGGGACTACTTGTTACTCATTACCTTACTAGTTAATGGAGTTTCCATAAATTTGGTTCACAAAACTAGTCTTGGAGCTATGATCTACTGTATCTCCTCTTCAATATGCATTAGCATATTCTTCAAGAATCTTAAATGAGATTTCTTTGAATATAATTCTAAAGGATAATTTTTATTTAATATATTGTAAGATTAAAAAGGCTACTTTCACATAATAATAGTTAGAATTCTACATTTCTACGACCAAGTGATTCACAACAAATTGGATATCAAGTCTAATATTGGTTAAGTACATTAATCCTTCATTAATTTGGTGATATTGTATGGAATCAATTGGTGCATCATTAATGCATGTTTTGAATCCAAGAGTCATTAAAATAGCTACTTCATAATACTCTAGCATGTTGTACCTTTTTAATAATTTAGTTGTATACTTTCTTTGGGAAACTATAATTTCTCCTTCTTTTTGGTATACATTTATTTCCAAATAATAATGGGATAATCCAAGATCTAAAATTTTAAATCATACGAGAAAGTGATATTTAAACTTATTTATGATTTGTGATTCTATTTTGACTATGAGTATATCATCAACATGAAATGCTAGTAGTATTTGTATTTTTTTTCTTTGTTCATGAGAAAATATAAATTGTTGCCTTTCTCATATTTTGTAAACCCATAATTAATTAAGAACTCATCAATTCTTTGATACCACACTCATAGAGCCTACTTAAGTTTATCTTTGTAATTTACAAACCAAGGTATCATCTTTTATGAAACCTTCAATTTGTTCCATATAGATTTCTTCTTATAGGTCTTCATATAAGAATGTTAACTTAACATCAATCTAATGTTTTTTCTTCTTTATGTTTAAAATCTATATATATTGCTAAAAAAACATATAGTTAGCTTGAATAAATGCTAAGATAAAAATATATATTTATTTCTAAGTAATTCACCAATGCCTTCCTTGACAATGACTCTAATGATAGGGGTTACAAACTAATAAGATTTATCATTTAGAATGCAGTGTGATTCAATCATAAGCTTTGAAGATGATATTGAGTGGATTGCCAAGTTCATATATATTATTGTGTTCAATAAATATAAAAGATATTATAATACATATGATACAANTAAAAATAATAAAGAAATATGCATCGCAAACCCTCATGGTTACACATGTAATGCCCACAAATACTAACACATGTTACAATCCCTTATGAGATAGATATAACTCCACATATAGAAAGCAATAAATGGATCTTAGTGATGACCCAACATTATGCCATATAATTATGGCCTCCTTGGATAAGGATGAATCATTATAACTTGATGAAAAAAGAGTAAAATAAATATTTTTATTATTTTAAAGTTTAAATCATCGGTGAAACAAGGAAAAACCATGAGCTTTATTCACAATGAAAATATTAGACTTCGCATTGACCAAATGGTTTTGGGATACATAAGTAAGGTAGCACTCTGACAAATTCTAGTCATACTTGTAAAAGTAAAAACTCAAAATACACACAAAAATAAGAAAGGAAATCAACTCACCAATGAGAAGAATAACTCTTCACATACACTAAATGTCAAAAGCTCCAATGAAATGAAAGTTATGTATATGCTATAACTAAGATGTATATATGAGCTTATTTAGGGTTTTATAATTTTTGCAAGATGATGGAGAAGGTTCATCAATGCCTACGCATCAATGGAGGTCTACCAATGTAGCCTAAGTGAGTCTTAATCATACTATTAGAAAATAAGGTCAAACCAAGCTTAGAAGAGGGTGCATCAACACTCTTTTACTGATGCAAGGTAGTCAACACATCCTCCTTCAAACACACTTTGCCAAACCAACTTTGAATGAAAGTTAGAACTCAAGGAGGCATGTCAAAAGGATGATAGAGTATTTGAATAAAATTGAAATCATCCTAAGAAACTTGGACCTACATACAATCTTGAAGTGTGATACAAGGGGTAAGGGTACAAATACAAAAAACATAGAACATTAATAAAACATGCTAGACTACAAATATAAAGTACATGAAATACTTCCAAAATATAGGGCTTACAATAGACATCTAAGTTACCACTATATACCTAATAATTAGCCCTCTTGATTTCAAATATACTTTATGCTCTCTTCCATTCTCTTTCTTGTAGCTATGCTTAGTGGATCTCTTGATGATATTTGGATATGAACATGTTCTTACTTAGTAAAGCTTAGATTTTAGGTAATCTTTTAAGATAGAAGAAATATTCTTAATTGCATCAATTTCAATAATTAGCTCATCATTTTATACCTACTTTCCTTTGTGATGGCTTAATATTCTAATTATACTATATAGTTTTTCAATATAATCCTAGTTTAATGAACAATCTATAATTTTGTATTTTGTAACTTTCTACTTTGTGCATCATGCTCATCTTTCTATTATGGAACCTTCTTCTTTTTATGGAAAGGGGACATTTCAAATGTATATGACCATGTTTGACATGTCAGAAGGTTTGAGGAAACAATTGGAATTCATTAAATGTGATTTTTGATAGGGGCAACTGATATGGTGGTTGATACTTCATGATCCATCCTCATGTTGCAGTTAAATTAGGCCTAGTTTTAAGATGGTGGAGTGGAGCTAAAACCAAGGAAATCTATAATGTTGATACCAACCATAACATAATCTAGGAATTAGAAATTAACATTGCATGAGGGTTCTATATAATAGTTAAACATTGTTTTATATGAGGATTGGCCTAGATAAGTGAGGTATTACATTGAATAGTCATTGATTAGTTATTAGAATGATACAAATCTTCTATATTTACCAAACATCTAATGCTAAAAACCTCATAGATAACTTCATGGATAGGAAAATCATGGTTAATTATAAATTAATGCATTAACAATTATGATTCAATTAATAGATTGATTAATCACCCATTTATGTTGGTTCTAACAATGTATTTGCCACATGGACTCCACCTTCTAACTTATTCTAGGTGAAGCCAAGGTGATTTTCTCTATTGTAAATGTATTCTAATCCTTATATGTTTTCATGTAGATCTTAAATAATAGGCTTAGATGAAGATTCTTGGTGATGTTGCAAATGCTACATTGTAGCACACTACAAAATGGTTGGAAATCAAGGATGCTTTGCAAACAAAAAATTCAAGAATTATTGTATTTGTAGATCCATACTGTGGATTTGTAAAATATTCCTATGTTTTAGTTATGTATCTCATATAACTTTTACTATAATAATTTTCACTTAAGATGTTGGAATAACAATGCATGAATTTTGGTTAAGTGATTCATTCTTTATGTTTGTTCAAGTATGGTTATTAGGTTGTAAGTTTTATAATTGGTAATTTTAGGTTATCTAATGATTTAATTTTGGATTTTTAAGTTTTCATATGAAATATATGGAATTTTAATCATGCTTCTTAAGCAATTTTAGAAATTTATCTATGGTTAAATTTCAGGGTGTGATAGAAAATAAGGAATGTCAACCACACAATGGATTGAATAAACATAGCTGAAAGTCATAAAACAGTTAATAAAAATCACATTCAAACCATAATAAAAAGCATGGAATGAACAAGTACTTTTATATATAAAAATATGAATAACAAAAAAAGGTGCATAACATAACATTATAATCCATCATGTTTTATAATCATCAGGCAATCAAGACCACTAGTACAAAATATACATACATACAGTATATACATCATGTACACTCAAAGGCAAATGAAACAAAAGGTAATAGAATATGCTTCTAGTTCCATCATCTTGATATAAAGGAGGTTAGTACAAGACTAAGTAGGAGCCTTTACACATTTACAATCAATGCAAAAGATGGATATTTTACTTGAGAAGAGGTGTAAGGATAACTGAGTAACCAATAGTAGGATTATTACATCTCATGCAAGCATGCATCATAGCAATTAGCACATCAACACACATCATCATCTAGTACCTATCCTCAAAACTAGTACCTAACCAAGAATCAAGCAAGCATGAATTACAATCATGACTTAACCAAACTAGAACTTTTATGCATAACCAAATCATAATGTAAACACAAGAGACTTAATCCCACCAATCAATCATAATCAAATCTAACTCATCTCTTTTCCATAATGCTTAATCATGCAGTTTCCTATGATAGTTGACACATGCACAATCAATATAAGGCATGTAATCATTGACATGTGTAATTAATCTCTAAACTATGCTTGTAGGTATTTTATTAGCTTTCATTACTTAATCCATTATAGGTGCTAGGGCTTACTATCTATTATGTAGTCACAAGCCACTAAAATTTTGGAAGGCAAATCTAAGCATGTATCTTATGTCCCAAGATCTCATGCTAAATGTGGTAACTAACATACCTATGCTCTCTGACTCTTAGGATGAGGTGTAACATAGGAGCCTCACTAATGAATGCTCTTGAGGATCATTCTAACTTCTCCAAGGTTCCTCATCACCAATTGGCCAACACCCTCATGTCAACTTCATTGATCAAATTATTATAGCACATCAATATCATATTCATAACTCATCAAAATCATGACCTTTATAGCACATCAAACATTAACTAATGACCATATTCCACCATTTTTATGTGTATTATCATTGACATTAATTGTATCATACATCATCATATCAAAAGCATCACTACGTGTCATCAATCACAACTATCATATCATGAACATAACCAAATCACATGTCAATTCAACACTTAGTATCACATCACACATCTACTTATCAAAGTAAAGCTAAATTCTATAATACATAGCTCATAAGTAATATGGTAATGCAATCCATGCCATGTAAATCATCATCTCTAATATAACTCAACCCTAAACCTAATTAGTGTAGATCATAATATAATACATCAATTTCCATATGTCCACCAAAGGACTCATATAACATAACACATACCTATAAAATATGAATTATGCACATCATGACAATACATGAGGCATCTCATCATGATATGAACCTAGCTTAGTTTTTCTTCTCCATGTTATAACCTAAGCACAAATTATGCCTTACCTATGGTTTTTAATTACGACTAAGCACAACCTAGGTGAATCTCATACCAAGTGCTATGAATTGAATTTATTCATGCTACAACTCATCTTAAGGGATAAATCCAAGAAAATTTGCAAGGTAGAGACTAATTCAATCTCATCACAACTATGCAAAAGCCCATGCTCAACTCCTTATGCCATAACTACACCATGATTCCATCATGACTAGAACCCAACACATTCTAGTAAAACATACATTGCAACCTAGGTATGTTTAGAGCATGACCCATGTCCATTACTTCCTAGAATGACCTTAACATGTGTGCATTGCAAACCATCAAAAATAGAAAAAAGAACAAAAACCCTAGTATTTTAAGAATGTTGGAACTTGCATTGCATGTAATCTTTGTCATGACCTCAAAACCATTGGGATATGACATGCTATAAGTGTACAACTACTTTAAAATAAAGAAATAATCATTATGTAAAAAAACCAATAAAAAGACTTTTGGAAATGTCACATCTATGCTAATTCTAACATCCTCCTAGCAACATCAATAATCTTAAACATTTCCAAAGTGTAACAAGTTACATTTCTACCATCCCCAGAAATCCACAGAACAACTCATTTTACAGGAACAACATCAAATTCCATCCAACATTTCAAATATAATTACATAAAATATGAAATGAAACAATAAATCACATTTTCATTCAAAGGTCAGTAATGGTAACCCTGCCACCTTTAAAGATTTTCCACAGAAATTCTAATTTTCACAAATTTTAAAAATTCCATAATACCAACATTTCCAAATATTTAAACTCAACATATTAACACATTAATCATATCTTAATTTAGTCAACATAATGATACCTCTATATCCCATGGTCGAGTCCATGATTACCTAAATAAAACAATAAAGACTACCCATCAAAACCCAAAGACTTATCATAATTCAATACACCAACATGAATTAAATGACATATTGGTTTTACTAGAATATGAATTGAGTCTTCCACCATGTAGCTTGTTCTAAAATAACTTTCGAATATCATTTAAATCTTTGAAATCTATTAAGAATCAAAAGAGAATGAAAGAGAAGAAGAAAACCAAAGTAAAAAGGAAGAAATGATTGAGGGAGAAAATGGTGATTGTGTTTTAATTTTATAGATCTAAATATAAAATAATCTATATTTATTTTTTGTAAAAATAAATTTAATAAGGTTTCCTTTATTTTTCCATGTCCCAACTAATACCCAAAGATCCACACTTTGTAACTCAATCTTGAGCATCCAAATGAAATATTGATTAAACCTATAGATATCATATCAAGTTTACAACATATCCTAATAATTACACGTGTATAATAAAACCTATCATCTAACCCTATAACTCCAACATATGTGATATCATAACATGATCTATGAAATAATACTAACTCATAACAACATAACATGATTTAAAAAACAACACTAACTCTCCAATATGCATAACATTAGGAACATAAATGCATAACATAACATCATGTAGATCAAGATCATACCTATTGAGTACTCAATCTTTAGTTTTTACACTTTCCTCTTACTAGTTATAATTACATACCTAACTCATCTAGTAAGATTAGTGTACATAATCATGGTATGGCTATAAGATCTTTCAAATTATATCATAAAAAATCAATGTGTGTGTGTGTGCACACACATATCCAAGGTCTCAGTTGCATGTAATTGAACACAAAACAAGCATAACATAATAATGTGGTATTCTACAATGAGGAATTATAGTTCTAATTTAGAAATAATGCATGTATGGAAAGAGCCTATGGAGATAGAAATAAGTTTGGTTTCCTATCTGATGAGCATCAAAGTGTCATGTCTACAAGCCCCCATTGATGTAGCCTCATCAATGGACCCCCATTGATGAGGCCTTATTTATGTTGTATTGCCTCATCTATGGGGCCTTGTCGACATAGTGTTTGATATGTCTATGGGGCCCCATCGATGCAACCTTGTAATAAAAACTATAAATATGATATCATAGCCATGTTTATGGGGAGTTGAGTCATAGTTGTAGCAAAGCTCTTGCAATTTTTACATTTGAAAGTTAGAATATTTTTCTGAGTGCTTGCAGCAGGAGTCATTGAGTGTACAGATCTTTATTCAAGCACTATTGGACCTAAGCATAATAGCGTGCACAGTAATAAAGAAGAACTTCTTGATAAACCTTGTAGCATTTTGGATAGATTTTAAGCATTTAATGTTTTTAGCTATTTCTTTAATGTTCCTCAATAATTAAGCTAATTAAGTAATTAAGCAAGATAAGCTAACTAGCAATTAAGTAAATACATAAGTATGACCACTTCGAGCATGCATATGATGTTTGGTAATACCAGTAGTGCTTAATGCTTGGTAACCCAGCAACATTATCTGTGTTTAGGATGTGTATTGCAAGTGGGACTAGATACTTATGTCAGTACTAGTTAAGCAATAATTAGCCAGTTAGATTAAAGTAGTTATTAAATCACTTTATTCTCTATCCTACTTATTTTGAGCACCGAAAACATAAGATATAAATAATAAAAATCATATGCCTTGATTACACTTAACCATACCATGTGCATCACAAGTGTAATTGAGAAGACAACGAATGACTATTAGGGAAAGGTTTACTTCCTAGAAAACTAGTGTCTCAGAAGACATAGAATCTATGAAATTTGACCAAATCGCACGTGAATGCTTCATGATTCATATGGTTGGGCTTAGGGATACCCTTCACCACTCATCATTGGCATCATTGTCGAGGACTCTTTCTATTGAAACATGTTCTATCTAGGTTTAGTAAACATTATTAATATCATTGGATGAACCCTAAGGCCAACATCATTCTCAAATAATATAATTACAAAAGCACATTGATATTTTATTTATTTGCAAAATGTATTCTTCTCACAAGTGTGATGATGTTAAACTGCTAGTTCCACAAGAATGTACAATGTTATATACTCACATCTAGAGGAGTATGTGCCTGACTTCACCTTCATCCTACATTAGGATGAGAAACTATGATGGCATGACATGGAAGGCAACATTGTAATGCATTTATATTGATATATTCCTATGATGTTGCTTCAAACTATTAATAAGTTAGGCATCCATGATCTTCAAGAGGAGTATGTTATGCATCACAATGACTACTAGGAATATCATCCCACTGAAACACATTGCAAGTGAGATCGACAATAGGAAAGGCATCATGAGGTTGTGAAGGGGAAATGGTTCACCAATCCCTTATTCCCAGTGAATCAAGATGATAATGAGGATCCTCCCTCTAGGGATTCTCAAGATGAAAATCTCCACACCTTGTTATTGGTGATGAGGGTGTGGCCTTGAATCTGCAGTCCACTATCAACAACCCAAGCTCAAGTAAAGATGGCAGTCAAGGCAAGGGCTCATAAAAGCATGAAGATAATAAGAAAATTGATGGATGTGGCTATGATAACCAAAGGTGAATTGGTAGATATCATGGTGGAGGTAGTCCTCCTCCCTCTTTTCCCTCTTCATTTTCATCTTTTCCTTCTTCATCTTTTGGTTCTGAAAAACACCGTAGAAAAAATAACTGTGATGGAGTTGAATAGCAGAACAACAATGATACTAATCACTAGGCCCATAATGAATGAAGTAGGAACAAAGGACATCATAAGTGACAAAAAAATATTGATGATGATGAACCTTTTCTAGAAGCCCGAAGCATGCTCAATATTACAAAGGCTATCAAAATTCTAACTAGACATGTGAAAGATAGTCAGATCATATGACTTGCTATGAACAATATTCCTAGATTTGAGGGGGGATATAACTCTAATCCACATTCACATCTTCAAGCATTTCACAATGCTTATGCCTTACAAAACATTGAAAATGATTGGTAGAAACTAAAGTTATTTCCCAAGATACTCATCAAGGAAGTAGAAGGCTAGTACTGGTCCTTGGAGCTAGAATCCATTTGCACATGGAGTACCATGCTAGAATTATTTAATGATAAATACCAGATGTACTCAAGAGTTTCTAATCTGAGAAGAGAAATCCAAGGCTAGAAATAAGAAACACATGAGCCCTTGCATTCCACCATGCATAGATATTATTCTCTCTTACACTAATGCCCTAGTCATGACTAATCTTAGAGGGAACAACTTCGTCACATCATAGATGGGCTTAGTGTAGAAACCAAAAGAACTCTTGGGGTTTATGCTAAAGGGAGGCTATCTAAACTAAGAGCTCATCAAATCCAAAGGCTGATAGAGTAGGTAGCAAAAGAAGAGGGTGAGATGTGAAAAAGAAAAAGTACAAAAAAATATAACAAGGATCCCTCCATTAGGAAAAGGAAGGTCTAATTCTATGATGAGGATGAATCACCACTTAATGAGCTGGTGAACAGGAAAACCTTTCCCATCAAAAAATATGTTTCTAACATTTTTACAAAGGTTGACAAACTATGAAACTCTTTGGATGAAAAATTCCAAACTGCTATTAAGATTGTTGAAGAATCCAAAGAGCAGAATATAGATCATAATTGCATGAGGTAGAAAGAAGGTAAACATGCCTACCAGAAAGGTAATGGCAAAGCTACTATAGTAGAAGAGGTTATGGAGACAAACTTTGATGATGATGTTGGGTGTGAAATTTGTCAATATTACCATTCTAAAAGATATTTCCCTATGGTGTCACACTTACAAGAGTCTATGGTGTACACATTCAATCCTTGACTAGCAAAGAGGCAAGCACCCAAAAAATTGTCTTATTATCAAGGCAATCTAAGGTAATTCCACTAACAATAATAGGCTTACTATCCAAGTGAAGCCTCACCAAAATTATATGAGTAATACCAATAGTGACAATAACCACAATCATGGGGGATGCCACCATTGAGATAGTAGCATCCTTACAGGCAATCAAATTCATATGGGTACTATGTTTAGCAACCCATTTCTCCACTTGGCTCTACCATCCATGCCTCATTCCAGCATCACTATTACCCTCAAGAGTAATCCCTGATCATTTCAAGCTAGACTCCCTAGAGTTAAAAACAGTGACAATGAGCATGGAGCATGCAATTTTAAAAAATGGCAAGCCAGTTATAATCAATGCAAATCCTACTTCCAAAAATAAAAAGACAAGTTATTAAAGGTGGTGAACAAATGGCCAACAACATTTGTTTGGTCATATCCTAAACTAATTAGAATTTATGCAAGGATATGCCAGCATCATATCTATACCAACCCAACCATGAAGCTAAGAAGGCAGCCATAGAGATGGTTGAATCCTAAGTTGAAGTAGATCATCAAAGAAGAAATCAAACAACTCCTCAATGTAAGGTTCATCTATCCCATTGCAGATAGTGAGTGGGTTAGCCCACTCGTAATGATGCCAAAGAAAGGTGGAAAGTGATGGGTCTACATCAACTTTAGGCTATTAAATAAGGCAACATTTAAAGATCATTTTCCATTGTCATTTGTGAACCAAGTGTTGGACACCATATTTGGGCATTGCTATTATAGCTTCTTGGATGGTTATAGTGGCTATAATCAAATTCAAATTGCATTAGAAGATTAGGCCAAAATAACATTCACAAATTCCTAGGGGACTTTTGCATATTGCAAGATGTCATTTGGTCTATGCAATGCTCTTGCAACATTTCAATGCTTGGTCCTTAGTATTTTTCAACAATAGATTGGTAGGAGGATAGAACTCTTCATGGATGACTTTTCTACTTATGGGGCTACATTTGAGCAAGCCTTGAATTGCCTTGAGTAAGTACTGAAAAGATGTGTTGAAATAAACCTTAGGCTTAATTAGTAGAAAATCCATTTAATGGTCTAGGAGGGCATACTACTATGGCATAGAATTACTTAGCTAGGGATTAATGTAGGCCTAGAAAAGATAAGAGTTATCTAAGGAATCACACGCTAACTAGAGATAGTCAAAGATGTCTAATCATTCCTTAGACACATTGGCTACTACTGTTGGTTTATAGAGAATTTCTCTAAGATTGCAAATTTATTAGTTAAGCTTATAATGAAAGATGCTTCATTCATTTGGACCAAGGAGTATGGACATGAATTCCAACAACTAAAGGAAAAATTGTAGAAACTCTAATTCTACAGGCACCAAATTGGTCTAGGCCATTTCATATAATGATAGATGTATCTAATTATGCCTTGGTAGCCATGCTTAAGTAGATGGATGATAAGAAACATCCATTGCGCAAGCCAAATTATTGTGGATGTACAATTGAATTACACCACAACTAAGAAAGAACTAATGGTAGTGGTGTATGCTCTCAAAAATTTTAGGCACTATGTGCTTGGCTATAAAGTGTTTGTGCATACAAATCATAGTGCCATCTGCTTTCTAATGAATAAGCCAATAGTGAGCCCCTATATTATACAATGGCTCATAATCTTGCAAGAATTCAATTTCACAATGGTAGATCAAAAAGAAACTAAGAATGTGGTCACTGGCCACCTCTCTTAGTTAACATGGGATGATAAAGAGTAGGAGAGTTCATTCTTCAATCAATTTCTAAATGAACTCGTATGTACAGGAGTAATAAATGAGTAAGTACCTATCAAATTAAAATGGTATGATGGCATCCTCACTTACCTTGTCACTTAGGAGATTCCACAAGATCTAAACCATAGGAAGAAACAATAGTTTCTTCATTAGGCAAAGTACATCATGGAAATCAATGGACACTTTTAAAAGGTGTGTGCCAATGGCCTGGTTCATTGGTGTGTCCTTGATGCAAATAAATTGTGCATTTTCCAAGATGCTCACAAAGGCCCCTGTGGAGGTCACTATGCAAGGATATGCACAACCATAAAAATCCTGATAGTAAGATACTATTGGCCTACAATCTTTAGGGATGTCCATCAATTTGTCTGATCTTGTGAGCACTATCAACAAGATGGTGGGCTAACTACTTGAATGGAGGATCCTCAACATTGGATTCAACCAGTAGAGCTCTTTAACATATGGGAAACTAACTTCATGGGTTCCATCACATCCATGTCCAATGGAAAGGCATACATAATTATCGTAGTCAACTACTACACCAAATGGGCATAAGTAGCAACCATCATCAATTGTACATCATCCACTACTACTCAATTTGTATAATAGAATGTTGTAAATAGACTTGTGGTGCCATGTGCACTAATTATTGGCAATGGAAACCATTTTATAGATATCACTTTTTGAAAACTCATACAATGCTTGGGGGTTAAAAATAAATTAACAACGCTCTATCATCCCCAAGCCAATGGTCAAGTAGAAATCACTAACAGGGAGATTAACAATTCTAACATGAATTATCAAAAAATATGGAAGAGAGTAGAGTATAAATTTAATGATGTCCTCTAGGCCTACTGCTCCACATGGAAACTCCCTATTGGCTACTCTCCCTATGAGTTAGTGTATGGAAAACTTCTGACTCTCTTAATTCAATCCAAGCTCCATAAACTCTCAATAGCTTGTGAACTGAATCTTGACCTAACTCTAGCATAAAAAGAAAGATTAATCAACCTCAACGTGCTAAACAAAAACTAATTAGTCATCCTATCTTCAAATGAAATGCACAAGACATTCAACAAATGATGACATAACCTTCAAATATGAAAAGTAAAATATCAACATGAAGATAAGGTTCTCTACTTGAACCCCATGGATGTACTCTAGAAAACAAAGTTCCAAACATTGTGGAAGGGACCTTATATAATTAAGAAAACCTTTTATTTTATGACCATGACCATATATAATCTTGAGGGCCCAAATAAAAAGTAGTTGGTCAACATCCATCAAGTAAAGCCTTTCCATGAGCTAAAGCAAGCCAGTGCAATGAATACCCTAACAGGTGGACAACCACGCTCAATTTTTTGGATCTCTTCCTTCCAACTTAGTCATGTAGGAGATGGCCATCCATGATAATCATATATGTGGCTCCTTAGTTTTCCTATTTTTTTTTTACAAATTTTTGTTTTGTGAAGTTATTTATTTTACACCTTTTGGTTTTCAAACTTTTTTCTATTTTACACCCTTTTTTATTTTACACCATTGTTAGTACATTTAGATATTTTTTGAATATTTTACACTTTCTTATACATTTTACTCTATTTGAGTGCAATTTTTAAATGTTTTCTAATAAACATGATTTTTCCCAATAAGACATAGTGGTGCCATAACTAGTACTAATGGTGGTTTGTGCTTCATGTTTTGTTTGCTAATGTGTAGTTTCTATTTTTGAATTTTTGTACCAATGGCTAAGTCATGGTTTCTATTTCATGGAACAAGCAATGAGTCCATGGCACCTGCCCATTTACAAACTCTATGTTTTTCCTTATTTTGGAGGTTTGATGTCCCTTTCATTAAATAAACTTTTAAGAAATTTGTGACCTTGGTAGTTTCTAGAATTAGGAAGGATTCAAAGGTTTGCATAGGGTATGACTTCAAGGGGACTCAATACTCTTTGTACTCTTCTACTTGGATGCTTGAGTGTTTTCATAGACTTCTTACCATTCCATGTCAACCAATAACTATAAGTCAAATAAATTCTTTGCATGATGTGGTTCCCATCCAAAAGGAAAAAAAGAGAGAAAAAACACAAAAATAGAAAAGAAAAACATGGTGGGAATTCAAAGCACACCCCTTAAATAAATAAATGGGCTACAAACACTAGTTATGGGACTAGAAAGACATGTTACCCATGCCTAAAGGTCCCCTCTAACTAAGGCCCTATCTCACTTCCTACCTCTCTTTTCTTCTCTTTATGCAATGGTGGTTATTCTGTGGAAGCACTTTTGTGTCTTGAGGGGATGGATCAATCTTGGAGTGGTGATGCAAAGTCACTAAAAGAGGTTAATTTTGGTCTAGACTAAGCATGGATCTTCTCAGGTCTTCTTAAACATAAACTTCACAAGGGACTTTTTTATGACCTCAATCTGAAATTTCATTCCACCTTCTCCATTATCCATCTATGCTATTCATAACTCACCTCATTACAAGTGTCCATGTTCTTAATTTGCTATCTTTGTTTGACATGCTTGAATTCTTTAGTATAATCTTTCGAGGTTTGGTCCATCACTTCCACCAACCATTAATCACCTATGGAACCCATGGAATCTTTAAGTTGAGGTTATGTAAGGGCAAACAAGGCATGTACCTACTATGGAAAGGGCCCATTTGCATATCTCTTGGTTGGGTTCATTAAGTACCTTAACCTTAGGCATTTTTGCAATTAGGATCCTTCCTACATCCATCTTCTGCATTAAATCATGTGCTTCTTTACATCTTTTGTTCAAAAAACACATTCTTACATCAAATTTTTAAATTTTTGAGCTTTCAAAGATCCTCTTCAATGATTTCATCATATTCTTGGCTTTTCTAGGACTCCATGGACCCTAAATTCATTGAAACATTCATTGTATTTTATAAGATATTTAAAATTCAAAAGTTTTCCTACAAGCTCCATATATTGAGCCTCGTCAATAGAGCAAATGTGTATACAAGGCCTGTATACATGGCCCTAGAAATGTAGTGGAAAAATACTATATATAAGCATGACCTTACTTTGAAATTTTTACATTTTCTCACAAATGCTAGGGGAGTTTTTCAAAGTTTTAGAAACTAGAACCTTCTAGAGCCCATAACTTCCTAACTATTTATCCAAATCACTCCATTCTTTGACCCTGTAGCTACCAAAGGTAAGCTCTTCATCATGGGGGCCATAAATGTTCCATTTTTAATAAAAAAATTTTGACCATTTTTCTAACTCCCACAAAGGTTTAACTTAAAATATCAACTATTAAGCATGAAATTACAAGAGTTAAAACTTTTTGACAAGCTTTGGTAACATTTACAATAAAAAATTAATAAATGGTTAATAGAATAATTAATTTTATATGGTCCAACCTTAGCCAAAGTGTAACTAACCAATGAGAGAAGGTATTCAAAAATTTTATGTTATACATTATATCTACTAATCCATGGATGTGTTGTGACCACAAATGGCATCAAACGGGAAACACACACAGGAAGTAGGACCATCTCAACCAAGGAGGAAATGACCTAGAATGAGAAGGGGTCAAGAATAAGCCTAAGAGGAACCACTTGCAACCCATGCCATAGGTCCTCTTAGGGAAGAGTCCAAGGTGGAATCTATTCAGTATATTCTAGAACCAGCAATAGCAATAGAACATTTCCATTGGGATGATGCACCAACTCAATAAGAAAATCTCGATGTGACCTTGCTAGAAGCTTGTCTAAATCAAATCCAATTAAGGGAGGTCTAAAAAATAGTGGTCAAGGAGTTAAACTTTGGCCCTTTCCTAGAGCAAGCATCAAAAGAATTGCAGGACCAACTAAAGGTCTTTCCCATGTGGCTAATCGTCACTTCCACCAGGGAGTGGTACATGGGAGAGACATTTTTATTCTAGAACAATAGGCAAGCTAGTTCAATGGTCAAAATCAAGAACATCTCAATGTCCTACTCGGTGCAAGCCATTACTAAAGTGCTTGGATTTCCAAAAATAGGAACAAGTCTCATTGAGATTCCAATGTAGGGAAACCTCAACATTAAGAAAGAATGGGTGCAATGGTGCTATGGTGTCAACTGAAAGGAATTTGGCATGCTCACACTAATAGAAAGGATTCACTACAAGATTGTGGCTTTCCACCTCAATACCATGGTGAGGCCAAGCAAAATTAGCTTCTTTTTTGCCTATGCATGTGTCACTTTCGGTGGAAGATTTCCTATTAGCCTTCTACAACTAATCTATCTAGAGATGGAGAAGCAGTTTAAAGAAAATGAATGTGGAAGGAAGGCACTCCCCTTCCCATGCCTCATTAAAAAACTTTATCAAAGGGGAGGAATAATCCATTATACAAATAATGTTTTCAAGCATACTCTAGCCATTAATTGGGTGGAGATGATGAAAGATATAATGCTTGCAACAACCATTGAAGAAGAGGAGCAGCAGCCACCACCTCCACCTATCACTCAAAAAACTATGCCAAACATCACTACAATAGCCAAACAATTGCATAAATACTAAGAATGGATCTTGAGCAAACAAGAGCAACGAGTAAGTAAGAGTGACGGGGATCCATCTTTGTATCGACTAGCAATGACTTATCTAAATGAGGTGGCCTGAATAATTAGCCCAATGGGTGGAGGTGGACCAATTTTCTTGGCCCAAAGAATGCAATTGTCCATGAGGGAAAATCCTAGGACTAGAAAGGTCACAATATCTCTCATAAAACATTAGTCACTCCTAGAAATATCTAAGAATGTTGTGACCTTCTCAAAGCACATGAAGGAAGGTGAGGGGGCAACAGTACTGATGATGCAACACTAGGGGCAAGAGATAGCAGTAGAGGTGGTTTCTAACTAAATTAGTAAAACACTAGATACACATGCATCATCTATGCTAGATGTTACTACACTCTAGGATGTGTAGACATCCACAGGAATCATAAGTGGTAGAAAAAATGTAGCACAACATGAAGAACTACTAGACCAACTGGTCAGAATCAAGTAACCATTTCTAGATGTCTTTGATCTTATGAATAATATTACTGCAACCCAATTGAAGTTTGTAGAGGCAAGGGACAAAAACATCATCTTGGAGGGGTAACTTGAAATAACCAAGGAGCTAAATGAATGTTTGATTATTGAAGTTGTTAAATTAAGAGCCCAAATTACCAATCCTACATTTCTCAACTTGGCATTGTCAAAAGATGAAGCTCTTAAACAACTTCACACTAGATTGAAAGGACTTGAGGATGCAATGGAGACAGTAGTGTTCTACGGATCCTTGGTAGAGGCCATACAATAAAAAATTTAGAAGGCCCTAGATCAAACCTGCTAAAAGAATGTATAATTAACCATAGAGAACCATTGCCTATAGAATGTTAATGAGCGCAAATAGCAGTTAACCAAATTTATCCATCAACAGTAGAAGCAACTAGCCAAAGCGAACATAGAGCTAAAAAGATTGGCATCAAAAAATAGAAACCTTTTCATGGAGGAGGTCTATGCCCTTCACTAGAAAACTATGATCGAGGTAGCCACTTGGAAATTAGAGGCTCTCAGACTTGAGAGAGTTAAGGATCATTACAAAGATTAGGTCAATCTACAAAAATAAGTGAATGAAAAACACATCTAGTTAGAAATGGTGAAAGTAAATAAAACCTTCCAAAAACCCCAACAAGGAAGAGAATTCTGGCAACCTATCATTGATGGTATAGATGCCTACAATAAGGTAGAAATTCACATGAAGGAGTTGCAGATTGAGGAGATCACAAAATACGTGGAACTCACCAATCTTTGATATACAAATCTAGCCATGTTAACTATTGGATGGCCACAATCAGAACTAGAGAAATAGGTGGCCAACTCATACTTTTTTTACAAGGCTGAGTTCAAGCATCATAAGGACACTAAGTAAAAGCTTATAATGACAAATGTTGAACTTGAAGTTCTCAAGGGCAAATACATTGATCAAAGATCCACCATCAAGAACCTTACTAGAAGGATGAATGACTACTAGGAGCTACAAAACATAATAAGGTCATTTGATGTCCAATAATAAGGAGCTACCTAGTTTATCAACATAAAGGAGTTGTTTTTGGTAATGCCCTATCCATAGGATATCCCCATTCTAGCCCACATTGGTGATGCTGCATGGACTATGAATGATCCTTGGAGTAAGGAGGAGAAGATGAAGGCATTACTAGATGTCTTTTGCATTCCATTGAAGGTTGTAGCTACAGCACGATAGCCATTACACATGCTTGAAGCTAGCAAAGGTCCTTCAAAACCTTAAGAGCCTCCATCGTTTAGGATTATTTGATCTTCTTCACTACCGTCATTCCATCATAAGATGTGTTGTCCAATTTTGAGTTATCATGTCATGGTATTTAATTTTATGTCATGAACACCATAATTTTTGTAATGTGTTTATTTTTACACTCTGGAACTCAATTTTGTTATGTTAGAAGTTAGCTAATAATCCCATACCTTTTCAATTTTATAAAGGAACTCAAGGATGAATTTTCATTTAGTCATGGGGGTATGATGAGCATAAAAGTGTCACATCAATGGAGCCCTATTTACATGGTGTTACCCCATCGACGTAGCATTTGCTATGTCTATGGGGCCCCATTGATGTAACCTTGTAATAAAAACTATAAATAGGTGCTCATAGCCATGTTTATGAGGAGTTGATTCATAGTTGTAGTGAAGCTCTTGTAGTTTTTATGTCTGAAAGTTAGAATATTTTCCTAAGTGCTCATAGCAAGAGTCATTGAGTGTACAAATCTTTATATGAGCACTATTGGACTTGAGCATGATAGTGTGTGCAACAATAAAGACAAACTTCTTGATAAATCTTGCAACATTTTGGATAGATTAAATGTTTCTTTCATGCATTTAATGTTTTTGGTTATTTCTTCAATGTTCCTTAGTAATTAAGCTAATTAATTAATTAAGCAAGATAAGCTAAATAGAAATTAAGTAAATATATAAATATGATCACTTTGAGCATGCCTATGGCATTTGGTAATCCCAGTAGTACTTAATGCTTGGTAACCTAGCAACATTATATGTGTTCAGGATGTGTACAACAAGTGGGATTGGATACTTATGTTAGGACTGGTTAAGCAATAGTTAGCCAATTAGATTAAAGTAGATATTTAATTATGTTATTCTCTATCTTGTTTATTTTGAGCACCAAAATCATAAAATATAAACTAACAAAAGTCATATGCCTCAATTACACTTAACCAAACCATGTGCATCACAAGTGTAATTGAGAAGACAATGAATGACTATTAAGGCAAGGTTCACTTCCTAGAAGATTAGTGTACCAGAAGACATAAAGCCCATGGAATTCAACTAGATTGCATGTGAATGCTTCATGATTTGTATGGTTGGGCATAGGGGTACCCTTCGCCACTCATCACTATCTCTTTTCAAAAAGATATATTTCAAGATAGAAACCTATCATATCTACCTCACCAAGTGCTTAAATAGAATATCAAGTAATGCAATAAGGAGAAACACTATTCTAAGTAGGAAGTATCCAACAAACATTACTCATCTCCTTTTCTTAGAGATAAAAATGGTTCTGAAGAAATAGTTAGGGAAAAATATAGTGTCATTTTCCTATTTTATTCAATAACTCTCTAAGTGAGTTAGAATAACTATCTCCAGAGATTATACCATTAGGAAAGCTAAAAATGCATCATATACTAAGATAATCAAACTTGTTCCTACAAGGAAAGAATAAATCGAAACTCCTTTAAGTACAAAAATAATACAAACTAGCTCTTCAACAAATGTAGTAACTTTAATACAAGTGACTAGAATTCTTGCAATAGGAACTATTAGGGCCACTGCTCTTACACTATTATAGCTTTAAATTATTTTCTTGACAACAAAGTAAGTTCAAATAATTCTACTAAATTCTTAAAATTGGATCCAAGAGTAGAAAAATCATCCATAAATACCTCTATTAATTTTATGATCATGTCATGAAAAACACTATATACCAGTCTTTGTACTGTTTACATAATCCAAAAGGCATCACCTTTTAGGTAATATTTCCTTATTGACAAGTAAAAAATGTCTTATGTTGGTTGTTAGGAGCTATGACTATTTGATTATATCCACTATAGTCATCTAGGAAATAATAATACTCATAACTTGCTATACTATTCAATATTTGATCACCAAAAGGTAATAGAAAATGATCCTTCTATGTTGCAAAATTCAGCATTTTGTAATTTACATAAGCTCTCCAAATATTTTCCTTTTTAGGCATTATAGTTAAAAGAATCACCCATGCCAAATATGAAACTAGGTATATAAATCCTATTTTCAATAGTTTCTTTTCTTCTTTTCTAATAACCTTTTGTATCGTAGGATTGACTCTTCTTTATCTTTGTTCTACAAGCTGAATTGTTTGATTTGTATATATTTGATGTTGACAAATTTTTTATTAAATTTTCCTAATATCTTTATGAGTCCACATCAAAGCTTCTTTATGATTCTTTAGCATACTTTACAGTTTTTTCTTTTCAACACACATAATATGACCATTAAGTATAAGAGGTCTATAATACTCAAGCATGACATATTTTAGATGAGCAACTCTAGTATCTTAATTATTTCTTTTTCTTTCAGAATATTCATTGTATAAAATCATATTGATCCATCAAAATTTTCCTCAACTCCTAATGCAAAAATGTTTACGTAGGTTTATTCTAGAGTATGAAATATTTTCACTTATTATTTCAAATCACTCATATTTATTTCCAATATTTTGATTCTAACATTAATCACGAAAATTTTCATGGTCATCGATGATCTTCCCAAAATAATTTCATGGGTATAGTTTGTAAACTTCATCTCCATAACTACAAGATTAGCTAAATATTAAAAGCATTAAAAAGTTATTATTATATTTACTAGTAAACCTTTAGGTTGAGTAATATACTTTCTTACCATTACTAGTTTGTTATGATGCGGGATTTATAGCACTTCGCTAATCTAGACTTAGGCTAGAAAGATACTACATAGAAAAGAAATCACAACCTAATAATATCAAATGATGCTAATAAAATTTTACAAGAAAAGTAGTATACATCCCTAAAATAGCCACAAATGGACACAAAAATTATAGAATAAATGGAATATAAAATTTGCAAGAAGAGAATTAAATATATGAACGGAAATGCCAATAGCCCATTGTGTACAAAACCTAACTTGTTCACTAATAATAGTCTTGAAGCCTCTATTACTTAATCCAAAATACAATTGTTCAAATAAAATCATAATAGCAAAATAAACAAACTAGTATCCAAAATATCACCAAGGAATTGGGCCACTAACGATACAAAATGACATCCAAATAATGTATCCTAAAATTAACATTGCTAACTTAATTAAATAGAATGATAACATTAGGATTACATCAAAGATAAACAAGTACAAGCCCACACTACCACCTAAAGGACATACAAATTAAAAAAAATAAAATAGTAATTGAACATTACAATCTTAGAAATTACATCAAATTTCCAACTTAAAAAATGCTAAATATCTAAATTTTAAACTAGCATTTGTTTCTTCATCTACTGCTTATCTGAAATACTACTTACATTTGAGAGGTAAAAACAACATAGGAAATTCAATCCACAAACTGAGGTAGCTAGATAACCATGAACATAGGTTATTGTTGTTTCTCCATAAATGTTCTTTACACATCTACTAGGACACCTCCACAAACTAAGTGTTGATATATTTAGTGCATAATCATAAATGGTCTTCAGATTGATATAATCCTTCATAAATCAATGATTATGAAATGAATGGACACAAATTCTCCAATTAAATATGGACTTAGCCTATTGCATACAAATCAAAAATGGCAAGGAATGATGAAAAAATGAAATTTTTAATGCTATAAATTACTACTACATGTAAAATCACTAGAAAAATGAATAAGAATGAATTATTGAAAGAAAATCTAAGTGTAGAATAAGCTATGAATGTTGAAATTGAAATGAAGTGTAAAGTATAGGTAGAATATGTAAAACATTAAAACACTATAGTTTTGATGTGATAAAAAAGGGTTTTGTTTTTCTCTCGAAATGATGGAATTTTTACATTAAAGAATAGCTAAGTATAACACACTAAAAATTGAAGCAAGAATAGAATATGATGCAAGAGATAGAAAAAAATTGTAGATATAGAATACAGGCAAATGAGCATAAAATAATAAAATTAAAATACATTAATATGGGGAAAAATTTATATATCATTTCCAAAAAAATAAAATGTTGTATTAATGATTTGAAGTGTTTGCCTCTTATGGAGGATCAAACTACAAATGATAGGAGAGAAAAAAACATAAATGTGATAGAACTAATAAAATAAGCTTAGATCTTGAGCAAGCTATATATTTGACAAGTCGAATTGAACCTTTAAAGAATTAGGTGATGGATGGAGAAGTTGGAGATGTGATCAATTCTAGGCCAAAATAGAGCTATTTCAACTAAGTTTCCCATTACTACCATAAGAGCTGAAAAATTCTAACTATGGAAAGTGATGTCAAAACCTAAAAATTCTATCTCTTGAGGTGATGCTGAAAGTGCAGATGGTGTTGAAGGTAGTTGAGGAGCACATAGATGTTGTACTAGTAATAAGTGTTCATACTTTTGATCTCTCAAAATCTGTCAACTACTCTCAAATCTCAAAAGATATGACTAAAGCTTGTATTTTGAGCTTGTATTTATAGGACTAGAGTTACCAAATTGGACTTAGGATTGCTAAAATTGAACTTAGAGTTAAGTGTAACTTATCATTGAGTGTGAAAATAACACGTTTGATCTTTTAGTTTTGATGATTAACATTAATCTTGCTTTTAACATTAATTCTAACTTTTAGTGTTCAAAATCAACTAGCTCTTTGATGTTCAATGTGAATCACACTTAGAAAAATTTTGAGTTGTGTCAACTCCACTAATTAGAAGAATTTAGAAATGTGTAAGCCCTAATACATAGAAAAATTTTTAAGTCACAATAACTCTAATACTTAGAATAATTTTGAGTCTCATTAGCCCCAACACTTAAGAAAATTTTTAATTGTGATAACTCCAACACTTAGAAAACTTTTGAATCATGTCAACTTTGACATTTATAAAAATTTTGAACTGTGCAAGCTCCAACACTTAGAAAAATTTTATACCATGTTAGCTCTTATACTTTGAAAAATTTTGATGTGTATCAGCACTAACACTTAGAAGAATTTTGATGCTAAATTTTTAGCTCAAACACTTAGAAACATTTTGGTTCAAGAGTTTCAAATCCAACACTTAGAAAAACTTTGACATTGGAGTTCCAATTGTAACACTTAGAAAAATTTTAATTCTAAAGCTCTAGCTCCAATATAGAGAAAAATTTTGATTCCAAAGATTTTTGGAGATTATAGAATATTAAGTCCATAAGTTGAATTATGAATCTAAATGATTTTCAATGATCCCCAGGAGCTATGAGTGTGCCTTTTGGTGATGTATTTAGGGGATTTTGTGCTTAAATCCTCATGAAACAATGTTGAAATCACACTTACATTTCATTTGAGGTGAACCAAAAAAGTGGATACAGTATTGCCCCCTCTTAATGGCTGTTGTTGAGATGTTGAAGGAGGATCCATTAAGAGGAGATTAGATAGTGAATTTATGTGCCAAAAAAAGAAAAAGTAGGAAGAATGAATTATAAGAGGGGAGAATATCATGATATCACCACTACATCAGTCATGAGGATTATGCTATATGACAAAAAGAAGGCATCAGTAATGCTCTCAACACATCCTTAGATGGAATTGAAAATGTCACATCCTATCCCACTCATGCCCTCAACACATCCTTAAATGGAATTGAAAAAGTCACTCAATTTTCAATGAATCTTGATGAAAGAAAAGGAAATGAGATAGGAGAGGGAGTTGGAAGGAAGAATAAATAAATGAGGGAGCAGAGATAAAAAAATAAACTTGAAAAATTAATAAAATAATAAAACTAGGGGAATGAAATAAGGAACATCACCAATACATCAAGATGAGATGCTATGTTGTATAAGTGAGGCATAGCTAAATCTCATACTCTAATGATTGTTGATGCTTTATAGATTTGATTTCATCCCTACCCCACTAAAGCTCAACACATCATCATATGGAGTTGAAAATGACAAAACATGCATTAGTCACTACATAAAATATATCTTTAATTAATATTCTCACCATAGTATGTTGTAGAGGAAAGTTAGTCAAATAGAATAGGAAGAGATTTCGGAAGATAGAGGAAACTCGATGAAGAAGATAGAGGAAAAATAGAGAGAAAGAGAAAGGAAAAGTAATATATAGAGGGAAAAGAAATAGTGTAATAAAATATAGATGAGATGGCAAAAGTGTTCAATAAAACATAATGATGCTTAATCATTTTTTTTCTAGTTGATGAAGGAGCCATTTTTGAGATGAAGTGAGACATGGTCATTACTTGATGACTAATGATGTTGCTATAGATAATAATACATCCTCAACTAGAATTCCTTTAGTTGGTCATAGATAGAATGTTCAAAATGATGGTTAGATTGATAATGGCTTGATGATAAGTAGCGTGATGGTAGTTAGACTTTAGACTAGTTAAGGAATAAACTGCTCATAGCTATTAGGAACAATGATGAATAATAATGAAGGGAAAGAAGAAGGAGAGATGGGAAACCAAAAGAATTAAAGAGTTGATGCCTATGGAGAAGAGATTAAAAAATGATGATATATTAGTTTGTCAATATGTTTGACATTTTTACAAGATGATGTGTTTGTTTTTGTATCAAGGCTTTGGAGATTGAGAACTATGGTATAGGGGAATCATGGTACAAGGAAAATTTATTTATGGACTTTTAGTTTTTAATTGTTTATGATTTTTTTTGATAACTAAGGTGCATAGAGAAATAAAATAAAGTAGATAAAAAAAATATTAAAAATTTAGTGATAAAGATATAAAATATGAGATAAAATAACATGGGGAAAATTAAATAAGAAAATATAACTAATTAAGATAAAGCTGAAAGATGAATTAAAAGAATGAAAATGACAAGGTAGAGATCACATGATTTTCCTAGAGAAGATACATTGATGATGATTCTCATAACTTGTAAAAGGGTTAGGCCCTAAATAGTATTGACAGATTTTACAATGTCTAGTTTATTGAAATCTAATTCTACAAACCTATGTGCTTTAGATGACCATGAGATGCCACTGCTGGACTAATTGGTTTCTTATAATGATAATGTTTAGTTCATGGTGATGGGTTGGGAGCCTAAAATTATTTCTTCTAGTACTTCTAAGTGGAAAATTACAAGGGCTTTACGATCAACATGAATAATGATTTCTTCATATTTGCATGAAAAATGTATTTCTTAATAGATAGGTGAGGAAACTACATGATGATAGGCTAACCAAGGCTTTTCAAAAATAGCGTTTATTCTTGAGGAATCTCTAACTACTACAAAAGTGGCTTCTAATGAGATACAATTTCCTATGAATACAGGTAATTTGATCGAGCCTAGAATCTCTACTCTAGTTCCACTAAATTAAATCATGGTAGATTTAGAGTTGGATTATGTCACCTATTTTTCAAGGTCAACATGCTTAATGCTTACTCATCATATGGCATTGGATCTGGCTTCATCATCGACATGCACTAGGGATAGCATCACATTATCTCCAATCTATATGATGATATAAATAAGAAGCTAGCACATGGCATCCATCATAGGATGTGTTTTAATATTCTCATCCTTGAATACTACGTAGTCTACCTCACATTGTGAAGTACTGAGCACCAATAGATTGCTTTTGCATGGAGTTGAATGTCTGCTAGAATAGTGATGGATATTAAGAGTTCCTCTAATGCCAAAT
The DNA here is from genome assembly GCA_015680685.1 of Gnetum montanum. NCBI lineage: Eukaryota > Viridiplantae > Streptophyta > Gnetopsida > Gnetales > Gnetaceae > Gnetum > Gnetum montanum. The sequence goes on from MNCI01011180.1 coordinate 933,057, forward strand.
GATTCTCCTTAGAAGTTGAGATGAGATTGAAAAGAAAGAGATTCGTTCTCTTTGATTTCATTTCTACTATGATTTAAGACAAAGTTTTGCCTCCAAGGGTTGCATTTGTGGTGGTAGATGCTTGGGGAATAGTTGATGTAGCTATTGTAGTAGGCATAGATGTATTTTGTGGCTTTTGAAATGCCATCATCTTCTTCTGTTATGGGGAATATTTTTTATTGGCTTAACCCTTCTCTTTTCCCTTATTAGGAATTACCTCCTTTTACACTTTGGTAAGGGTACAAGTTAGAGATATGAGAGTATGAAGCAATGGTTGTCTCTTTGAGGTAGGTAGGTATGAGGGATGTAATGGAGAAGATCGAGTAGGTGAAGGAGGTTTTGGAATTTGGAGGAGTATCATAGGATTGTGTAAGATCTATAACAAATGAAGCTTTTGGTGCCTTTCAAACAATTGGAGTAGAAAAATTATTTTCAAGGGGATTCAAAATAAAATGTGTCTTGGAATTAGAAGGATTGGTTTGAGAGGAATTCATGTGGATGATAAATGAGGCTTTGGAATTATTACCTCTATATGCAAGGTGAAATGAAGACACTTGAATATCAGGTTGGATAGAAGTATCAAAAACTATTTCTCTTTTTTCAACAAAATCTTGGATATAATCTTTAAATGCATTGCAATCATCCATGTCATGACCTACAGCTTCATAGTAGTATTAAAATTTATTGGCATTGTACTACCTTAGGACTAGTGGATCTAATTCCATACATTGGGAAGGATTTGTGGCTAGAGTCTCCAAGAATTTAAACCTACCCCATGATTTCTTCAAGACATGTCTTGGTATTATGTGATCATCCATTAGTAACTTGTTATAGAGTTGAGTGTAAGACATTAAAAACTTATCATATTTAAACCTCTCTTTAGATGATCTTATTTTCTAATCCCCATTTAATGAAGTTTTATTAGCATGATTGATGATGGATGAAGAAGTTGATAAAGCTTCATTCGCCTTAGGAACTGTTTGATCTACATTCTATGGAGCCTTGTCTTTTGCTGCCTTGTTGGCTTTGTTGCGAAAGTTCACTCAATCCAAATCATTATATTGAATTGTCACCTCCTCAATGAGTTTATTGGAGGTAATTATGTCATGAAGCCTAAGTGGATTATGATAGACTAGCTTAGCTCTAATATAGTCATTGATAGCTCCCTCAAAAATGTCTAGAAGCTTATCATCAGGAAGTTGATATGTAAGCTTCATGGCCATTAATATTCATCTAGAGGTGAACATGGAGATGCACTCTTGTGAGTCTATTTTATTACTATGAGCTTTTGCAAAGTACTACCCTTAGTAATATTATACTTGAACCTTTCCTTGAATGTAGTGAAGAGTTGCTCCAAGGAGGTGATAGATCCATGGTGGAGTGATCTATACCTTTCAAGTACCTTACTAGTCAAAGATTTGGTAAAGCTTCTAAGGATGGTGTGAGGATAATTGACAAGTAGAATGCATTCATTGCAAAAGGTAATGACATGGCTCATAGGACTATATTCTCCATTATACTTAGTTAAATTTGGTAATGAAATATCTTTGGGAACTTGTATGGGGGAAACTAAAGGACTAATGGTATCGATAAGAAGATGTATGATAGAGATTGCAAGACTACCCCCATGTAATTTTGTGTATTTTTGGGCTTCGTCCTCTATAGCTTAAGGTCTAGAAGATATATATTGAAGTAGGAGCATTAGTTTATATGTGACACTAGGGATGTTTTAAGTGAGCTTGCTTAGCATGGGATTAAGAATGGGTAAGATTGGTTCAACAAGTACCATAGTTGGCATTAGTGTTGATGGTAAAATATTATAGTAGGATATATAATATGTAGATGAAGGCAAGAGTAAGAAAACCTATGGTTATTAAATAGGAATACTATGTGACCTAGAATGGAAAAGATTAAGTGATGGATTAACACATTGTACCAATGTTGGAAGAGTAGGATTAACTATAGTAGTATTAGGAAATAACCTATAGATAGGACGTATGTTAATCATTGATGGAACTATAGTAGTAAAAGTAGAAGCAATGGGAGTAGTGGTATGTGAAAATTGCATGGAAAATGGATTGTTAGAGCTAATGAGATTAATCTACTACAAACCAAGGTTGGACGAGTGGGTATTGTGTTGATGATAAAGACTCTTAGGTAATGAAGTATCAAAATTTACATCCTCATCACCATTAGAGATGCTAATGCCACCACTTTTGTTATGTTGATCATGGAGCTACAAATTCTAGCTACTAACATTAATGTTGGGGTTCTAAATGAAATGTTCACTAATATCACTTTTCATTATCAATATTTTATCCCTATAGCATGGCTTGTTTAGACTAGATAGGCTCAATGGGTTGGTTTAGGTTGGGTAAGAAAGGTCTCAAATCATTGACTACACAATATTAAATCATCCTCATTAACTTGTTCTTAGGTATTCTAATGCTCACTTTCCTTTTTAAACATGTGAATTTGTACTCATGTTGTATCATGAGTGTCATAAGTATCTAAGATTTCCATATTTTCATCAACTTACAAACTTAAGGGTTGTGGGAGGAGTCCAATTCTTTCCCTATAATGATTTCAAAGAGAATCTCCTATATAGACCTAGAAAAAGAAACAAGGATCAAGTGCAAATATGAACAAAAAATAAAAGAAAGCGAAAATACTCAAACTAAGAAAAATTTAAAGTGTTGGAAATGACCTATAGGCTACTAGGTGCTTAGGTTCAAGATACTAGAAATCTTACTGGTCCTCCTTTTAACATCAAAAATGTTCCTATAGAAATGTTCTTTACACTCTACAAGGACACCTCCACAAAATAAGTGTTGAGATACTTAGCTTGTGGTGGTAAATGGTCTTTGAATCGATGTAACCCTTGATAAATAAAAAATTATAAAATGAATGGACATGATTCTTTCAGTCAAATATGAACTTAGCCTACTACACAGAAACTAGGAATGATTAGGAACAATGAAAAAAATGAAGTTTTTAATGCTAAAAATGACTAAGTGTAAAATCACTGGAAAAATGATTAAATATGGATTATCAAAAAATGAACTAAGTGTAGAATAACCTATGAATGTTTGAATATAAATGAAATGTAAAGTATAGATAAAAAACATAAAATATTAAAACATTGTATATTTGATGTGAGAGAAAGGATTTCAGTTTCCTCTCCAAATAATGGAATTTTTATGTTGAAAATGACTATGTAAAACACTAAATATTTGTCTAAGTATAGAATATGATGCAAGAGATAAAAAAATTCTAAGTATTGAATATGAGCAAATAAGCATAAAATAATAAAAGTCAAATGCATCGATATAGGAGAAAAGATCACATACCCTTTCCCAAAAAATAAAATGTTGTATTAATAAGTTGAAGTAATCACCTCTTATGAAGGGCCAAACTACAAATGATGGAAGAGAAAAAAAATGTAAATGTGATATAACTAATAAAGGAAGCTTAGATATGAAGCAATATATAGATTCAAAGGGTGATATTGAATCTCTAAAGGTTTAGGTGATAGATGGAGAAGTTGTAAGCATAATTTGGAGTCAATTCCAACCTAAAAAGAAGTTGTTTTGGCCAAGGTTCCTTTATTGATGTAAGAGCTAAAAAAATTCCATCTTTGAAAAGTGACATAAAATCCTAAAAAATATATCTCTAGAAGTGATGTAAAAGGTATTAAAGGTATCCAAGAAACATGCAAGTGCTATAGTGGTAATAGGTGATCATGCTCTTAATCTCTAAAAATTTGACAAGTACTCTCAAATCTCAAAAGATTTGACTAAAACTTGTGTTTTAAGCTCATATTTATAAGCCTAGAGTTGCTAAATTTGACTTAATATTATGAAAACTAAACTTGGAGTTGAATGTAACTTTTCACTAAGGATGAAGTATCTTCAGTCAGCTGCATCAATGGGATGTCTTCGATATGACCCTATCGACGTAGGGTTTCCCACATTAACATGTACCCATCAACATGGCACCCTAGTAGGTATATAAATATGATACCCCAGCTATGTTAATGAAAAGTTAGAATTTCAGTTACTAGTAGAACTCTTACAGTTTATTTTTGTGAGAGATAGAATAATTTTCTAAGTGCCCACAGCACGAGTTAAGGAGTGTATAGATTTTTATTTGAGCACTATTGTACTTGAGCACCACAATGTGTGTGACAATAAAGACAAGCGTTTTTAATAATCCTTGTAGCACTTGGATTAGCTTAATGAGATAACTAAGATGATTAAGACTTTAAGTAATTAATTAATTAAGGTAAATAGACTTGCATACATAAGTATGACCACTTCAAGCATACATGTACCACTTGGTAATCCCAATAGCGCTTAATGTTTGGTCATCCAAAAGTGTTGTACATGTTCAAGATGTGTACAGAAAGTGGGATCAGATGCTTATGTTAAGATAGTTAGTTATTAATTAGCATTTAAATTAGTTGAATTAGTTAATCAATTTATTCTTAATCTATTACCAACCTTAGGTGAACAAAATATAAAATAATAAAAATTATGTGCCTCAATTACACTTAACCATATAATTGAGCCTCATTGTCACATCCCCATTCCCAAATGATGCTTCTACCTAGTGAAGATGGTGTCTCTTCATAACAAGTGTTATTGTTACCTTAACAAGACTTAAAGGGTAGTTGTGATTAATACCTAAAAGAGCATGTTGTAATAATGGATGTGTCTCTTATAGTAACCTTTGGGGGTTTGACCTAAGGAATTTATATGTGGGTTAGAGGTCATGCCAGGCATGGAGTGGCAAAGCCGATACAAACAAGTCACGGCAAGTTGGACGAAGTGGAATAGGAAGTGGACTGGTCATTCCTTCTGGCTAGGTTATAGGCCTAACCATGGTGGTAGTGCTAAATTGCCTCTAAGGGATAGATGTCAAAGGAAGAAGACCCCAAGGAACATCCTCATAGCACAATCTAGATACACTTTTCCATATTAATAAAGCATTCTTTTATTTTTCTTTCTACATTTTCCTATTATTTCCTTTATACACAATTTCTTATATCACATATATTTCACATTTGGTATATTTTCTTCATATGCATAATGTCTAATATATCGTATATTTGACATTTTCCATGACATCTGAGGATGGGATGTCACAATTGGTATTAGAGAAAACCACGACCCAAGGGCCATTCAAAACCATGGGCCAACTAGAACATGAACTTGATGATGAATCTTGAAACCATAACATGGGGAAAGCCATTGATCATCACTAGATGCATCATATGTGGATGCATCATATGTCTATGATGTAAGCTAGAAGATATTGCTCCATTGATTTCATGAGCAATGGATCAGATATCTACAAAAAGACATAGATCCCACCAATAAAATTCTTTTATGGATATCATTAACCAACGAATATTTGATCACACCTCATCAAGATGTTGGTAAGACAATGATACGCTAGTGTGGGTAAGTCTTACTCATCTTAATACTATAATTATTAATTGATTAGGGTCATTGTTAAATTCTTTCAAGAAAGTTAGTAACCATGACTAAATTAATCTTGTTTTGTTGAAATTGACTATCCAAGTAATTTAGAAGATTCCAAGTTACCATATGTCAACCTAAAAATGTCAATTCAACAAAATAGGCTAGTTTGGTCCTTTTAATTTTTGAAAAATCAACTTCATTTTTGAACCCTAAAACTATGCCCAATGCATAGTACTCGTTGAGATGATTTCAATGGTACAATTTTATTGGAGATATTGATGTTTAAATTTTATTGTTATACATGCATTAAAATAATATTAAATTATTTTTATTATTTAAAAATTAAATAAATGTTAAAATTTTAGGATCAAAAATCATCCTAGATATGTCTTTTACCCATATCGAACCCCTACCCTATCATCAGCAGAACGACCACATTAACCATCAAGGTAAGGTGGAATAAAATAATAATAAAAAGTAAAAAAAAATAACAAAATCTCTAAAATACTTATCAAGTGACAGGTCATGGTTCAATCCCATGCCTCAAAATGTTTTTAATTAAATAATAATAATAATTAAAATAAAGTGATGAAAAAAATGACCAGGAGGTCATGGATTTGGTCCCAAGCCTTAACTTAGTTTTATTTTTAAAGAAAATAATAAAATAAAACATAATAAAATTTCAAAAAACAATTGTAGGCCACATAGCCCCAACAAGAGCTATGCAAGCCCTGCAAGCTACGCCAACCATGCAAGGGCCACACAGGCCCAACAAGAGCTATGTAGTCCCTACAGGCTACATAGGACTTGCCAGGGTTGCATAGGCCCTGTAGGCCATGTCAGACCTAACAGGGATACTACAAGTGTGCAAGATGCCTTTAGCTCCTACTATGCCATCATCATCTACTATCCACCATGGGCAACATTGTCCACACCACACTCTATCACCACTCATTACCTACATCTACTACTGCACTGTGCCTACGCTTGTCACTACACCACATCTGTGCCTATTCCTACGCCAACCACTGCCATGCTCCCACTACCATTATCATGCACCTACTACCTTGCCACCCATTATTGCATAGTGCCTTACATCACCACCATAAACCACCTTCCGCACTACCATAAATTGCCTCTAACATCACCACAAACTACCTCCCATGTCATTGCAAACCACCTCCCATTCCACCACAAACTACCTTCCAAGCTATCAAAAACTGCCTCTCAGAACATCACTGAACACACATAGAAATTACATAGATCTAGGGGCCACGCAAGCCCTAAGATAGGCCATGCAAACCCTAAGATGGACAGCACAGGCCCACTGGAGGACCACATGAACCCTAAGATGAGCTGCATGGACCTTTTGAAGGGCCATGCAGGCCCAGAGGAGGGCTACATGGATCCTAAAAATAGGCCATGTAGGTCCATGTGGGGGATAATCTAGCCCTACTCAGGCCACTCTGTGTTTCTCTTTTCTATCCCACTCTACAGGCTACAACAATAAATTGAACATCACCTATGGCCACCTGCACACGCACTTAGCTTAGTTGTTGATGTTGCCTAGTAGCCACCGAGGCCACTACTGGTGCATCACCATGACTATTGCTACTATTGGAATGAAATGGAAAATTCTTTGTTATCTAATAGAATTTTTTCAAATGCCCATCAACTGACAAAAAAATTGAAATTCTTAGCAATTGATGAAAAATTCAAATTTTTGTTGTTGAACCGTTAGTTTAAATTAGGAACTTACAAAAATAATTTTCAAAAACTCAAAATTGATGCCTTGGTAATAATGGAGATAAAAAATTTGTAATTAAGCATGCTCATGGTAGAGTAGAACTGGGATGGGTGACCTCTCAAGAAGTCTCATTTTTTGTGCCAAAGATCCTCAACTCTAAAAACCATAACTTTTGATTTCGAAAGCCTTTTTCAGTGAAAAAATAGTTGTTTCCTATAGTTTTCAACCTTCAAAACACAATGGTAAAGTCAGATCCATCCCAAGAAATGCCAAAAATTAGTTTTTACTCCTTGCCCGATATAGCATCTTGAGATCCTCAAAAGTTTAATTTTCACACAACTTGAGCATATGATGTTCGTTTTCAACATATGAATAATCATTTCCAAAACATTTCACCCTTTTGAACTCAATGGTAAGGTTAGATTTATCATCTAGGAACTCAATAATTTGTTGATATCATGAATTCAACCTTTTTGGGCATTAAGATTTAGTACATAACCCTTACAGATAGTCTTAAGATCACTATGGTATGTCATTAGTTACACTACCAGAGTCAGTGTTCTTAAGGAGGTAGAAAGGCCATCAAGAATTAGATAATATAATTACATATTACTAAATTTATATGTTGTCGTTAAATATTATTAAAATTAGATAATGTAGTTAAATTAGTTAGAGAGTTGTATTAGTACCAGTTCATTATCAATTAATGACGTAGTCGATGTATTAGTTAAAGATTAATTGATGTATTAGTTGGAGAATTAGTTGAAGAAATAGAATGATCTTCAACCATCAAGAAAAGGGTATATTAATCCATCTTGCAATCAAAACATGAGGCAAAAACAACATGGAGACTCAAAATCTCATTTCAACAAGGTGTATGATACTCATGAAGGGAAATGATCTAGACAAGAATCCAAGAATAGGAATGAAATTTGCAACATACAATGTGCTTGCAAGATCCCTAGTGAGTGAGAAACAACATCCGCTATGTCCATCATGTGCCTTGGATTGGCATGAATATCAATATCCACACATCTTAGTAGAGTTAGACGATTTGGATGCTGATGTCTTGTGCTTACAAGATGTTTTACCATGGGAATTTCTATACCAATTCCCACCAAACTTGAGAAAAGTAGAATATAGAGGTATTTATAAGTAAAAAGGTTCTTATGGAAGTTCTTCTTTTGAGCCATATAGATTAGAATATTGCAGAAATCATAACATGGATGGTTGTGCAATATTTTATAAAGAAGTCAAGTTTGAATTGGTATAAAGGTTTGAATGGAGTTTAGAAAATATGATTTTCAGAATTCTAGAACTTCAAGTGATGGATAAGAAGGAACAGTTAAGATTTCTAAAAAAATCACATAGCCTTGGCAGTGATTCTAAAAGTTCATCTATTAGGAAGATGTGTATGTGTGGTCAACACACATTTCATTGTCAAACCAATATGTTTAGATGTTAGAATATGTCAAGGAGCATATTTCATTAAGAAAATTAAAGAAAGTTTGAAGAATAAGTTATTACTAAGTTATATTGATCTAGTTCCATTTATTCTTTGTGGAGACTTCAATGCAAAAGTTGGAAGTAGCATTTATCAATTCTTAAAATATATATTTGTAAAGAAATCTTTAGAAGATGAACCTAACTTGAAGAAGATGTTTCCATCAATTCAGCATACAATTCCATTAGCTAGTGCATGTTCTGCTTACTTTGAATTTTAGTAGATAAATCATACTCTAGAATTCAAGAACAAATTATGTTAATGAATAACACTCATCAAGAGCCATAATTTACCAATTACCCTACTATGATTAATGAGGATGAGTCAACAACATTCTTTAGTGAAACTTTGGATTATATTTGGTTTGATGCCTAATTCTTTCAAGTTACCAAGTTACTAGAGTTAATTTCTCAAGAAGAAGTTGAGAAGAATCAAGATGAAGCCTTGTCATCCTGAACAGAACCATTCAATCACATACCACTTATGGTAGAATTACAATTACTCCCATCAATTCATTCGGTTGATTAAGATTAAGAAGTATTTCACTCTTACTTTTATCTGATGATCTTATTATTTTATTAATTTTTTAATTAATATTTCAATTAAATAATTAAAATATCTATGATAAGTAAATTGGGGATAAAGAATTTTTCCTACCTTCACTTGGGTAACTAGATTCAGGTTGCACTTTGTGTGACCTTGGTTAGGACTGGTGATTAGTGGTTGATAAATCTTTAACTCACCTTCTATCATTATCTTAGAAAAAAAATTAAGTATCAAGAAAGAAATATTTAATTTTACATATAATTTTTCTCACATATATCTTATTTGTGTAATATGTAAGAAACAACTTCAAGTTCAACGGAGAAATCAAATTATTGAAGCACAGATTCATGAAAAATGCATTGAAGCTAGAAAAAAGATAGACATGAACTCATTCAAGGATGAATGAAACCTAAGGGAGGTAGATTATCACATCCCCATTCCCAAATGATGTTGCTAGTTAATAAAGATGGTTTCTCTTCATAACATGTGTTATTGTCATATTAACAAGATCTAAAAGGGTAGTTGTGAGTAAGACCCGAAAGGGCATGTTGTAATAACAGATGTGTCTCTTACGGTAACCTTTAGGAGTTTGACCTAAGGCATTTATACCTAGGTTAGAGGTTGTGCCAGGCATGGAGTTCTAGAGCTAATACAGGCAAGTCATGGGAAGCCAGGTGAAGTAGGATAGGAAGTGGACTGGCCATCCATTATGGCCTAGTTATAAGCCTAACCATGGTGGCAGTGTTGGATTGCCTCTAAGGGATATATGCAAAAGGAAAAAAATCCCAAGGAACACCCTCAAAGCACAATCTGGATACACTTTTCCATATCAATAAAGCATCCTTTTATTTCTCTTTCAACATTTTTCCTATTATTTCCTTTATACATAATGTCAAATATCACATATATTTTGCATTTGGTATATTTTCTTCATATGCATAATGTCTTATATATCATATATTTGACATTTTCCATGACATCCAGGGATGGGATGTCACACTCACAAGTATAGTTGGGAAGACAATGATCTTTCCATGATTAGATTCTCCTTCTAAATTGAATGCTATGTACAAGAACACTAGGAATACATGGAATTCAACCATATCCCATGTGAACACCTTAGTGATTCATATGGTTGGATGTAGGGATACCTTGTCACTCATCATTGGTGTTATTGTTGGGGATTCTTAGCTAGTACCATGTGCTATCAATCTAGGATTAGTGAAAATTACTCAACATCGTTGAAACAAACCCAACAAAGTTAAATCATAGCAACTAATAAAAACTATACTACAAGAATACTAAGAAACTATTTCTAACAAAAATGTCTTCTTCTTATCACAAGCAAGACAATTCTAAGTTAAGTACCATAAGAATGTAGAGTTTGTACCCAATTTCACTTACACCCTCCATTAGGATGAACAAATGTGGTGGTAAGACTTAGAGTAAAACATTATATTACCACCTGACCAATTTGTTTCCAAGATTCTACTACAAACTCTTACAAGGTTGGGCATTGAGGAGCTTTAGGGAGAGTATGTTGTGAAAGATCATGACTTCTGGGACTACCATCCCAATGAGACACAATGCAAACTAGATTAGTAATAGGAAAAGTGCCACGAAGCCATGAAGGGAAAATGATTCACTAATCCTTTATTCTTGCTAAATCAAAAGGATGATGAGGAACCTCTTTCTAAGGGTTCTCAACATAAAGAATCTCCACCTCTTGACTCTAGTGAAGGGGAGAAGAACCCAAATCCTAAATTAGTAATCAACAATTCAAGTTCTAATAACAGCAAGTCCCATGACCATGGAAGCCCTAAGAAAGGGAGTTGAAGTAGGAACTTAGACAAGCATAATGATGATCACTCTAAGGATCATGACCATGAGAAGTAGAGAGAAAGTGGTAAATACCATGTGGTGGTAGTCTCCTCCCTCTTCATCCTCTTTATTTGGATTAACTTCCTCCTTCAAATTTGAAAAGAACTATAGGTAACAAGACAACAATGATAATTGCAAAAACCATCATGAATGCAGGGATGGTGGAGGACATCATAGGTGTCATCAAGATCATGATGATGAACCTTTGCTAGCCACTCAAAATATGCTCAACATCGTAGAGGCTATTAGAATTCCTACTAGGCATGTGGAAGATAGTTGAATCAAGCAGTTGAAGATGAACAATATCCCTAAATTTGAGGATGGATATAACTCAAATCCTTAAATGCATCTGCAAGCCTTTTACAATGCCTTTTCCTTGCAAAATATTGAAAGTGATTGGCAAAGCTCAAGTTGTTCCCCAAAACACTCATCAAGGAAGCAGAAAGCTAGTACCAATCTTTGGAACCAAAATCAATCCATCGATGGAGTACAATGCTAGAACTATTTAATGACAAGTATTAGATCCACTTTAGAGTCTCAAACCTATGAAGGTAAATCCAAGGATGGAAATAGTAAATACATGAACCCTTGAATGCCCCCATGGGTAGATATTATTCATTATTACACTAATGCCCTAGCCATGATTACTCTTAGAGGGAACAACTTTGTCACATCATAGACAAGGTTCACTCAAAAACATAGAGGACCGTTGGGGTCTATGCTCAACAATCATATGAGTAGTAACAGCAATGACAGTAATCACAATCATGGGGGGTACCACCACCACAGCAGTAGTACCCTTACAGGTAGCTATATCTATATGGGTACTATGTTTAGCAACCCCTATCTTCATGTGACTCTTCCAGTCATGTTTCTCCTTTCTAGCATCACTGCCACCCTCCTGAATTTTACCAAACTCATTTCCCAACTCATAGGGGAGATCCCATATTCTATCCATACCCTCCTCATGTGCCTACACATATTCCTCCACCCTCAACATAGCTACTAGCTACGCCATCCATGAAGGATGAGCTTCCAACTTAACTATCCAATGTAATGCTACAAGATCCATTAATCCATAACCAATTAATTAACTAACTGATTTGGAACCTACATGTCAAAATTGACCATTCTTCTAATCCAACAACTCTCCTAATCCCTCACAACCTCATGCAGCTGGTCACCTTGCTCCTTCCTTATCCTATGCAAATCATCAGAAGCCCTTCAACTCAAATTCCTCCCAAGATCTACACCATTATGTTAACTCATGTCGTATCTAACTAGATATGGGCTAACAACCTTCCTAAAAAATTAGCCAATCTTGGAAGTCCCCTTATCTATTTATAGATTACTAGGACTAAACCATGCAAAGCTCTTCTAAATTTAGGTTCTAATGTCAATCTAATTTTTCATGAGATGTATACTTCCTAAAACCTGCCACCTCTCAAGAAGAGTAATATTAAATTAAAATTGGCAGATTGGTAGAAGATATTGTCAGCACTATCTATGAATGATCTTATCATGCCAATTTCCTATTAATCAAAGTTGAGAACTGCAAGGGGGATTTTCTAATCATTATGGGAAGGGCATGGCTAAGTAGTGGTGATGTAAGAATGGAAATCAAAGATCTTTCCTTGGAAATTTCCAAGGAAAATGCATTTGGAAAGATTGAGAAGAAATGAGTTCCATGCATTGCATATAGTGATATAAGGTACAACTGCATACAAAAATTCTGGTCTATGAAAAGAGCATCCATTTTCACATGTAGGTAGTGTGTAGATAAGGCAAATATTCAAAGGTCCCTAAACACAATAGCCACAAAACAAGAGGATACCTAGTGGCTGATAACTAATTCTAAGAGTAGTACAATTTGCATGAAACTAACTAAGAGCTTGACATGTGCCTATGTCATAGGCATGGATGAACTACAGCAAGTTCATCTCCAAATCTCTGATGAAAAAAATGATGATGCCTATTGGGGAGAGTTAGAAATCCCTAAAAATTTTAAACAAGAGCCCCTACAGTTAAAAACTCTAACTATTAGACTAGAATATGCATTTTTGAAAAATGAAAATCTAGTTATAATCAATGCTAAACTTGCTCCTAAAAAAAGAGAAAATTCTAAAAGTGGTTAATAGATAGCCAACAACCTTTGCTTAGTTATATCCTATACTCACTGGGATTGCTCCACAAATATGCCAGTAGCGTATCTATATCAATCTGACCATGAAGCCAAGGAAGCATCCACAGCAATGGTTGAATCCCAAATTAAAGTAAATTTTCAAGGAAATAGAACAACTCCTCAATGTGGGGTTCATCTATCCTATTGCAGATAGTAAGTGGGTCATCCCAATTATGATTCTGTCAAAGAAAGATGGAAAGTGGCAAGTTTGTATTGATTTTAGGTTGTTAAATATGGTACCATTCAAAGATCATTTTTTGTTGTCATTTGTTGATCAAGTGTTGGACACCATTTCTGTACATTACTTTTATAGCTTTTTAAATGATTATAGTGATTATAACCAAATTTAGATTACACTAGAGGATCAGTCCAAAACTACATTTCCAAGTTCCTAGGGGACTTTTGTGTATCAAAAATGTCTTTTGATCTATGCAATGCTCCTGCCACATTTCAACACTTGGTCTTGAACATCTTTCAACATCAAATTGGTAGCAAGGTGGAAGTATTTATGGATGATGAAATTTTTACTTATGATGCTATATTCGAGTAAACTTTGGACCACCTTAAGAAAGTATTAAAAAGATGTATGGAGACAAACTTATGGCTCAATTGGCAAAAGAGCCATCTAATGGTCCAAGAAGGCATAGTCTTGGGGCACAAAATCTCGGAAGCAAGGATCAAGGTACACCTTAAAAAGATAAGGGTCATCTAAGAAATAATCCATCAATTGGAAATAGTTAAAGATGTCTAATCATTCCTTGGACACACTGGTTACTACTAGCAATTCATAGAGAATTTCTCTAAGACTACAAAATCATTGTCTGAGCTAACAAAGAAAGATGTCCCATTGGTTTGGACTAAGGAATGTGAAATGGCATTCCAACAACTTAAGGAGAGAGTCATAGAAACTCCAATTCTACAAGAACTAGATTGGTCCATACCATTTCATATTATGATGAATGCATCAAATTATGCCTTTGGAGTCATGCTACCATAGTTGGATGATCAAAAATGTCCATATTACATCCACTGCACAAGTTGAAGCATTATGGATTCATGGCTCAATTACACCACAACGAAGAAAGAAACTAATAGCAGTGATGTATGCTTTTAAGAAATTCATGCTCTATGTGCTTGGGTATAAAGTGTTTGTACACACTAATCCCAATGCCATTTTCTTCTTAATGAACAAGCTAATGGTGAACCCCTATGTCATGGAGTGGTTGGTGATCTTGCAAGAATTCAATCTTATAATAGTATATTGAAAGGGGACTGAGAATGTAATGGTTTACCATCTCTCTTAGTTAAGATGGGATAAAAAAGAGGAGGAGAGTCCACTCTCTAATCAATTTTCTAAAGAACTCCTCTTTGCTGGAGCAATTAATGACCAAGTACCTGCAGAACCAAAATGGTATGATGGCATCCTCACTTATGTTCTCACTCAAGAGATGCCACAAGATCTAGAACATAGGAAGAAACAATAGTTTCTTCATTAAGCCAAGCACTTCATGGAAATCGCTAGACACCTTTACAAGATGTACACTGATGGCCTAGCTTATTGGTGTGTCCTTCATAATGATCAACTATGCATTCTCCCTTGTGGAGGACACTATGCAGGGAGACACACACCCATTAAAATCTTGATGGCAGGGCACTATTGACCAAAAATCTTCAAGGATGCCCACCAATTTATCTAATCTTATGAATTTTGTCAATGAGATGATGGGATGACTGCACAAACATAGGAACCTCAACAGTGGATCCAAGTTCTAGAACCCTTCGAAATATGAGGCATAGACTTCATGGGTCCCATCACACCCATGTCCAATGGAAAGCTATACATTATTATCACTAATGACTATTGTACTAAATGGGTAGAAGCAATAGCCATTGTTGACTATACATCATCCACTACTACTTGGTTTTTTTCAACAACAAATTGTAAACAAGTTTGGGGCGCCACATGCACGAATTTTTGACAATAGAACCCATTTCATAGTACCACATTTCATAAGCTAATGCAACACTTAGGTTTGAACATAAATTAACAACACCATATCACCCCATGCCAATGGTTAAGTAGAGGCTACTAATAGGAAGATTACAAAGATCTTAACAAGAACTATTAGCAAATATAGGTGAAACTAGAGCACAAAACTTAAAAATTCCCTTTGGGCCTACCACTCAACATGAAAACTTCTTATAGGCTATTCTTCCTATGAGCTGATGTACAGGAAGATACCAACACTTCCTATTCACTTCAAGCTCCTTACACTTTCAATAGCCTATGACCTGGATTTTGACCTAAGTCTAGCACAAAGAGAACTATTGATCAACCTCAATCTGTTAGATGAAAATTGATTAGTGGCCTTGTCCTTGAATGAAGTATAAAAGGCATTCAACAAGTAATTACATGTCCTAAGAATAAGGAAATTCAAATTTCAACCTAGAGATAAGGTCCTCTACTAGAACCCCATAGATGTTCCATAACAAACAAAATTTCAAACATTGTGGAAGGCGCCTTATATAATTGACAAAATTTTTTCTTCTAGGGTTATGTTAATTTACAAACCTATGAGCCCAAAAAAAAATAATTAGTCAATATTCACCAAATAAAACGTTTCCATGAAACCAAGCAAGCCAATGTAACGAATACCTCATCAAATGAACAACCTCACTCAATCTTTTAGATCTCCTCCTTCTAACTCAGTCATGGGAAGATGCCCATCCATGCTAACCATTTACATGGCTCCTCAATTTTCCTAATTTTTTGTTTTACACATTTTTATTTTACACTTTGTTTATGTTACACTTTTTTTTTATACTTTTTCCTATTTTACACCATTTTTTGTTTTACACCATTGTTGGTACATTTCATTTTTCTTGAATATTTCAAACTTTCTTGTATAATTTCCTTTATTTTGGGTGTGATTTTATAAATTTCTACTAATAAAGTGCTTTGTGCTAACAAGACATAGTGGTGTTGTAGCTGTTATTAATGGTGTTTTGTACTTATTATTTTTTATTACTAATTTTTTGTTTCTATTTTTGAATTTTGATATCAATAACTAAGACATGGTTTCTTTTTATGGAATAGGCAATAAGTCCACAACATCCACCCATCCACAAACTCTATGATTTTCCTTCTTCTTTTTTTGACATATGAGATCCCTTTTTATTAAGTAAACCTTTAATGAACTTGTGACCTTGGTAGTTTTCTAACTTGGAAAGGATTCAAGAATTTGAACAGGGTGTGGCTTCAAGGGGACTCAATACTCTCTATATCCTTCTACTTACTTGCGTGCATGAGTATTTTCATGAATTTCTTACCATTCCATGTTAACCAATAATAGGAAGTTGAATAAGTATTTCCATGATGTGGTTCCCATCATTAAAAAAACACATACACACACAAAAATGATGATGAAAAAAAATTTAAAAAAATGAAATGATGATGGGAGTTCAAAGCACATCCCTTAGATAGAATAACGAGCTACAATCACTAGTTATGGGACTAGAAAGACATGTTACCCATGCTTAAAGATCCCCTCTAACTACGGTCCTTTCTCACTTATTACTTCTCTTTTCTTTTCTATAAGAAATGATGATTGATTTGTGGAAGCACTCTTGTATCTCAAGGGGGTGGACTAGTCATAGAGTGATAATGCAAAGTCACTTACCATGGTTGGTTTTGGTATGGAGTAAGGATGGATTTTATTAGGTTATTTAACCACAAAATTCATGAGATACTTTGTGTGATCTTAATTAAGAACTACATTCCACTTTCTCTCTCATCCATCTATGCTTTCCATGGCTCACCTCACTGTCAATGTTCATGTGCCTATTTGATGTCTTGTTTGATGTGCCTAAATTCTTAGGTAGATTCTTCCAAGTTTTGGTCTTTAACTTTCATAATCATTAATCACCTATGGGGCCCATGGACTCCTTAGCTTGAGATTATGCAAGGGAAAAAATGGCATGTGCCTACTATGGGGAGGATCCACTTACATATCTTTTGGTTAAATTAGTTAAGTACCTCATCCGTAGACATTCCCACAATCCAAACCTTTATGCTCCCCATTCGATGCATCCAACTATGCGCTTCTTAAGGTAATTTCTTCAATGAAAACAATATCCACCTAATTTTTTAATTTTTGAGCTTTCCATGACCCTCTTCAATGATTCCATTAAGTTCTTGGCTTTCTTGGAACTCCATGGACCCCACTTTCATTAAACAAACTCTGTGTATTTTATGAGAAATTCAAGTTGAAAAATTTTGCGTACAGCCTTCATAAATAGGTGCCCTTTAATGGACCTCCTACATATACAAGACCTTGTATATAGGACCCCATTGATGCAGCTTAAAAATAGTATATATATACAAGCCCATACTTCAAATTTTTCACATTTCCTTTCAAATGCCAAAGGAGTTTTGTAGTTTTCAAAGCCTAGAACTTTCTAGAAGCCATATCTTCCTAACCGTTTGTCTAAATCACTCCATTCTTCAACCTTGTAGCTACTAGAGGTAAGCTCTTAGTCATGGGGACCATAAACTTGAAGTGTTTAGGTTTTTGAGAAAAACTATTTCTAAAATGTTTCTAACTCCCACAAAGGTTTCATAAAGAAACCAACATGAAAACATCAAATTACAAAAGTCAAAACCTTCCAACTAACTTTGGTAACACTTTCAACTTAAAAATTTATAAAATAGTAATAAAATAACCAATCTACCATGGTCCAACCTTAGCCTAAGTGTAACTAACTAACCAAACTTGCTATCAAAACATTATAAGTTACACATTATATAAACTAATCCTTGGATGTGTTGTGACCACAAATGGCACTAAAGGAGAAGCATACATAGGAAGAAGGATCATCATAGCCACAAGACAAATGACTATGAATGGGAAGGGGCCAAGAATAGGCCCAAGAAGAATAAGCAACAACCCATGCTACGGGACCTCTTAGGGAGGAGCCCAAAGTGGAATTTGTCCATCAAATTCTAGAACAAGCAACAACGATAGAGAAATTCCACTAGGATGAGGCACCAGTTCCACAAGCAAACCTTGAGGTGACCTTAATAGAAGCCTATCTCAAGTAGATCAAATCAAAGGAAGTTCAGAAAATGGTGCTTCAAGAGTTGAATTTTGGCTCTTTCTTGGAGCAAGCACCTCAAGAAGTACAAGATCAACTAAAGACCTCTTCCTTGTGGTCCATCATCACTTCTAATGGGGATTGGTACATGGGAGAGAGGTTCTTATTCTATGATAATAGGCAAGCTAGTTCAATGGTCAAGATCAATGACATTTTAGTGTCCTACTCAGTGCATGCCATTTTAGAGGCACTTGGGTTCCCAAAAACCATGAAGAATCTCACTGACATTCCAATATAGGTAAACCCTAGCATCAAGAGGGAATGGATACATCAATGTTATGGTGTCAACTGTAAGGAGTATGATGTACTTACATCGATGGAGAGAATCTTCTATAATATTTTAGCCTTTCACCTCAATCCAACAGTGAGGCCAAGTAAGATCATTTCCTTCTCTATCCATGTGTGTGTTACTCTAAGCAGTAGATTTCCTATCAACCTTCCACAACTAATCTATCTTAAGATAGAAATGCACTTCAAGAAGAACGAACATGGAAGTATGACACTCCCCTTTTCATGCCTCATCAGAAAGCTATGTTAGAGGGGAGGGATAACCTACTATACAAATGATGATGTGCAACATGCTCCATATGCTAACTAGATGAAGATGATGAAGGACAAAGTCCTTGCAAAAGTCATCCAAGAAGAGGAGTAGCAACCACCACCTCCAACACCCACTAAAAAAAATAATGTTAGATGTTGCTACAACTTCTCGATGGTTAAAAAAATTTTATGAATGGCCCTTGAGTGAGCAAAAGTAACAAGTGGGAATGAGTGGTGGTGATCCATCTATGTACCAGCCAGTGATGAGTCACCTAAATGAAGTGGCTTAAACAATTAGCCAGATGGAGGAAGGTGGACCAATTTTTTCAACCCAAAGAATTCCATTGCTTGCAAGATCAAATTCTAGCACTTGAGAGGTAATAGTATCCCTCTCAAAATAGTAGTAATTCTCAAAAATATCTAGAAATTCCACTACTTTTTCAATGTTCTTGGAGGAGGACAAGGGAATAATAGTTTTGATGATGCAACATGAGGGGCAATAGACAATAGTAGAGGTGGTTCCTACTAGAATTTACAAAACTCTAAATGTACCTATGGTGTCTATACTAGACATCTTTGTACATAAATATATGTAGACATCTATAAGGATAATAAGTGGTAGGATGAGCATAGCACAACTTGAACAATTACTAGACCAACTATTGGGAATCAGGTAACTAATTTTGGACATCTTTGATCTTTTGGACAAGATAACTGAAACCTAGTCAGAGCTACTAGAAGTAAGGGGTAAGAACATCATTTTGGAGGGGCAACTTGAAATAGCCAAAGAGCTAAATGAACATGTCACTATGGAGGTTTCCAAACTAAGAGCCCAAATTACTGACCCTACATTTGTCAACCTAGAACTGACAAAGGATGAAGCTCTTGAATAGATTCACACAAGATTGAAAATAATTTAGGGTGCGATGGAAAAAATGGTGTTCTATCAATCCTTGGTAGAGATCACTTAGCATAAAATTCAAAAGGCTTTAGATCAAACCCACTAAGAGAATGTACAATTGATCACAAAGAATCATCACCTATGAAATGTTGATGTGTAAAAACAATAGATGGTAGATTGGTAATGGAAAACAAGAACCTCTCCATGGAGAAGGTCCATGCTCTTCACCAAAAGACTACAATTGTAGTAGCTACCTAGAAATTAGAGGCTTTCAAATTTGAGAGAGTCAAAAATCACTATAGAGATCAAGTTGATCTACATAAAGAAGTTAATGAAAAACACATCTAGTTGGCAAAGGCAAAAGCAAATGAGATCCTCTAGAAACTCCAACAAGGAAGAGAGATTTGACAACATATCATTGATGGGATAGATTCTTAAAATAAGGTGGAAATTCATGTGAAGGAGTTGTAGATTAAGGAGATAACAGAATACATGGAGCTTGCCAATCTTCAATATGCAAATCTGGCTATGTTGACTATTGGGTATCCATAGTCTAAATTGAAGAAATAAGCTACTAGCTTGTACTTGTTATACAAGGATGAGTTTAAGCACCAAAAGGACACCAAGAAAAAGCTTGCAGTGGCAAATACAAAACTTGAGGTTCTCAAGGCGAAGTTCACTAATTAAAGATCAACTATTGAGAACCTAACCAAAAGGATGAATGACTACCAAGAGCTCTAAAATGGACTCATAGTGTTTGATATCGAATACCAAAAACTTGTTGCTTGGTTTATTAATGTGAAGGAGCTATTCCCAATAATGTCTTATCTATGGAATATCCCCATTCCAGTCCACATTGGTGATGTTGCATGGACTGTGAATGATCCCAAAGCAAGGAGGAAAAGATGAAGGCATTGTTAGTAAAACTCTTGTAGTTTATTTCCATGAGAGATTGAATAACAATAGGAGTCAAGGAGTGTACAAATCTTTATTCGAGCATTGTTGTACCTAAGCATCACAGTGTGCGTGGCAATAAAGATGATCTTTTTTGATAAACCTTGTAGCACTTGGACTAGCTTAATGATTTATTTATGCATTTATTATTTTCATTAATTAAGTGATTAAATAAGTTAAGATGATTAAGACTTTAAGTGATTAATTAATTAAGCTAAATAGACTAGCATACATAGGTATGGACACTTTGAGCATCTGTATAACACTTAGTAATCCTAGTAGTGCTTAACACTAGGTTGCCCAGTAGTGTTGTATATGTTTAGAATGTGTATAGAAAGTGGAATTGGATGCTTATGTTAGGATAGTTAGTTATTAATTAGCAATTAAATTAGTTGAAGTAGTTAATCAATTTATCCTCAATATATTACTAATCTTAGATGAACAAAATATAGAATAATAATAATCATGTGCCTCAATTACACTTAACCATACAACTAAGCCTCACAAGTGTAGTTAGGAAGACAATGATCATTCCATGATCAAATTCACATTCTTGATTGAATCTTGTGTATGAGAACACTAAGAATCCATGAAATTCGACTAGAACAAGAGTGAATGCCTTAGTGATTCGTATAATTGGGTATAGGGGTACCTTACCGCTCATCAATCATGTTTGAAAATGATAAGTTTAGTATTTTAGCTTTGATATTTAATGTCAATCTTACTTTTGATATCAATTCCAACTTTTTACATTCAATGTTAACTAGATCTTTGACATCTAGTATTAATAATACTTATAAAAATTTTAAGTCATGTCAGCTCCAATACCTAAAAAAAATTTTAAGTTGTGTTAGTCTCAATACTTAGAAAAAGTTTGAGTCATGACAACTCTAAAAATTACAGAATTTTGAATTAAGTCAACTCCAACATTAAGAAAAATTTCAAGTCATGAAAGATCCAACACTTTGAAAACTTTTTAACCATAACAACTCTAAAACTTAGAAAAATTTTAAATCGTGTCAACTTCAATACTTAGAAAAAATTTAAACCATGTTAGCTTCAATACTTAGAGAAATTCTGATGTGTACCAGCTTTGACACTTTCAAAAATTTTGATACTAGAGTTCCAACTACAACAATTAGAAAAATTTTGATTCTAGAGCTCCAACTCCAATACTTAGAAAAATTTTAACATTAAGGTTCTAACTCTAATACTTGGGAAAATTCTAGTCCTAGAGTTTTAGCTCCAACACTTAGAAAAATTTTGGCTCTAGAGTTTCTGGAGGATTATAGAAAATTGAATGCATAAATTAAATTATGAATCCATATCATTTCCAACGGTCCCTAAGAGCTAGGAACATGCCTTATGATGATGTATTTGGGGGATTTTATGCTCAAATCATCATGGAACAATGTTGAAACCATACTTACTTTCGATTTAAAGTGAACCAAAAAAGTGGGTATAACAATTACATTCAAAGAGTTACTACAAAAAATCCACACAAACAAATAAATCCAAAACAAATAAATAAAATCCACACAAACAAATAATCCAAAACAAATAAATCCACACAAACAAATAATCCAAAACTTCAAATAAATAAAATTGAAATACTATAGATATCTAAATGAAATTCTACCACTACCCAAGCTAAAATCTGTAGAGGCTAGCATCAACTCCTAGTGTCAACAAGTCAAAGTTGAGATTTTTACTTTGTGCACAAAAGCATTTTATTCAAAACAAACTAAAAAAATGTGCATGTAGGACTTATTTTTGTTTCTTAAATTTAATACTTAGATAAAAAAAATACTATCTTGGTTTTTGTTATTCACCAAGACCAAAACTCCCCTTGATGAGATGTTGTTTAAATGCCAACATAGTATGGATGTTACTACTACAGATAGCAAAGGACTTTTGAATATATTAGTATTCCTTTAAATCCAACTAGCCACTTCCTCTATGCTAGCTTTACCAAATAGAATACTTGGAAGTTCTTATTGTTGACCTTTTGGTATGTCAAAACCTTAGAAAATGGAGAATATGAAAAATGTGCTTGTGGTCTTGCAGGACTAAGAAAGGATAAAGTAAGAACTCTATGAGATTGAAGTAAGAGCTTAGACAAAGAAATCATGATTGAGACAAGAATATAGAAGTTGTCAAGAAAAGATCAAGGCAAAGAACAATATCAAGATGAGAGCTGAGTTAGCAATCTAAGATGAAAAGAAGTCTCAATATTAAAATGAAGACTATAAGATGTCAATGATGCATGAATCCTACAAGCTACACGAATATGTTTTGGTATCTACCTAGGCATCCCAAAAGATTAGCAGACATCCTAGAGATGAAGGATAAATTTTAGGGAAAATGTCTGACAAAAATAGTAGATGTCCTAATTGCTATTGAGACATCCTAGTTGGGATGTCCCAAGTGAGATGTCTTAATTTGTAGTAGGACATCCCACCTGCAAGTAGCCTATTTTTAGTGAGATGTCCCAAGCTTGAATAAGACATCCCAACTAAGTGTTTCCTAGTCATTTCACAAATTATGAGGATTATTTGGAATGTAAAAGGCTATAAAATAGAGTGGAATCCTTGTGAAAAGGACAAGAAATGTTAATTAAAATATTCATTCATTATCTACATTAGCTCAATTTGTTGTGTTCCTCAATTCTTTAACATTTGTGAATTAATTTGTATGAGCTTATTTGCAAGAAATTTGTAGTGTAGTTACATTATCTCCTTGATTCTTTTTCTCTCTTTATAGTCTTGTGGGGTTGTTATGCTTCTTGTGAGAATGCATCTTGTGAGCTTGTTAGGGCCTTGCAGGGTTGAGTGTGTTTCCAACCAAAAAACACTCTATGCAGAGCTCACATCCTTATAAAAGTTATGGGATCCTTGAAACTATGTATTGAGCTTATTAGGATCTTGCAGGCTTGAGTGTATTTCCTATGATAAAACACTATATTCAAAGATCAAACTTTATAAAGGTTTGGTGCCCTCTAAACCATATGTTTTAAGGAACAAAGCTTGAAGGTGTGTAAGAATTATACCCTCCAAGTCTAGATGTACCCAGTTTGGAAAACCATGTAAATTTTTGGGTGTTTTTGGCTATCTTGGTTGTTCAAATTGGGGGACTTATTCAACCCCCTTCTAAGTTCTCGATCCTCAAGTGGTATCATAGCCTAGTACTCTCATTTTTGGAGCTTAACATGTCAAGAGTGAATGATGGAAGGGACATCATACATCAAGCCACCAATGTTTGATGGAATTAACTCCATGTACTATGGCTAGAATGCAAGGATTCTTCAAATCCATAGAGTTAGAAGTATGGGAATCCATTCTTGAAGGATACATACCTCCCATCAACAACACCACAATAGCTACGAAGCCAATAACCAAATGGACATAATATGAAAAAGATAAATTCATGTTTAATTTAAAAGTAAAAATGTTATCTCTATTGAGAATTAAGTAAATTTGAATTCAATAGAGTAGCTAGGTGAAAAATTGCAAAAGAAATATGGAAAACTCTAGAAGAAACATATGAAGGTAAATCTATTATCAAGCAATCTAAGCTTATAGTGTTACAAAGTAAGTATGATAAACTCAACATAAAAGAAGAAGAGAAAATCAAGGATTATTTCTATAGAGCTAATGATTTAGTTATAGCCATTCATGGGATGGAAAAAGATTTTCCTAAAATTAATGTGATTATTAAAATGATTAGAGCTTTGTATCCTAAGTTTAGACCAAAAGTTATAGCCATGAAGGAAATTAGAGATTTATTAGTTCTAAAATTTGAAGAGATTCAAAGTGCACTCATTACGTATGAGATAAATCTCACTAGTGAAGGTTCTATCAAAGAAAATCCTATTGCCCTCAAAAATTCATCTAAGAAGAAGGAGCTAGCTAGACATGAAGTGAATAGTGAAGATAAATTGACTCTCTTATCTAGGAGAGTTCAAAGATTACCTGCATGAAAAGGCAAGAGCTTTAATCAATCTAGCATTAAAGGTAAGAAAAGAGGTAAGATTTTTAGAAGTTTAAATCTTGATGCATCCTCTATAGAATGTTGAGTTTGTGGTGGCAAAGGCCATGTGGCCTCTGAATATCCAAGTGTTAGCATGTTTACAAAGAAGGATTAATCTAAAGCTAAAATGAAAAAGAAAAATCTCTATACTAGCTGGGATGATGAACAAAGTAATGAAGAAGTAGATGATCCTACGATAGTCTCACAACTTTTCTACATGGCTCTTACACATGAAAATTCTACATAAGACCTTAAAGAGCCTAAAGGTAAAGTTGACAATAGGTGTAGTGAGTTACATGAGGAAATCATTTCTCATCATTATTTACATAAATAATTAAGAAATAATATGCATAGAAAAGAAAATGAAATTTCTAAACTAATACTTGATGCTCCTCCTTAAAAAGGGAACTCTCAGACATAAAGGCTAAAGTTCAACTGCTAACTCATTTATATGAGGAGAATTGTAGAAACTCACAAGATGCAAAGTTTAGCAAAAATCAAGAAGTTCCTTAAAATCAGCACAATGATGAAGACCTAGAGGAGGCTTCTCAAGAGGACGCTAGCACAACTTTGGTAACGTCTAAATGGAAAAACACTAGGTTTGATTACCCATTCCAAATTAGAAATACATTATATGTTTACTATAAAATATGTGGGCATGAACAAGGTCATTATAAATTGCTAATATATCAAAATAATGTGTCTACTTAGTCTTGTCAAAAGAAGCCTAGTAAGTGTAACTTGCAAGGTACAATAGCTTGGAGAACCCTAGAATAAGAGGAAGGAATAGTCTCTAATGAAATTGAAGGTTCAAGACCCATAACTAGAAAAAATGATCAATTCTCTCATTTTGGAGAACATGAGCAAGACAAAGCAACAATCTCAAATAAATTTGGAGATTCCAACAAAGATCCTGATGTCAAAAAAAAGTAAGGAATAGTTTAATGCTAAGGAGGTACTCTATGATGGAGGACCTTATCTCAAACTTCATTAATCTTATCCATGCTTAGAAGTAAGCAAGGTAAGTAATGGTACATATTTATTCCTTTACTTACTAGACTTAGTTTATATTAGTTTTTTTTTTATAAAATGTAATGGTTAGAAAATAAATTAAATGAATGCTATTAAAAATCTTTGTTTATGTAATTCTTGAAAATTTTGGTTGCTAGAAAATCAAAAAGTCTAGGTAAAAAAAACTAACTTTGCATTCCAAGAACCTCTAAGAAAAGGATTTGAAGCACCCTGGATGGTCTTGTCAATCACCCAAGGACCTAGAAAGTGTAAATGGTGCAAACAAATTAAATGAAAAATGCAAAGCTAATCTAAGAGAAAATACGAAATTATAATTCAAAATAATCTTGCACAAAGAAATAACTGCTAATTTTCATTAAAATAATAAAAATGTTGCAAGAGCAAAGTACCAAGATGTATAAGTATGTGGCTAGATGCATAAGAATTTGCTTGAGTGGTTCTTGAAGTCTGGTGAAACAAGCGAGTTGTGTTTTGTAATTGATTGCATGATCTAGGTGCTTCCAAGCTTCAACTTCTAAAATTCCTTGCTAGTTTTTAGATGTGAATTTGTTGCATTGATTGTTAAAAATGGTAGAAAGATGCTTGACTTTTTACTATATGAAAATGCACTGAGAGTCTCCAATGCTCAACCAATTTTCAATTTGCCAAAAAGTGTTGTAATTTTGTTTAAATAGGCTACTAGTGTTCAATTAGTTGCTACAAATTTTTTGCCATGATTGCTAATAAATTGAAAACATTTGCATGTTTGCCTAGCCTTTTACCTCTAGTCTAGTTCCATTTATGATAAGTTTAGATGCACCTAATGTTGCGATCAAAAAAATTGAAAGATCCAAGTGTAGTAGTTTCTTAACCCTGAATCCCCAAGGCCTTCACAAGAAAAATGGGATTCATGGCACCCTGGCTAGTCTAGCAAATCAATGAAAGACTTACAAAATGCACAACATGGTAATAAAAATGATGTAACTAATAATAGATCTGAATAATGCACAAAAAATAAATAAGTGTATTTTGCACACAAAACTCAAAACTTAAAACTTTATTAAGTAAAAAATAAAGAATAAGTTAGAGAAACATGTACAAATGGTGCCTAAGTGGGTAGCAAGGGGGTTCACTGGTGTAGGAGTTCAAAGCTTGTTGAAGCTGATGCAATCTACTCAATGATTCAGCTGCTAAACCACTCCTGATGCTTTTGAACTTTCTCTACTACAACCTCATATCTACAAGTTAAGTCACTAGTGGGGATGAGAAAAGTGAGAAATCTAGCTACCAAAGTGCTCCACACTAGGGGTTGGAAGCCCCAAGAATGTAGTGTTAGCACCACAAACCCACAGGTCTCAAGGGGATTACAAAGGAAATAATAGAGCTACAATGTTTTGACATTGGGTTCAAGAGGATGCAAACATGGAAGATCGTAGGAGCTCTTGAGTGCTTGAAAATTCCTAAGCATGGAATTCCCAAAAAAATGTGTAGAGAGCATGAAACTCATAAGCATGTGTGTGTTAAAAAATCTAGAACTTGTAAATGGTGTTTGAGGTTGGATTTTATAGGTTTTAGGCAATGAATGGGGCTACAAAATGGCTGTAATTTTGCTACAAATTAGCTACCAAATTGTTGCAAATTTTTACCTCATACAGGTGAGATCGATGCCCAAATTTGAGAGGTTATGAGATATGGTATGTGCTAAACCCCGATGGCCATTTCATTTACTATAAGTAGTAATAGGGACACATCTTTCATGCTAAAGATAGATCTTCAATGCTGAGCTCTCCCCCATGCTTGCTGAAGTGGTTGTTCAATGTTGGAGTGCATGAAGTGATGAATCTTGGCTTTTGTGGCTCCCATGCTAGGGGCATGTGATTTTAATGCTAGGAGTGAAGTTTCCACGCTGTGGGAAAACTTCCATGCTAAGGGGGAAGATTTCTAGGCTATGTGTGTAGTCTCCACACTAAAGAAAAAATTTTCAAGCTAAAGGGAAAACCCCCATCTCCCCACACTAGGGGTAGGTGAGATCTATGCCTTGCATGTGTTTCCAGCATAGAAAATTATATACCCCCCATAAAACCCATCAAATTTTCATTTTTGACATTCCAAAAGGTATTTTTGATTACCCCCACCACCATCCCATCCCCTGCCCCCTGCCGC
>MNCI01011180.1:961373-1233958 GCA_015680685.1 Gnetum montanum
CCCCCCCCCCCCCCCCCCCCCCCCCCCCCCCCCCCCCCCCCTGCCACAAAGCCCAAAATAGATACTAGGTGAATTTTTATACTTAAGGAATAAGACTTTAACTACTTATGAAGCATTTTTCAACTCCAAAAGTATGAAACACGTGAGATTGCACTTCATGGATTACAATATTTACATTTACAATGAAGTTTCACCTAGAGTTTCATGGGATGAAAGATACATGATGAAAATTGATTATGACATGTAAATTTTCATGGTGGTGTTTCAATGTTCCCTCTTTGTTGGTGTCTAGACGATTGACCCAAAAGGCACCAATAAAGAATACAAAACACCAATACATATTATAATGCTACAATGCATAAAAGCCACATGAGATGATAAAAACAAGCTATCCAAGTCACTAAAGTTGCTAGTTTAAGGCTGTGGTGGGTCATGATATTAGTTTAAGGTCCTAGCAGGCTATCAAAAGTAGGCTCACCTATCGATGATTATCAACTACATGTAGTATGGCTTTAGATAGGAATGATTGACTAGAATAGCTAGCTAATTTCCATTCATGTCAGTTATTTTAAATGCTCCATTCCTGTAGGCTCTAGTGACAAGAAATGACATTTCCCAATTAGCTAAGAATCATAAATGGATTTGAGAACTAGATCATCTTCCTTGATCTTACACATGGTCATGTTCTGGTGGTGCTACTACTTCTACCTCTCTTGATAGTGCTTGATCTGAGAAAGTGCTTGCATACGTTGCTCCTCCACTAAATCTAGGATTGATGTTTGTAACTCCTTATTCTACTCATCATTGATGAAGTTGGTCAAAGCTACTCAAAGTGATGGCACCTACAATTCAAGAGGTAAAAAAACTTTAGAATCATAAACAAGGCTATAAGGGATCATGCCTGTTGTGGTATAGTATGTTGTTTTGTAGGAAAACAATGAATGAACAAGCCTCTCATGCCATTTACACTTGTTGTTGTTGAGCATCTTCTTAAGCAAGTTGTTGATGGCCTTGTTGTTGGCTTCTACTTGTCCATTGACTTGAGGGTAATAAGGTGATGAGAAAGAATGTTTAATGCTTAGTTGTGATAGAAATATTTCATTTTATGGCTACTAAATTATGGTCCATTTTCTATAACCATGGTCATGGGTGTGCCAAAATGGGCTATAATGTTATCCAAGATAAATTTATATACTTGTTTAGATGTAGTCTTCATTAGGTTAATAGCCTCAATCCACTTTGTAAAGTATTCAGTTGTGGTGATGATGAAGCTATGCCCTATAGAAAACTTAGGTGTTATAGGCCCAATGATATCTAACCCCCATCATTGAAATGACCACATTATCTGAGTGGTATGTAACTTAGTTGGTGATACATGTATAAGGTTGCTATATCATTGGCATGTGTCACATCACTTAACCTTTTGTAGGCAATCATTTTTCATATGGGGCCAATAGTAGCCTAATCATCTAATCTTAGTGGCCATGGCTCTAGGTCCTATATGTCCTTCACAAACACCCGTGTGAACCTCCTCTAGGACTATTTTGGCTTTGGTTCTTCCTAAGAACTTTAGGAGTATGTAATCATAGGATCAAGACATAATGTGTTATTACCTACAATGACATACTACTTTGATCATTTGTGTACAGGGTCCTTTTGAGTAGTAGTCAAGCCTTGTGAAGATTCATCATGCATAAGGTAAAATTTGATATCGTCATACCATTCCTTGGTAGGAGTAGTATGAATGACAATCAAAAAGATATCCTTAGTGTTCTACGTGATGGAAACAACACAATCCATAGTTAAGATGGACAATTTACTAAACACATCTAGCATCACACTGAGGGTTAAGGTTGTAATGGCATCAAAATGGCATTCTTTTTTTAAGGTATGTGTTGGATATCAACATTTATAAATTGTTGTAACAATTACTTCCCTAGGTCACAATATGGTTGCAAGTGTGTGGTTTTATACACATAGACTTTGGTCACTTGGTTGAGCACAAGTTGTGAATTGCTTTATATCATTAAATGCCTAATTCCTAAGTCACAAGCTACCATCATTCCTCTAATCAAACCCTCATGCTCCACTATGTTGTTGGTACATGGGAACTTGAAATGATAGGTGAAGGATCAAATCTCACTAGATGGTAATGTTATGATGGTAGCGGCACTGGCCCCATGGTCAGTTGAAGCTTTGTCAAAGTGCATTATTGCTTCATAATCCTTAGGTACCTATCTAATAGCATTAATGTATTCATTAATAAATTCAAGATCTATGGTTGCTTGGTCATCAACAAGTGAAACTATGAGTTGTGTGGCTATAGCTTGATCTTTTGTTAAGGATTAAGAAATGTAATGAAGTTCAAACCCTACTGTTATGGCTTTCCATTAGGCTATATAGATACTCTCATAAATATTGTTCATTATGGCTCTAAGTATGTTATCTTTGCAAATGATGTTGACTTGGCTTCTAAAGAGGTAGTGTCTCCACTTCTTCAATGAGAAGACTAATGCTAGATAGTACTTCTCTACTTTAGAATATTAGGTCTCATGGGCTACTAATGCATGGCTAAGGTAGTACACTAGCATCTCTACTCCATTATCACGTTTTTGATAGAGTAGAGATGTAATGGACATGTTAGAGATGACAAGGTAGAAATAAAATGGTTTACCCTCTTGCAGAGAATAAACTATTGGTAGTTGTGCCAACTCTTACTTTAGGTTTTTAAAGGCCTCTTGGCATTGAACCATCCACTCATAATGAACTCCTTTCTTAAGCAATTTTTGCATGGATTGTAACTTATCCATAAGACTATTAATAACCTACAAATGAATTAAAATCTACCTTATAATCCTTGAAGCTCCTTAAGGTTGGTAGGCATTGCTAATTTGGATATGGCCTTAATCTTATTAGGATCTACACATATCCCTACTTCAAATACTACAAATCCAAGCATCTTAGCAGTCTTAATATCAAAGAAATATTTCCTAGGATTGAGCCTAAGCTCATACTTGAGGCATCATTTAAGCACAAGGTCTAATTCATTAGCATGATCATTAACCACCTTGTACTTAACCACTATATCGTCTACATAATCATTAAGCAAAGCTAACATGTAATCACTAAATTTATATAGGTCATGGCTCGCTAATATGTTGTTGCAACATTTTTAAGACCAAAGGACATCATAGTATAGTAAAAGGTCCCTCAATGAATCATGAAGGTCATGCTAAGTTGGTGTTCTAGCTTGATCCTAATCTAATTATACCTCAAGCATCCATCCATAAAGGACAACAAGGCATGTCTAACTATAGTATTAATAAGTTGATCAATACTAGGCAAAGTGAATTCATCCTTGATAGTCACTTTATATAGGTCTTAGAAATCAAGGCCAATATGGATACTCTCACTTTTCTTAGGAACTATCACTATGTTGGACACCCATTCTACATAGTTGACAGCCCTAATGAAACCAACTTGGTAAAGTTTTAGGCTCTCATCATGGACTACCAAGGCAAAATTAGGTCTAATCTTGCACACTTTTTGTTTAACCAATCTAATGCTAGGGTCCAATAGGATGTTTTGTTAGAACAAGCATGGGTCTAGGCTTAGCATATCCTCATATGACTATGAAAAGGCCTTAATGTTATCCTATCAGAACTTGGTGATGTCTTGAA
The DNA here is from genome assembly GCA_015680685.1 of Gnetum montanum. Lineage (NCBI taxonomy): Eukaryota > Viridiplantae > Streptophyta > Gnetopsida > Gnetales > Gnetaceae > Gnetum > Gnetum montanum. The sequence continues at coordinate 965,054 of MNCI01011180.1, forward strand.
ACTTAGCTTAAGGATTTTCTCCTTACTACTATGTGCTATGACAAGAACTTAACTAGAGAGTCTTCAGTTATGTCACCCACCTCTAAGTCAAAGGTTTTGACTAGGTTTTCAGGCCATTCTAGGCATTGCTCTAATGAGGCTATGTGGTTGACAAGACTCCTAGGCTTAAGATCTAGGTAATAAGGGTCGATACACCATTCAGCATCATCATGAGATCCATGTATACATAAAGGTAAATTGACTTGCTCCTAGGTACTCATACTTTGGTCTTGCATGTTAACCAAAAGCATATTAAGTGACACCTGGGTAAAGATGAGTAAACAATGCTAAAACACCATAAAATTATGCAAGCATGTGCTCTCATAATGCAAACAAGGTTATCTAAGGCTATAAAGTAAGCAAACGAAGTACTATAAGGGTCATATCAGGGCCAAACAAAAGGAAGTATGAGAAATAAGGCTATAAATGATCAAGGATCACAAATTTTCCAATTTTAGGCCATAGCGAGCCATGACACCAATTTAAGGCCATGGTAGGCCATGACACATGGTGCCAAATGGTGGTCAAGGAAGGTCAAACTCCACCAATTGATACCAAAAAAAAGGCTTAAAAAGGTAAATAAGGTCATAATAAGCCAAATAGAGAAGATATAAGGCTATGTAGAGGCCATAAGAAGGTCAACAAGGCCAATAATGCAAAACAATGCCAAAATTAAGTTAAAATATCATGTAATAAGGCACCAATTAAGAAAAACAAGCTACATATGATAAAGTTTGGCTAATATAGGGTAAATAGAGTGAGTTTTTGCCAGCTTTAGGCCTTAGCAAGCCAATTGTTAGGGCTATAAGGCTATTTGGACATGAAAATTAAGAGTTTTGAGGTTTCCACACTCGGCCCTCGTAGTTTCCATGATGGCTAGTGTGAAAGAAGGGACCATCAGCATGGAAACTAAGAAAAGTTAGTTTTAGCGTACTTAGAGATCAAAAATTGAGGTTCCATGGCCTTGCCAAGGTAGCTCAAGGCTAGATCCATCAAAATTTGGCACTCTAGAGGTCTGTAAAGCCTAAAAGTAGGTTCTAAAGCCTTCCCCTCCCCTATTTCCAACTACCCAGCATCGAAGAAAGAGGGCTCAATATGGAAAATCAAATGCTTAGTTAAAACAAGGTCATATGAGGTCAAATAGGTAGCTGAAACCCAAATTTGGGAATTATGCACCTCCTAGCTTCGTCTTGAGGTAGTTTGAGTCGATTTTGAGTACTAAAATATATTGAAAAGGCTTTCCCCTCTTCTTCCATGCTAAGCACAGTATTCCCAACATGGAAAAATGGGGGAACACTTTTTTTATGGGTTCAATATGGTTTGGAAGCACTTTAATTAGGCTCTTAAGCTCCTAGCACTGTAAATCATGATTATGCAAGCTTCTAGCTAATTTTGAGCACATTTCGAGGTCATGAAAGGGTGCCTAAGGTTTCACCCCACAACCACCCCCACCCACCCACCCCCCACCCTCTATTTCCATGCTAAGGGAGTTACTCTAGCTTGAAAGATTGTGGAGAATGGGTTTTGGAGGTCAAAATGAGGTCAAATAAGCAAAATTTTAAGATTATGAGATCCTAGGCTTTTCTAGCATAGATCTTTATCTTCTAAGAGTGTCATCTTATAGCTAAAAGTGGAAACGTAGCTCTCCTCTCATGTTTTCATCCTACCTAGCATGAAAGGGACCTTCCCCCACATGGATGGATAAATAATTCAAGATCTACACCAATTCAAGTTGTAATTGAACATGCATGTCATCTTCCAATGTCACCAAGGTCAAAAACTAGGATCTTATGTCAAAATTTGGCAATTTTGGTTATTTATAAGTGTCTTTTGGGCTTTCCCCATTTCTTCAATGCTAGGGCTAGGGAGCTCAGTGTGGAAGACTATGGGAAACTACTTCTTGGCCATTTGGCACTAATTATTTGAGGTTTGAAGGTCTCAAAGGATGTTGATAGGTTCTAGAGTGCATGCAAGGTCATTTGATGTTGTTCTACAATGTTCATGGAATCCAAAAAATTCCTCCCTTAATTTTCACACTAGGCAATGTGGAGGAGGAGATCCCCAATGTGGAAAAAAATACATCCTAGATCTAGGCCAATTTTTTCCTCAATCAACCATGCATGTGTGTTTCCAAAGCTATCAAGATCAAGGACTACATTTTAGTGTCAAAACTAGTTAACTTGAAGGTTTCTTAGATGGTTTTTGAGATTGCCCCCTCTTTTTCACACTAGGGATGGTAGGCTCATCATGGAAGGTTTGGAGATAGCTTTTCACAACTTTTGGTAAATTTTGCAAGGTTTGAGGGCTTGGGAATGTGTGAAAACTAGTCTTAGAGTTCATGTAAGGTTGTAGGATGTTTGTTTGAGGTGTATAAATGCCATTTTTGAGTTCCCTCAAGGTTGGAAGAGGTGGATCCCAATGTGGAGAAACCCAAGGACCTTGCGTTTTACAATTTTATGTCATATTGAGCTATCCATGAGGGCTTCTAAGGTTTCTAGTATCAATTATTCATGCCTAATGTCAAAATTTGGTTATTTCGAGGGCTATTAAGTGGTTTTTGGTGTGCAACCCCACCCTCCCCACTCTCCCCTCCCTCTTTCCACAATGGGGTTTCCATGCTTAGCATGGACAATTGGGAGATAAGGATTTTTGGCTATTTTTGATTAATTTTGATAGGTCTGAAGGTCTTATCATGTGCAAACAAGGTTCCAAAACTCACACTAAGCTTTCCAACTTTCGTTCAAAGTATCTAAAGGATATTTTGAATTTTCCCCAAAGTTATCTCCTTTTCTCGACACTAGTAAATGTGGAAGAGATGGCTCCTAGCATGGAGGAACCAAGAGACTATGCTTTTTGCTAATGTTTTGCAATTTTCACTATGCATGCATGTTTGTAGGGTTGCTGGAATTAATTGTCAATGCCTAGGATCAAAATCTTGCAATTTAGAGGGCTATGGAAGGGTTTTCAAGCTTTCCCCACCCATCCATGCTGAGGCTAGGATGCCTAATGTGGAAGGTATTCTTCTTAACATGGAGAGTCCAAAGGAGGAAAGTTTGGATTTTTATAGTTGACTTTTGAAAGTGTAGTGGCTTCCAACAGGGTTGGGTTGGTTCTAGCAGTCAAATATCATGCAAACTTCAATTGGCCTATCTTGACCCCTTCCATCCACCCTAAGACTAATATGCTCAATGTGGATGAGATCTTCTCCAGCATGAAAGAACCTTAGGAAGTTGATTTTTATTGATTTTTTATAGTCTAGTAACTTCTAGAGAGGTTGTCAAGTTCCTAGTCCTAGTCTGAGATAGTTTGATGTTGTCTTCTTGTTTTTGGGACTTCCATTGACTACCCTAGCCACTTCCACTAGGTTTTCACTCTAGGCAGTTTGGAAGAGGTCTTCCCCAATGTAGAAGAACTAAGAAAGTTAGATCTAGGCTATTTCAACACTTAATCAACAATGCATGTCAGCCCTTGGGGTTGTCGGTGTTGACAATCAATACAAGGTGTCAAGATCTAGTAATTTGGAGGTTCCTAAGTGTCTCATGTAATCTTTCAACTTTCTTCCATGTTGTGCATGATGGCCCCAATGTGGATGAGAGAGGGGTGGTAGTTTTATACCATTTTTTGCAACTTTTGAGGTCTTTAGAGGCTCCAAAGGATTCCAGCAAGGTCGAAGGATTACCAGGCTTTGAAAAATGGCTACTAGGTAGTCAATTTAGATCATTTTTTACTTTCCCCCACCTATCCACATTGCATATGAGATGCTTAGCATGGACAAGGCCTCCCCTAGCATGGAAACATCAAATCCTAATGTTTCGACCATTTCAACTAGGCTTGGTGAGGTTCTGAGGCTACCGAATGTGCTTGGAAGGATTCTAGGTCATGTGGGCCTACTTCAAGAGTCAAACTTGGGCTAGATGGGTGTTGGGGGTAAGAATGTCTGTTACCCCTCTTCTTCCACAATGGGCACTATTTCCCTAGCATGGAAACCCAAATTTTCTAACTTTTTCCATGTCTAATCCCTTTCAAGAGCCTAGGGTTGAAAAAGGTAGGTTTTGCTTACTAAAAATGGTAAACTATTTAAGTTCTAATGTTTTTAGGTAGTGGGAAGCATGTATCCATGCTAGGCATGGTATCCCCAACATGGATGCATGAGAGTTTGGATTTACATATTTTTGTAAGTGTTAAAAGTGGCCAAAACTCAACATTGATGGAGTTTTTTGGTTAAAAGTGAAGGCGTATGATGGGGTCCACAACCCAAAAATTTAAAATTTTGAAAAGTGAAGATATTTCCAATTAATTTTAGCATGGAAGAGAATTTTCCTCTCTTGCACTTCAATGCACTTGGATTTATGGTGCACTAAATCGACAACTGGGGTCTAAATATGGGCATTTTAGGTTTTGATGTGGTTTTTATTGTGAAATTTTGCAAGTTTTTTATCATAATTCATATTCTTTAAAAAGAATAATTGAATGAGAGCTCTAGCAAATATTTTTATGGCAAAGAGCACCAATCTTCAATGTTGAAGCCTCCCATCCTTCATGCACACAACGTTGATCTCCCATTCCTCTCAAACTCTAGCAACATTTAGCATTGAGCCTACCATGGCACCAAAGCAACGTGGAGAAAAGAGCTAGAACCCAAAGATTCAAAGTGAAAATGAGCATTCAAGGAAACTGCAAGGATTTCCTAGGCCTATCTCCATCCATGTCTCATCCATTGCTACTCCAAGGTAGGTAGTTCTACCCATTTTTTCTTTCATTTTTAGTTGGTTTTCTTGTGTTTTTCTTGCCATGTGTGGGGCTATTTTTTGTAGATCTATTCTGATAGAGGGGGTAAAATGAAATTCTAATGAAATCCACGCTCCTAGTTTGGCCATGATAGATAAGACTAGTATCCTCTCTAGTGTTGATTTTGAGGACGTTAGCTAGGTTAACATGATGCAGGACCATATTCTACATCATTTGAAGGAAGGCCTTCCACATCTAAACCTGGAAGTTATGGAGCTGGAGTCTCCACAAGTTTGATTCATTTTATGTTTTGTATATTTATTTTTTTTTAAGCTATGGTTTTGGCTATTAGTTACTAACTGGCTATGTGTTGTTGTATTTTAGGCATTAGAAGACATTAGCAACCCTAGAAGTGAGGGTAAAAATGATCCATGACTTCCTCCTCTAGATGTCCCTCAGTAGCCTCCATCAACCTAATCTACCATGTTGGATATTTTTTTATTATTGATGGCTATTGCTAGCCAAGACTATGAATGTTGTTATTTTTTGATATTTTATCACACAATGTGGCTATAGCTATGTATGTTATGGACACTTTATATTCAAATTTCAGTTTCATTTTTTGGCTATATATACTTGTTTTTTGTAAATGTTATAAATGGTTATGCTGATGACTTTGATTATAAAACTAAGCAGCTAATTAATGCAATAATAGGCTTAAACAAAAATGTAATGACACATAATGTTTACCAGTTCTAAGGCATGGAAAGCACAAGTTGCATTGTCTTTGTTTGTTTAAGGCCATGGCAAGCCATATTACCAGTTTAAAGTCTTCGTAGATTGTTGCATTCGTTTAAAGTCTTAGTAGACTATCAAGCCAATTTAGAGTCCTAGTGGACTATTGTGATAATTTAAGGCCTCATCAAGACAAAGGTTTGCTAGTTTTAGGCCGTGGAAAGCCATGGTATGAAAGGACACTTATGTTTTTAGATGCTTATAACATGTGTAAAGTAAAGAAAGGCTCTAACAAATAATTAAAAATGCAAATAAAAGTAGGAACTTAGGCCATATGCATAAACAGTAAAATAAAGTGCATAAATAGGCATAACAAGTTAACAAACAAAAGTTAGGCTACATGGCTATTGATGCATCTAATAATAAACGTAGAGAAAGATTAATATGCACTTCACTTGTGTAGATTTTTCCTAATCTTTGAAAGATTAGGAAATGAGTAAGTTATACTCTACACAAGCTTGTACTCACCATCACCTTAGCTAATGATGTTAAAAGGGAGTTTATCCCATGAAGCATCTCATTGCTCATCATTGCTATTCTTAGCTTTTTGCTATCTTTTTAGTTGCTAGATTTTGCGAATAGGAGTGTTCGCTTGAAGCTCAACTTTACATCCTTTCTCTACATTCACATTGTTAATGGCTAGGGGCATTGCACTATCACCATGGATAATGATCTCACCTCCCTTATAAGGAAGGTGAATTTATTAGTGGATAGGAAAAGACACAGCTTCTAATTAAACCAACCAAGGCCTTCCCAAGATAAGGTTGAACCCTCACATCTCCTCTACTATTAAGAAATTAGCAGTTGTGGAAAACTGATATCTAGCCACAAAGTCAAAGGAGATAGACCCCTTGACTACAACCCTTGATTCATTGAAGGACTTAAGAGCTACAGTTGTTGTAGGCTATATATGCATAATTAAGCCCAAGCGTTCAATGATGGTACATGGGATGACATTAGTTGTGGCTCCATCATCAACATGCACCTGATGTACTTTGAATTACCCTACATGTATGGTTATAAATCGAGGAGCCTTAGTCACTTTGACATCTTGGGGATTAATCTTAATTTCATTATCATGAAATACTAGGGATGCCAATGTCTCCTCCCTTGTTGAGAGAGGAACCATCACTACATGGATGGATTCCTTGTTAGTGGGGATGTCCTTGCTAATGGGGATAAAAGTCAACATTTTGACTAATGCCTCATGATGTATGATGGAAGTCATGATTACATCATACAAGCTGAGCATTGTGTTTTTCTACTTGAGAGATTATCTCACTTAATCCATCACACTAAGGAAGTTTTTGTTGTTGGTCGTGGGCTTGTCATCCCAGTTGTGCTTTACTTCTTCCATGCATTCCAAGATACAAACTCTAGACTTAGATGGTTGTTATTGAGGCTTCTCTTTATTATTCAAGCTATGGGCTTTTAGGTTCTCTTGTGCTCATTTTTTAAAGTGGGTTAGGTAGAGGAGGTCATAGCTATTGATGAGACTGGAGTGGGCTTTGATAAGCCCACATCCTATCATGTCTCCATCTACTTGTCACCCTTGTTACTAGGCTTATGCTTATGCTTATTTCTTTGTTTAGTTGAGGTCTTCAAGTTGTCAGCCATTGGTTGTGAGGAAGAGGCAATAGCGTTAGCTACCATAAGAGGTCATTGTATGGTTGTTTAGGCTACAGTTGGTTGGGTTACGTTAGGCTAGGGAACCCTAATGACAAAAGGTTCCCTCAAAGGCACTAGAGAAATTACCCTTATGATAAAGGAGGATCTTGAGTTGATGAAAGCTAAAAATGCCCTTCCATTGTAAGGAGGTATGTGGATCAAGAATGGTTCTCTTGAGGGTCTCTTATCGTCATCTATATAGAATTCTGAAATAACATAAGGATTGTCATTAGCATTTAATGGGTATTTATAGACTTACATTGACTAATTTTGTGACCTAACTAGGTTGGAGGCATCTAAGACCAACTTTCCCTTATCTATCATCCTCTGTAGGTCATCCTTTAGCACAAGGTAGAAGTCTATGTTGTGATAGGTAGTTGGTGATAGTGGAAAAAGAAGTCTAGTTTGAGATATCTAGGTAGTTGAGGATCATCTTTTGTTGCTATAGTGGGATCTTTGGCTATTTCACATAGTTTCTCATGCTTCTTGCAAGTGGCTTCAATCATTTCTTTGTATTGCATACACCCCATTCTCTATATGCTTGGTTTGAAAAAATGCTTGACTAAGGTAACACAAGTTAAGGTAGTAGAGTTTGAACTTGATGAAGTCATTAACCATCCCTTTGAATATAGCCAGAAGATGTGCTTTGACTATAGTATCTAGTATTTTGTTCAATAGTTCATTCCACCACTAGATGAACTTTTCCACGGGTTCAAGGGATCCTTACTTGACTTTCATGAGTTGGTCAAGCATGGTGTAAGACTTCAAGTTATACTTGAAGTAATTCATGAACTAAGCTATCAAGTCATATAGAGAGGATATAAATCCTCTAGGTAATGTGCAATGCCAATCAAGCACTTTCCCTAGCAAGAACATAGGGAAAATCCTCATTATGGTATGAGGTCATGGCTACAAGAGTAAGCACACAAATCAAAAGGTAATAAGGTGAGCATTAGGATCACCTTCTTCATTATACTTGCTAAATTGTAAAATAGGGACACTGAGAGCAAGTGTCAAGGGTAGGACTATAGGACTAATGAGATCATCTTGGTAGAAGTTCATAATCTTGACACCTTGGAAACTAGAGGCTTTGAGCCTCTTTAGCTCCTTTGTCAGATCCTAGATCATCTAGAAGGCCTAATCTAGGCCTTGTGATGGTCTTGCTAGCTATGGAGCTTGTATGTATGGTTTTGGTATTTGGTGTGAGGCCTGTGGACTCACTATTAGTTTCAAGATGGAAGGGAGTGGTTGTGTAATGATTGTAGTTTGTGGGTTAAACAAGGAAAAGGATGTTTGTACTGATACTTGAGGCATAAACAGGGTAAAGGAGATCTGTGATCCTTGAGTTATTTGAGGTCCCATGATGGACCATACATGAGCAGTTATTAGGCTTGTGATGGTGAAAACCATCATCGATGATTGCACAAATTGGGGCTATGTATCAAATGACATGAAATAGTGAAAGGTTGTTGATTGTGATGCTAACTAGATCTGGTGTGCAGCTACAACTAGTATGGGACTAGCCATGGTAGGGTTAGAGGTTGACGATACCACACCTAGGGAGAAAAAAAGGCATTACAAGGAGAAGGCATAGTCTTGGGGGTCCCTTATTAGGAGGAGACCCCCGAGAGGCTTTCAAACTCAAACTCTACCCCAAATTCTTCTTCTTCCTTTAGTTGTCCATTAACGATAACCTTTATGTTTCTTTCTTCAACTTCAATAATACGGGATAAGATACCAACATATAGATCATTAAGAGGTATGTAATCATAGGGTGAGGAAATGTACTCCTTCTCATCACAATGGATGAGTTCGAGCTCCATCTTAGCCTCTTCTTCCACTCATGGGATGGACATACCAGCTTGGATCTTGGTGCAAATGAAGTTATAGTAGTCTTCATTTATCATTGAGAATCTTAGACTATGCCCTCTAAGTCTAAAGGACTATCTACATTCATCAATGGTAGGGTCTTTGGAATCTTACACCCATATATATTGTTGACTAGACCCATCATTAATATAGTTAATGGGAAACTTGGTTGATTATGAGAAAGCCATGGTTATTTTGCTAAAAATGGTTTAAATAGGTTATAAAATGCCAAAAATAAAAGTAAATAATAATAAATGAAAACTAAATATGATCCAAGAAAGCAAAAATAGCTGAAAATGGAGCACTTTCTATAATTAGTAGGTTGGGGTGCAATGGGAGTTGCCCCCTGTACTAAAAATAGAAAGCTGGCAATGTTAGGATTAATTTTCACCCACCTTGCTTTCCAACTACTTCTATGCTAGGTATGGCAAAGGAAAAAAGGAAGGGAGGTGAGATGATGGGAATCTCACACCTTCTAATCCAACATTGGTGGGGGAAGGCTAAAAACCAAAGTTGAGAGTTGATGTTTTTTGACTAGAACTAGTTTTAATAGGCTACCAATTTTCTCAACATGGAAAGATGGGGGAAAGCCAACTCCCAGAATTTTGATGGTTTCCAGAAGGATTGCACTACCCAACTTTAGAAACTAGAGAAATTTAGTAGCAAAAAATGAAAAATGGGAAAATGATTTCAATGCTCACTTTGGATTTTAGGAAAAATCACAACAAGTGCTATGAAAAGCCAACACCAAATCACCTACAACTTCCACATTGTAGTTTCTATTCCAATAGTAGTGTGGGGGAATGGCTAAAAACAAAAGTCAACACTGGCTTTGGAAATTCATAGCAATTGCTATAAAAACTCCAAATCCCAAACACCTACTACTCCGCTGGGTCTTGGAAGCAAAGGAGGTCAGATGATAGCATTGATTGAAATTTAGATTCAAAGGTTTTGGCCACATAATGATAGGAAATGTTTGCAATGACAGTGATTGGATTTAGACATAGAAATTAGGAAAATGCCCTTCTTCTAGTGCCAAGAAATACAATTGCAATCGAAAAATTTGATTGCTAGAAAAAAATTGAAAGATCTCAATGTGAAAATTCCTCAACCTCAAATCCCTAAGGCCTCTATAAGAAAAATGGGATTCAAGGCATCCTAGCTAGTTCATTAGATCAACTAAGGACTTATGAAATGCAAAATATGGTAATAAAAATAAAGTGCAAAACTAATAAAAAATCTAAATAATGCACAAAAAATAAATATATATATTTTGCACAAAAAACCCAAAACTTAAAACTTGATTAAGAAAAATAGATAATAAGTTAGAGAAATGTGTACAAATGGTGCCTAAGTATGTAATAAGAGGGTTCATTGGTGTAGAAGTTCAAAGCCCATTGAAGCCAATGCAATCTACTCCACAATCTAGGTGCTAAGCCACTCCTAATTCTTTTGAACCTCCTCTGCTGCAACCTCACATCTACAAGTTGGATCACTATTAGAGGTGAGAAAAGTGGGGAATATAGCTACCAAAGTGCTCAAAACTAGGAGTTGGGAGTCCCAGGAATGTAACATTGGCATCACAAACCCATAATTCATAGGAAGGTTGTAAAGGGAATAATAGAGCTATAATGTTTCCATGCTAGGTTCAAGAGGATACAAACATAGGAGATTGCAGGAGCTCTTAAGTGCTTGAAAATGACCAAGTGTGGAATTATAGAAAAATTTTTAGAGAGTGTGGAACATGTAACCATGTGTGTGTCAAAAAATTTGAAACCTATGAATGGTGTTTGAGGTTGCCTTTTAGGTCATGAATGGGGCTACAAAATGGCTCCAAATTGGCTGCCAAATTGCAGAAAATTTCTACCTTGTACAAGTGAGATGGATATCCAAATTTGGAAGGTTACCAAATATAGTAAGTGCTAAACCCCCATGGTCATTTCATTTACTATAAATGGTAATGGGGGCACATCTTCCATGCTAGAGATAGATCTTCAATGCTAAGCTCTCCATACTTGCTAAAGTGGTTGGTCAATGTTATAGTGCATGAAGTGATGAATCTTGGCTTTTGTAATTCACACGTGGGAGGCATGCAATTTCAACACTGGGGGTGGAGCTTCCATGCTAGGGGGAAACTTCCACACTGAGGGGGAAGGTTTCCAAGCTATGCATGTAGTCTCCACACTAAGGGAAAAAGTTTCCAAGCTAAGTGGAAAACCCCCACCCCTCCATGCTAAGGGTAGGTAAGATCTACCTCCATGCATGTGTTTCTATCATAGAAAAATTTATACCAACACCCCCCCACCTCTTCCAAAGCCAAAATACAGACACTATGTAACTTTTTCCACTTGGGGAATGAGGCTTTGACTACTTATGAGAAATTTTTCAATCCCAAAAGTATGAAACATGTGAGATTTCCCTTCATGGATTACAATCTTCACATTTACAACAAAGTTTCGCCTTGGGTTCCATGGGATGAAAGCTACATGATGAAAATTGGTTATGACATGGAAATTTTTGTAGTGTTTCACCCAAGGCCATCAAAACCACATTGAATACTAAAAATAGCAAACTAACTCTTGGTACTATGTTGCCTTTTATTGCATCTACATTAGGTAATATGGTGTCTACTCTAGCCATTACTAAGAAAATGGAAAATCCAACAACTTCAACACTGGATGTGTGCAGCTAAACTAAGTTTTGGGTGACTACATTGGGTTTTGCTAGAAAAAATGAAAACCCAACACCATCTACACTAGATGTGTGTAGCTACATTGGGTTTTTTGGTGACTACACTAGGTTTTGCTAGAAAACTAAAAATCCAACACCATCTATACTGGAGGTAGGTGGTTCGAGCGTAGTTAAGTCTATAGCCCCATAGAAACCCATGAAAATACCAAATTTGGCAATTCTCAAGGCATTTTCAGCCTTCCCAAGCCCAAATATAGACATGAGATAACTTTTTCCACTTAAGAAGTAAGGCTACAACTACTTATGAGGCATTTTTCAGTTCCAAAAGTTCAACTATGCAAGATTGCAGCTCATGGGCTACAAGTTCCACATTTACAATAAGATCTTACCTTAGGTTTAATGGTGAATATTACAACATGAATTTTCTTGGTGGTGTTTCAAGTTATCTAAAAAAAACCTCACTTAATCTTACAAGATGATTGAGCTACAAATAAAATCATATGACCATCAAAATATTAATGGATATTGATTTGACTAGTCTCAAGGAAGGATATTCAAGTAGATGCATTGTAAAAGTTGGAAGAAAATTTACACTTATGCAAGGGAAGCCTGTACCTCATTAATACTCATTATCAATTGGACCACCAATGTAGGGAAAGTCTTTAGAGACTCACCAAAAGACACTCAATTTTCAAGTCTCCCATTCTAGCAATCATAGCAAAAAATGAGTAAGAAAATGTATATTCATATTGGAATATGATAAAGTATCTACGGTAAAAGTCTAAGTTGATTTTGATCAATTTTTTTTAGATCTTTTATTTCAATATGACCTTTATTGGTGTTGGTATTTTCATGGCTATATATATATATATCTTCTTTATAGGTATCTAGTAAGAATTTGATTGGTCGTGCTTGATATTTTAAAATTTTTAGCATGCTAAGTTGTGTAATTTTGACTATTTTTGTGAATGTTGGATCTATGTCCTTCAATGTAAAATGTGTAGTTTCTCTCTTCTTGGAAATAAAATCTACTTATGCTATCTTTTTGATGATGTTCAAAAAGAAGGAGAATGTGCTATTCATGATATATGAGATATTGGTTATAGAACATATATGGTGATGGGACGCGATATCACATGGGCCGCGCGATATCGCGTCGTCCCCTACGATATCGCGGTGCACCGTAAAATTTATAAATAAGAGGTGGCTCTCCCTTGTTTTTCATTCTAGGCCTAGACTATAGGGAAACTCTGGCAGTTTGATCACTCCAGAGATAGAATATTTTCCATGTGCCTACAGTAGGAGCTCCAAAGTGAACGGATCTTTATTCGAGCAAACATTGTACCTAAACAAAAGTTTGTGTGCGGCAATAAAGATGAACTTCTTAGATAAACCTTGTAGTGAATGGAATAGGCTAATTAGGATTTTATTTAATGTTATTTACTATTTTTTATTTAAATGCTTTATTAGTGATTAAATCTTTCTCAACCCTTCTCTCCTAGTTAAGTGCCTCAGTACGACCGCTTCGAGCACGTGCGATACGCTTGGTGATCCCAGCAACGATTAGTGTTTGGTAACCAAGGTTGCATTGGTTCAAGGTGTGAACGGTAAGTGGGAATAGATGTTGATGCTAGGTAAATTAAGACTTAGTTAGTTAGTTAGAGTTAGTTAGTTAATCTCTTCAACCTTTCACCTCACTAGCATAGGAGATAAACCGACAAACATATAAAAATCATATACCTCGGACTTACTTAACCATACCATGACAAATACAAGTAAGTCTGGGAAGACAATGAATGATTAACCTTAAGTGTTCCATGAGGTGTGTAGGCACTTAGTCTGCAGAGTTTGACCAAATCGTGCATGTTCCGCTCGTATTCGTATGGTTCAGTGTAAGGGTACCTCGCCACTCATCATTGGTGCTGTTGCCGAGGACTAAGTGTTTGTGTGCTAAGTAGAACATAGGATATTAATCACATCATTGGAAGCTTAAAAGAACCTTAGGGTTAATCAAATGAAAATTATATAATGGTTAATTAGCACACCAGATAAGACATCATATCTACTTCTTCTTCTCACAAGAGCACTTCACCTAGGGATAATACAAGAAACAGTCAGCAATCAAGAACACATAATCTAAATCAGCCGGTTCCTCAACAATATAGGTTGACATATACTCATCCTGATGAGTATATACCTAATTTTGCTTTCATCCTCCATCAGGATGAATAGATGCATTGGAGAGACATGCAAGGTAACATAGTGTTACCTCCGGATCGTGCAGTCCCCAACATGCTCCTCCGTGCTTTGGCACAGATTGGCATGACTTAGCTTTATGCTGAATACATTATAGGTGATTTTGACACAAGGGATTACTATCCCACATCCTTACAATGTATGAGGGACTCAAGGCAAGAGAGCCAACATACACTGTTGAAGGGCAAAGAGGTCCCGCACATCCTAAGCAAAATGGGAGATGGTGAACCACTTATAACTGGTTCATTATCGAAAGATGTTCCCCCTCCTAATAATAGTCAGGAGGTGGGGTATCAGAGCCTATGCTCCACAATACACAACCCTGGTTCTGATCTCTGTGAACACCAACTGTTCACAGAAGGAACAACAACACATGACAAGGATGGGCACTCAGATCGTCATCACGATCGAGGCCAAATCCACAGAAGAGAAGTTAAGAAACATCGTCATGGCAATGGTTCTCCTTCTTCTTCACCTTCATCACATCACTCACCCTCTCCTTCCACATCAGGGTGCAATCATCAAGTGCATAACGGAGAGGATAAAGGTAAGAGAAATGAGAGACCTCGACGAGAGAGTCGAGAGAGAGGACGAGGGCAGTCAAGAGAATCAAGGCATGAACGAAGGGAAGGTAGGGAATAATGTAGACATCATAGACATCATGAAAGAGATGATCATGACAAGCCCCTACTGGCCACTTGAAGCATGCTACATATAATGGAGGCTGTACCAATCCCAACAAGGCATCAAAAAGATAGCCAGATCAAGCGCTTAGACATGAACAACATCCCACGCTTCGAAGGGGGATACAACGCGGATCCGCAAAATCATTTACAGGCATTCCATGATGCCTATGGCTTACAAAGCATAGAAAACGAGTGGCAGAAACGAAATTTTTTTCCTAGGACACTCATCCAAGGACAAGAAAAAGCAAAGAGATTTAGGCCCTGCATGTGACAAGGGTAAGGGGAAAATAGCTATCTTTGATGAGGTTGTGGAATCAGACACAGATGATGACGGTGGATGTGAGATCTGCCACTATGACCATCCTAAGGGATGTTGTCCAATCATCTCACATCTACAAGAGTCTGGGGTGTATGCACTCAACCCGAGACTCAACAAATGGCAAACACCCCAAAGGTTACCTTATCCTCAAGGTAACCCAAGATAGTTCCACCAACCATTAACATACTATCCAAGTGGAACTCCACCACAACCCATCAAACAACATCAGTAGTGGCAATACCCATAGTCATGGGGGATGCCACTACCGAAACAACAATACCCTTACCAGTAGCCAGATCCATATGGTTACTACATGTAGCAGCTGATTTCTCCAAGTGACTCCATGGGTCACACAACTTCCCAACGTCACTACCAAGTTTGGAAGTACTTTAGAAGGACTCCTTATCCTCTGAGATGTACTCCATACCCATACCATCCTCCTACTCCATCTGCACCTCTTCCACCAGTAGTTCCCATACCTCCTGCTCCAACAATGCAAGGGGAACTCCCTACTCAACCATAGCAACGAAACGCTACGAGAGCCGTAAACATTCAACTCGCTACTGGTTCTAACAATCGTAAAAAGAGAAGACCTTTTTCAAAACCAAAAGCCCAGACAAGCTCTCACAACAACAAGCAGTTGAGTCTGTGATCACTCCTCCGACACATAAGGCTTCAGTGCTCCCTTTTGTCCAACAACAGAGCTTAACGCATACGGTTATGTTAACACATATCGTAACCAACTAGATCAAGGTAGGCCACCTTCCCAGGAAACTATCTGACCCTGGGAGTCCCTTAATCTATGCCGAAAATGAACCACATAGGGCTCTTCTTGACTCAGGTTCCGGAGTCAACTTAATTTCACGAGAAATGTATCAAGCCTGGAACCTGCCCCAACTTAAGAAGAGCAACATTCAACTAGAGCTAGTAGACCAGTCCATCACCATTCCCTTGGGATTGGTGGAGGACATCGTTACCACTATGTGTGGTTGGTCTTACCCAGCTGATTTCTTGGTGATAGAAGTTAACAATGACAAAAAGGACTTCCCAATTATAATGGGAAGGGCATGGCTGAGTACAGTAGATGCATGCCTAGGTATTCATGATCTTTCCTTGAAAATTTTTAAGGTAAACATTTATTGAAAGATCAAGAAGAGGAAAGTTCTATGCATCATATACAGTGAATTATTGGGTGATGACATGGAGGAATGCACAAAATCTCCTCCATGCAACAGGTGTGCCCTTGAAACTATGAGACAAAGATGCCTGTATGTAGCAACCACACAACAAGTAGTTGACACCCCATGGTTGACAGCTAGTTGAAAGAGCAACCGACAAATATGCATGGAACGAACTAAGGAAACAACCCATGCCAACAATGAAGGCATAGACACATTGGAATATGAGCGTCGCTGACTTCCATCCCTTAATCTAAGAACATCAACGGGGAGAAGTTGGGCACTTTTAAGAAATTCAAATAGACGTTCATTATTTCAGATCTCTCCCTTTCCATTCAATAATGGGGAAGATGGCCACCTATGCTAACCATTTGGGGCCCTCAGTTCTTTTTAAGTTTTTGTTTTACACGTTTTTGTTTTACACATTTTTGTTTTCCACATTTTTGTCTTACACATTTTTGCTTTACAAATTTCTTTAACTTTTCTTATTTTTTTTTTACAAATTTCTTTAACTTTTTTTATTTTTGTTTTACATCATCATTATACTTTTTCACTTTGTGTGTGTGTGTGTGTGCATGTGATCCACCTTGTAAGTTTTTCACCCAATAAGTGTTCTTCATGATGGTATGAACTGTTTTTCATATTGATTGCTAATGTTTGGTTTTTACCTTGAGTCACAATGTTGATAATAAGGTATGTTTCTTTTGATATGGTAGGTAATGAGTTCACTTCATCCATTCCTCCGCAAGTTTCTATGGTCTCTCTCGGCTTGGAAATGTACAGTCCCCTTCCTAATAAGAACTTTAACGAATCGGTGGCTAGGTACTTCTCAAACTAAGGACTCAAGGATTGACAAGGGTGTGACTTCAAGGGAACTTGATGCATTTGTGTTGGCCATTCTTTTGGGTGCTTGGATGTTTTCTTCTTGAGTTTTCTTACCATTTCAACGTTACCCAATCATCGGGAAGCTGAGAAAATAAAAATAACAAAGTCTTTGCATGGTGTGGTTCTCACACATAAATAGATAAAACAAAAAAAAAAAGAGAAAGAAAAGAAAAGTGAGAATTCAAAGCACACTCCTTAGACAAAATAATCCTTGGGCTACAAGCACTGGTTATGGAACTCAAAATAAAAATGTTCCCTATAACTAAGGCCCTTCTCGCTTCCCATTCTCTCCTCCTTGTTTTGTTGGAATGGTGGTGACTCTTGGGTGAAGGCCTCCTTGTTACTTCAAGAGGATGGATTGGCCAAATGCATTAATGTGAAGTCACTGGAAATGGTTTTTTTAAGGTCAGACTTGGAATGGAATTTGCTAAGTCACATTAATCATGAACTACACAAGGGGTTGTACACCACCTTGTTCTTGGGATAACATTCCATTGTATTCTCTCCATCCTTCTCTCCATTCTTCACCTCATTTTCGGTTGTATCATTAGTGTATATATTTTGGTTGATGCATTGTTTTCTTTTTGGTAAATTCTTGTGGTTATGAATTTAACTCTTGTTCCACACAACATTCCCAGAGCCTACGGACTCTTTGGATGTGGGTTTGTCAGGGCATTAAGGGCATGAGCCTGCTTTGGGGAGGATCCACTGAGATTCCTCTTTGGTGCACCAGTTAAATTCTTTCCCCTAACATTTTTGCAATCTATATTATTTTGTCCATTCCCATCTTGACATACATTTCATCAATGTTATCGTTGTCTCTTTTTCTCTATCTTTCTTATTCTTTTTCTTTCTCCATTCTATCGCTACCAGAAGTTCACGATTAGTCATGGGGGTACAAGGCCCAATTTTTTCAATTTTCTCCTAACCCATACACATTTGGTAGTTACCAATACTATATCTCTAAATCCATATTAGTCATACCACAACCTAAGCTAACGGATCTTTCACCGTAGCAAGGTATCAACTGCATTGAAATTCATTTACCCTTGCTAATATAAGATTGTGTTGTGTGTGTAGATGGCAAACATACAACAATGGATTGGATCTGAAGGGAACACTTGGAATGGAGCGGCGTTGAAGCAAGTATGCAAGGAGCAAGATCGATGACGCGCTTACGAATGGACAACGAAAGGCGCAATCTTGGTGTTGGCAGCAGCAACACTTCTTTCTCTCTCTCTTTCTTAGCTGCCAAATGAGGCCTGATGTCAATGTAATAAGGTGTTCACTCTTGTTGTCATGAACACCAGTGTTATCTTATCTTATAATGATGATCGGTTCACATGTCATCCCATTAGTTTCATTTTGAGTCAATAATCCCATACCTTCCCAATATTTTGTAAGGAACTCGAGGACGAGTTTTCATTCAGTCATGGAGGTATGATGGGATGCAATATCGCATGGGCCATGCAATATCGCATCCCACACGATATCACATATGCAATATTGCATCATCCCCCGTGATATCACGTACGCGATATCATGGTGCATCATAAAATTTATAAATAAGAGGTGGCTCTCCCTTGTTTGTCATTCTAGGCCTAGACCATAGGGAAACTCTGGTAGTTTGATCACTCCAGAGATAGAATATTTTCCATGTGCCTACAGTAGGAGCTCCAAAGTAAACGGATCTTTATTCGAGCAAACATTATACCTAAACACAAGTTTGTGTACGGCAATAAAGATGAACTTCTTGGATAAACCTTTCAGTGCATGGAATAGGCTAATTAGGATTTTATTTAATGTTATTTACTATTTTTCATTTAAATTATTTATTAGTAATTAAATCTTTCTCAACCCTTCTCTCCTAGTTAAGTGCCTCAGTACGACCACTTTCAGCACGTGCGTTATGCTTGGTGATCCCAGCAACAATTAGCGTTTGGTAACCAAGGTTGCATTGGTTTAGGGTGTGAACGGTAAGTGGGAACGGATGCTGACACTAGGTAAATTAAGACTTAGTTAGTTAGTTAGAGTTAGTTAGTTAATCTCTTCAACCCTTCACCTCACTAGCATAGGAGATAAACTGAAAAACATATAAAAATCATATACCTCGGACTTACTTAACCATACCATGACAAATACAAGTAAGTCTGGGAAGACAATGAATGATTAACCTTAAGTGTTCCATGAGGCGTGTAGGCACTTAGTCTACAGAATTCGACCGAATCATGCGTGTTACGCTCGTATTCGTATGGTTGAGTGTAGGGGTACCTCGCCACTCATCATATGGTGAAGACTAGTTATATAAGATATTTATTTTTTTGCTAATGGTTTATTGTTAAGACTAGTTGTATAAGATAGTGATTTTGTTGCTAATGATTTATTATTTCAAAACTTAACCTTTGGTCCTAAATGGAAATATTATAGATCAACATTTGAGATCAACTTTTGTTGCTAATGGTTTATTGTTTCAAAGAAAGGACACTTGATCTTCAATGCTCAGCCTTTAAATCTAAAAGGAAATATTATAGACCAACATTTGAGATTAATTTTTGAAAGTCTTTAACTATGTCTCATAGTGTTCTGTCAAGAAATGGACAACTCTTAATAGGATATTTTTATCAGCCCTATGGAACCTATGCTGAAGGATGTATACTCATTAATGGAATTTCACCTCTCTTTTTTTCCTTAGCTAGATATATATATCTACATATTTTTGTGCCTTTAATTGTTCAATCATGTGATATTATGGAATATGCTAACCCAATTTCTCAAGTTTTAGATACCACCAAAAAGAGTTTTTTGAACTTTTGGTATGTCAAAACCTTAAAAAATGGAGAATGTGGAAAATGTGCTCATGGTCTTGTAGGACTAACAAAGGACAAGATAAGAACTCTATGATATTGAAACAAGATCTTAGATGAAGAAATCATGACTAGAACTAGAACATAGACATTGTTAAGAAAAGATTGGAACAAAGAGAAAGATCAAGATGAGAGCTGAGTTGCCAATTTGAGATGATAAGAAGTCTCAACAGGCAAACAAATACTACAAGATGTCAAGGATGCACAAAGCCTATAAGCCAAATGAAGATGTTTCAATATCTACCTAGATATAGCAAAAGATTAATAGATTTTCTAGAGGTGAAGGATTAATTTCAAGCTAGACATCCCACAAAAATAGCATATGTCCCAATTGTTGCTAAGACATCCCACCTAGGACATCCCAAGTGAGATGTTCCAATTTCCAATGGGATGTCCCACTTGCAAGTAGACTATTTTCAACAAGATGTTCCAAGCTTAAATAGGATGTCCAACTAGCCATTTCATATCCTTTGCATGAATTTTGAGGATTATTTGGAAAGTAAAAGGATATAAAATAGAGTGGAATCCTTGTAAACATAAGAAGCACTATTCATTGGAATATTCATTCATTGTCTACATTAACTAAATTTGTTGTGTTCCTCAATTCTCTATCATTTTTTAATTGATTTGTGTTAACTCAATTGCAAGGAATTTGTAAAGTGTAGTTACACTATCTTCTTGATTTTTTTTCTCTCTTTGTAGCCTTATGGGGTTGATGTGCTTCTTGTAAGAAGGAATCTTCTACGCTTATTGGGACCTTGTGGGATTGAGTATATTTCCAGCAAAAAAACACTTTGTGTAGAGCGCACATCATTATAAAGGTTGTGACATCCTTGAAGCCACATTTTGAGCTTGTTAGGACCTTGCAGAGTTGAGTGTGTTTCCTGTGAGAAAATACTCCATGCAAAGCTCAAACATTATAAAGGTTGTGATGGCCTATAACCCATATTTTTGAAAAAACAAAGTTTGGAGATGTGTAAGGATTCTACCCTCCAAGTGTGAATGTAACCAAGTTAGAGAACCACATATATTAATGTGCAATTTATTTTTGTCTTGGTTATTCAAATTGGGGAACTTATTAAACCCCCCTTCTAAGTTCTCAATCCTTAATTATATTCCCAAAAAATGAATAATAATATTCAAAAACTTAGAATGTTCAAATCATCAAAAAGAGAGTCTAAAGAAAAAGTTCAATAGTTTTGGAGATGTCTTTTTAGGATTTCATCCTTACAACAAATCCTAAAAAATAAAATGGGATACCTACATGAGATGCTTCATGGATAGAAATCATCAAACAAAAATGTTAGTTTCCATACATTTAAAAAAAGCAATAAACCAAGATGGTGGAAAAATGTTTCAATTTTATACCAAATTTTCAAATGTTGAAAATCATTAAGTCTCCTATATTTTCAATCTTGATAAGTCTAAAGTCTCATATATACCAATAGGAATGAAACCAAGTCTCATATTGATGTTCAGAAATGTCAATGAGTCTTAAGTCTCATAAAAGATTTCTAGAACCTAATATCATCCAATTGTGATTTCTTCATCTTCTTTCTACAATTAATAGGGTAAGATATATTTCAAGGTGACCTAGCATATGAGCTCCCTAGATAGAACCTTAAGATGATTAATAGTCATGAAAAAATAAAAGAAAAAAGAAAAAGAGCAAACTACCAAAAATGTAAAACAACAAGTTGATCATGATTTGTAATCATAGGTAATAGTAGGTAGCAATGGTAATAATAGGTTCCAAGTTTATAGGATTCCTACTAGTTGTAACCAATGAAATTATATCATACGAAATCTGGTGCAATCCAATCATAAGCTTTGAAGAAAATGTTGAGTAAATCACCAAGAACACTCATGTAAATAATTGTGTTCAATAAATATAAAAGATAATATAATAAATATCCTAAAATGGAAAACCCATATTACCATGGTAAGAAAGAATATATAATATTTATAATTTTATATCTTATTATTTTTATGGATTTTAAAAATATGAGAATAAACCAATAATAAACATACATGCATTGTACTATCTCATGGGGATCAGTGAAATATTCACAAACACTCACATCTATCACAATCCCTTATGGGATGGGTGCAACACCACATATAGGAAGCAATAAATGGCTTTTAGTTATAATCTTAATGGCCCAACACCATGCCATTTAGTTATGACCTTCTTGAATAAGGATCACTGCTCCTGAATGAAATAAGAATTAAACAAATATTTTAAATGCTTTAATGTTTAAGATATCAATGGTGAAATAAGTAAAAATCATTAGCTTTATTGACTATGAAAATACTAGACTCTAAATTGATCAAATGGTTATGTGTTATGTAAGTAAGGTCGCATTCTGATAAAGTTCAGCTACCCTTTTGAAAGTGATGACTCAAAATACATATGCAAATAGAAAGGAAATCAACCTAACCAAAGGATGAAAAGCTCTTCATAAAAATTGAAAGCCAAAATCCAAATGAAAATGTCTATAAATGAATTATTATGTGTCAGAGCTCATCACAGGTATTTATAGTTTTCGTGAGATAATGATAGAGGTTCACTAGCATCTAGACATTAACAAAGATATGTTAACATAGCCTGGACCAACCTAAATCACACATGGATGAGGTGATCAATCTAGGCCTAGCAGGGGGATGCATTAGTACCCCTACATGACATAGGAGGTGTGTTGATGCTAGGTAGTTAGCGTACACCCCCCACCCCTCCTTACCCAATTGTACCTCTTACTGCAAGTTTCAAATGAAAGATGAAACATCAAGGAACATGTTGATAAGGTGCTAGGATGCCCAAATGAAGTCAAAAACATCCTAATAAATCTAAAAAAAGCATGAAACCTAAAAGTATAACATAGGAGGTAATGATGCAAACTTGGGAGGTATAAACCTAAATTACACATGCTAGAACTACAAACATAAGACATGTAAAATGCTTCATGAGTCTAGGGCTTACAATGGACTTACAAAATGCCACTAAATGACTCAACATTTTTGCATAACTAAGTAAAACTAGTTTCATAGCTTAACACCTAGGACACAAAATAAGGACCAAACACATAACAAAATCAATGTGGAGAAATTAAAATTATACAAAAATATAGAACATGACTATATTATAATATAAGCCATTTCATTGAGAAGTGTTAGGAGATGATCACTAAGAATAGAATCCCCCTAACATGCTTACTTAATAAGGGAAAAAACTAGAATTTCTTGGTATGGATATGTGAAATCTCTACATTTGCATTATGAAGTATGTTACCTTAGCTTGAATATGTCAGTTCTATTCATGCATCATTTCTTACTCTTGCAAAAATTCTTGTCTACATTCCTTAGCATCTACTTGAAACTATATGTAATTCTACCTAACCTAAGAATGCATCTGCTAGGAAACCTTCAACTTGACCACCTCTTAATGAAGTTTTTCTTCTAGCTCATTGCATAACCTACCTACAAAAGTTTGGACCATATATAAATACCTCCACTCTATTTACATATTTTCTTCTATGCTCTTGAGTCTTATGCTTCATGGATAATGATCTACATATTATCCAAGAGGTCCATCAATTCCTACAAGGTTGGCTTCCTTGCAACCATCTATTAGAATTTGGTACATAAGGTGTTAAATTTATCATTTGTCTCATGTCTTTCTCTCATTACATGTTCATTCAGCAAAGCTACAAGTTTTTGTAATCTATGCATCTTAATATCCTAGGTTATTTACTTAATCAAATGGATCTTTCCAAGCTCATAAGTCTTCCTAGTTATATCTTCTACTAACTTTGACCATAAGTTTTGGTGCTCCTTTTTTGTATGAAAATACTTGTCCCAAAATTGGGTCATGAACTAACTTTCATCCTCAAGTCTTCCTACCTACTAGGAAAGGAATATTACCTTCTTTTCTTTATCATGACTAATTTTCTTCCATTCCTAGGACTGATGCTTTAACATATAAACTTATTTTTCTAAGCCATCCTTTATAAGAGAAGCATTTTTACCTACTTAACATGCCTTGAATACTTCAGATTCTAGGTGCTTTATTTCTATCTATGGAGTGATAGTGCAAGGTACCAGTACTAATCTTGTGCTGGTTTCTAACTACTCTTGTAACCATCATAGCCTCCTATGCAACTTCCTCAAATAGAAGGTTTTGTTAGCATTAATGATTTCTAACTTGACTTATGCTTTGATATGTTTGGTCACCATCAATTTATTAATCTCTCTCAATACTATCTCGATGCTTAGATTAACTTTCTACTCCTCTTCTTTCTAGTAGCTAGTCCTAGGTTGATCAATGGGTACCTGACAAACTTCTACCATATGTTAGATATTATTCATGTTATGCCTTGACTTGTATGAAGAGGAAACACTCTTTGATGGAAAAAGATTATGAGATTAACTAGGAATATCTTGATGAACAATGGGTGGATCATCCAATAAGGGAGAAAAAAATGCAAATAGATCCTTCCTTATAGCTTCAATACCTATAAGAGCTTTCATCATGTATAAAAAGTTTCTATCAAGTTCCTACAGTTCCTTAATATGAATTGTGATAGATTATCCCTCACCTTTAATGTGCATAAATAGCAAATAAACAACCACTAGGAAGAGCTTCCTAACTTTTCCTAATGCTAAAATTAGGTGGTTAGGAGATTGACCTACTAGGTTTCCAAACCTATGTATGTTATGATGCTTGAGATATAGATGATGCACCTATTTTGCATGTGCAAAGATGGTTTGATAGTTGAATCTGTGATGCCTCTATGAAAGGCAACTCATCATTCAAATTGAGCACTATCCCAATGACATCAAAACATCATCTTGGAACTACCATCATGATGTTCTTCTAGACCACTAATCCTACAAATGTGGGATGCTTTCTCATATGATTGAATATGCTTACTAGTTCACAGAGTTTTTGTATTAACCCTAGAAAGGCATACACCTCCCTCTACTTATGAACCATATCTTTAACTTTCTAAATCAAAGCCTTATAGAGAAAATAGGGGATATTGATGGAATACTTCCCTATTATCTTGGCCCCTTGAATAGAGATACCCAATGGTCTTTTAGTGGAAAAGAAATTATGTGTGATGATTTTGTACATGGCATATTGAACTAGGAAAGTTTTGGACATCTCTAAATATACCTTGTTGATGTCAATGACCTTAAGAAGAACATTTATATTAAGCTTAGGCTTAGTCTTCTAGGTTCATGGCCACCAATTATTCGTTGGCTCATTACGAAACCATGTGACTCCAGAAATCACCCATGCTAAAATGGTCATAAAAATCCCATCCAAAAAGGACATGGTATTGTTAGCTACAAGGTTGAGGTAGAACGTTTCTACTTCATATTGATACTAAATAAAGGATTGAATGAAATAGCCATAAAATTTTGTTTGCTATAGTGATTTTTTAAGCTTAGTTAAACTAAGCTTAAGGAATTGATGATATTTTTTCTCTTCATGGATTGGTCATTGACAATATATTATTTGTACCTACATCTTCTTGAACATCACTAGTCTCAAATTCATCACTTGCTAGCTCCTCTAGCACTTTTTTAGTAGCCTATTTTTGACCATGTGCTTAACCCGAAGATCAAAACATTATAGTCTACATCCTAATATGCTTCTAGATTGAGGTCTTTCTAGGACTAGTTTAAGATATGATGATCTATGTTCTTCTTCCTCCTCCTCTTTAAGAATTGGTGGTTCACACATGGGTCCATAGATAGAGGACTAAGATCTTTTGAACTCCTTTATTGTTTGTCTATGGATTTTACTTCACAATCACCCTAATACGATGAGATATGAAAGATAATAAAAAGTAAGTGAGTTCCCTATGCATTATACTACCATTGCAAAAAATGTGCATCGAAATAATGATAAATAAAACCCTCTCGAATACTTGGAAAAATATCATCATAATTATAAAATTATTTTGTATATGGGATAAGTAAAAAGTAAGGTATAACAATTTAAGTAACTACCAAGTTCATTATCTACATACCCAAATTGATACATCTTCCCCATAACTAAATTACAAGAAAAAAAGCTTGAACCAAAATAATAACACCAAGGATAA
This sequence comes from Gnetum montanum, assembly GCA_015680685.1. Classification (NCBI taxonomy): domain Eukaryota; kingdom Viridiplantae; phylum Streptophyta; class Gnetopsida; order Gnetales; family Gnetaceae; genus Gnetum; species Gnetum montanum. The sequence continues at coordinate 991,145 of MNCI01011180.1, forward strand.
AAAGAACTAGAAATAATTTCTTTAAAAAATCACAAAATCCAATCTTGTGGTGCAAATCCAACATATTTTTCCTTATTTGTGATTCGAAAGTTAAGGAAAATCAAAAACTTTAAAGGAAAATGCATGGAAAATGACTTGAAGGCCACCTCCCCATATATAGTGGGTTGTTGATGTAAGGGAGTTGAGTTAGAGATCCTATGTTGAAGTAGGGATTCTTCAATGCATTCTATAGTATGAGAAAATCATAATTTTTCACTTCCTACATGTACAACTTATCTTTAATAGTCTCCGATATCACAAGCAAAGATAAAAACACAACTAAAATACCAAGGATTAATGGAACAAGGTACAATAAGAGCATGACAACCAAAGCATTACAATATTACATTGAGTGATGGCTAGGATCCTAGAAATGGAATTGTATAGTTAACTTCATTCATTTCCATGAATTAAGAGCTAGGAAAGTGGGGTTAGAGAAACAAGAAAATGATTATAATACCAAAATATTAAAATACAAGCACAAGTAAGATAAATTAGAAATGATTTATCATGATCAAATCTTGAAGCTTCAAGATTCAACATTCATACAAGTGAAAGATAAATTAAGTATATTATGTCATACAACCACCATCATCATTGGAAGATAATATTAAGCTCACTTACCCTTGTGAAATCCATGTATGAGATACTTGTGGATTCCCAACAACCAATGAGCCATCAACATTCAATACAATTCCATCCCCTTGGATGATCAAATCTCATCCTTTACTTTTCTTGATCAACTTCTTTTCATCCAAAACAATGCACAAAGTAGGAAGAAAGAGATGGAAAAGGAATTATGAATAAGAAAGAAAAAGTTAAATCACAACATCATTAAATTTCCAACCAACCATTCAATTAACTCATGAAAGTATGTGAACATGTCCTACACCCTACAAGAGATCAACTACTTCATCCTTTCACTACTACTTTTCCATACAATAGAGACTAACCTCTAAGTATCAATTCCAAATGCAAGGTTACACTTACCACTTACCAATGTCATCTATCCTTGATTATTTCGTAGTCTAACCATCAGTAAAATTAAGCTAGGTAATAAGTTATGAATCATCTAGAAGTCATGATTTCAAATTGGTTTTCCTTCACCTATGCACATATGTATATCAAGTTCCCCCAATTTTTCTCATTGATTCCTTTAGATGCTAACTAGTCCCACATCCTAATAGTGATTCAAATGCTATGATCAAGTAATTAGGATTATCCAAGTTTGAAGATAATCATAGTTTAGGTTGAAGGTTATGATCTTGACCCTTAGGAATAAATTGATCAAGATTTGAATGGAAGCAACATTTGACATTACCAAAGTTCACTATGAGATAGACTTATAGGCCTTCATGGCCATGGGTAGAAATGAACAAGAGATTTTCTTGTACTATTACATTTTGAGAGTCAAGTGATCAAGCCAATAGGTTGAACATGAGAAAGGATTACATATGTATTGGTTTAAGCAAACACTTTTATCTTAATTTTAGCAATTATAGGTTTAGGATGAGATGGAAAAAATACCAATTTATGCAGTTTTATAAGCTTGAAGTTATATTATTCTTTCCATTACCTCCTATTTTTATTATTATTATTATTATTATTATTCTCTATTATTTATATTCCTCTTTTATTTTCTCTTATATATTTTTTTATTTTAATTTTTCATTCATTTTTCATCTTTTATTTTTCTTTCTTGAGAATAGGATCTTTAATGATGCATGGAAATCATGGAAATAATTAGAATACTAGATCACCTCCTAGAGTTTTTAACTTACATGAACATGAGAATTCATCCATCACTGCATGGCATGCATAGGCCCATAAGGTCATGAACTTCTTCTAACTAGAGTGGCTAGGCATGATAACATGTGCACCTTAGTCTAATCACACTAATTAGACCCATCTACTGGTCAAAAGAATGTTCAATGATATATCCTTTCTTTGCTAGTACTCAAGCACTCTTCTAAGATTTTAGAGTTCACACCCTAAGGTGGGGATCCATCACATACCCATGGTTCTATTAGCATTAGCCTTAATAGCTCAAAGTATAAGTCCTAGCTCAATGCTAAATCTGAACTTAATTCACCAATGGTGGATACAAAAAAGGTATGTGGATAAATTCTATTATGTAAACATTCCATCAAACAAGGCTTCACTTTAAACCTACTTGATACTCTCACATCATCATCACATTTGTAACTCATTCATTCACCCTTAGCTTATTGTGTGAGAATTCATAAAGCACATTAATTAGTTTTTCAACATACGCACACAAAATCATACTAAAAGGAAGGATCACCTACTAAGCTCAAAAAGTACAAATTCTAACTAAACACACCAAATTTATTAAATATTTAAATAGAAATAGTGGAAATAAAATAAAAGAAAATTTTGACATGGTATGATGGATTCCTTTCCTATGAATATTTCATGTCTATCACCTAGTAAACCTCTAAGTACAACATTGAGTGTTAGACATGCTCAGACATGAAAATGATCTTTATGATGCTTCAGGTATTGCCCATCAATGAGAAAGTTTTCATCTAGCTTACCTAAATGGAATATCTATTTGGAACTAAATAACTAGGAAGGATCATAAGGTATCTTAGAAGACTAACTTGGCATCAATGGTACTCAACAAAATCCTTCCCATTATGACAAGAAAGTCATCTCTCATCTAATTTTTTTAGCTTGATTACAAAGGAATTTCTAAGGTACAAATAGCCTAATAAATTTTTTATCATATCATTTACTTATCTTATGAGGTATGTATAAGATTAATCCACCAACTCCAATTTAGTGTTAATAACCTTGAAAGGAGAAAGTCCCTAATCAAGGTATTGCTACAACAAGATGATGTTGATTGCTAAACAATGTTGTAGAGAGGTAGGTAGTGATCATTTTTGCTAATTTGAATCTCCATCATGGGACTATTAGGATTTGATCTCTTTTTAGGTAATTATCCTTCCTTGACCACCTACATAGTCATCTTAGATATAGAAATTATGATAACATCGCCACCATTAGGTTCCATCATGTTTTATCTATTAGGTATAATTATAGAACTTATTCTTAAAATGGATATTATACTTTGATGGTGTTTAAGTGATATTACTGGGATATCCTCTACATGGACTCTTATCTAACTTACATAGTTATCCACTCCATGAGATGAAGAGGATGGAGTGAACCTAGTTCCATGGCACTCACATCTATGCTTATAGTAGAATTTCCTACCATGGAATCTTGAACTTTCCCCTATAACCAAATCAATAGGTACTTGGTCACATTGTCCACTAGCATACATGGAAGTAGTATTTGTATAGTAGATAATATTATGAGATTTATCTTGTCTTTGATATGGTTAAATAGGTATCCCACCTTGCATGAGACTACAAAGTAGAGGTTGTTCTTATTGTTGAGGAGTTTGGTGGGCAGGATTGCTTGGGGTAGGCAAGTACCAATGAGATAACTTATGGGAATTAGTAAGCACATACTTGTAAACCTTAGAAGTAAGTATTGGTGGGAAGCATCATTTATTATTACATTAGCATAGAAAGATTCCATGGAGTAGTACCTCAAGGCTTTGGATATTGCCACTGTTAGTATTGCTACATGGAATACAGGTATGCACCTTTAGGATAGTATGATCAACTAGGGTATAGAGTCCTCCTTATTTACCCCTAGAGAAACTTGAAATTTAGAGGCATTTGATATTGTTCCATTTCACCAATCATATGGACCATAAATAGATAGCACTACTAGTCATAAGGGTCTGCATAATATTTATAGGAACCTTTATCACTAGAGGATGAGAAAGGATGAGAAAGCCTTATTTGCATCTTTTTTAATATCCTCAAAGTATGAAAGCTTTTCTTTACCTTTTTATTTTTACTTCTTTCTGCATTCATGTGATGTAATTTCTTTGGTTGTAGCTTCTACTAGCATACCCTTAACATCCTTAACAGTAGTGGTCATCTTATCATTTATCACTTTGCACACTTTATCTACCTTATGGGTTAAGTCTGTTATGGGTCTCAATTGTAGTGGGAGGTTTAGATGTACCTTCAATATTTTTAGCATTGCTTTTGCATGCAATGTTAAGATTGTACTTCTTAGCTAGTTGCCTCTTTCATCATTCTCCATCCACGCTTGCAATGCTCTCAAGAAGCTCTTTGATTTATGCCATAAACTTTTTGTGTATCTAGTCCATCGCATACATGTCTACACTCTCCCTTATTTCCTACATCAAGCCTTCCATTATATGCATAAGCTCCTCTCTTTAACTAATGCCATGGTTTAGATAGAAATAGGTAATTTTCATGTACCTCTCCATGATAATGTCTAATGATTCACAAGCTCCTTACCTCCATCTAACCATCTTCTTTTGAATGTTTGAGATACAAGAATAGGTCTAGAATTTAGGGTAGAAGATTCTAACCATGTCTACCTATTTTTAAATAAATTTAAGGGTCAAGGACTTGTATTAAGTTTCCACATGTTCAATGAAGGTGTGAAAAATAACCACAACTTTTGCTAATTACTCACAATCCCCTACAAGTAGCAAGCAATTTCAAATGTTGGTATGTGAAGTTGATGATCATTGTTGATAAACCTTTTTTTTGTTGGGATATTAGCCATGTTTCTCCATTTAATATGGTTATCATGAACATGCTTCCATGAAATATGTACAGCTTCATTAATTTCATGAGAATCACCCTAGTTAAGGAAAGGAGTATCATCATCATTGAATAGTCCAAAAAAGTGGAAATGCTTGAACCTAGAGAGGAGATTCATATCATGGGCTCTGGTTGCACTTCGGTTAATGTTTCCTAACCATGGATCTTCATGAAATATTGTCCCTTTTCATTTCTTTTTTTCTTTATCATCCTCCTCTCCATCTAAATGATCAAATAAAAGGGTATGATGAGCCTACTTTTCGGCCATTTAGTCTCAATGCTCTCACCTATATAGAGGTTCATATTTATCATACACTAGCACATGAGCTCTGTAGAACATGTGATCATCCTATATCCCAATGTTAATCAAGGACTCTTAAAGATCATGTAAGAAAACCTCAACCAATCCCCTGGAGAACCATTCATGAACATAACACAACCTTCCTTGCTTATCTTGATGATAGGACAAAATAATTAGTGATAGGGTCACATTCTCTAAGTCTTCAAATGTGATGGAGGCCCTTCTTTATTTTATTGTACTTCCTTTACCATAGATCCGTAGTGAGCTTTGAAACTTATCCACCATATCGCTCATGTCCAAAATCTGCACACAATGCTAAAGAAATATATACTCAATTTGAAAAATGTTAACATAAAAAATGTATAAATATTTCTAGATAATTCACCAATGTCTTTCCCAACAATAGTGCTAATGATAGGGATTCAACTAACCATGGTCAATGAGATTGTATCATGCGAAACATGTTACAATCTAGTTGCAAGCTTCAAAGATAATGTTGAATGGATTACCAAGAACACTTATGTGTATCGTTGTGTTTCATAAATATAAAAGATATTATAATTAATATCCTATAATGAAAAACTCATGTTACCATGGTGTGGAAATATAGATAATATTTATAATGTTGTATTTTATTAATTCTCATAATTTTATGAATATGAAAATAAACTAATAACAAATACACATGCATTACAATCCCTAGTGGGCATAGATGCAATGCTTACAAACACTCACACATGTTGTAATCCCTTATAAGATAGGTATAACAACATAGACTAAAAGAAATAAATGCCTCTTGGACACAACCTCAATGACCCAACACCATGTCATACAATTCTGACCATCTTAGATAAGGATAAATTGTTTCAACTCTATGAAATAAGAATTAAATAAGTATTTTTAGAGTTTTAATATTTAAAGAAATAACATTGGAACAAAATAAAATGATGAGCTTTATTCACTATACAAAAACTAGATACCACATTGACCAAATAATTCTAGGCTATGTAAGTAAGATAGCACTCTAACAAAGTCTAGCCACACTTATAAAAGTGGCAACTCAAAATATACACACAAATAGGAAGAAAATCAATTTACCCAAGGGAGGAAGAGCTCTTCACACAAACCAAAACACAAAAATCCAAATAAAAATATCAAAGTATGAATTACTATGTGTGAGAGCTCATCTTATATATCTATAGCTTTCAGAACATAATAATAGAGATTCACTAGTACACAAGCATCAATAGATGTCCATGATTGTAGCCAAAACCAACATAAATCATACTACAAGTAAATTAGCTAATATAGGCTTGGTAGAGGGATGTGTCAACACCCTTGTGCTAACACAATGGGTACACTAACATAGGGTAGTTAGTGCATTCCTTTTCCAAATCACACTTCTCACTGTCAGTTTCAAATGAAAGCTACAACACAAAGGGACATGTCAATAGGGCCATAAGTTTCTCAAACAAAGTCAAAAACATCTTAAGGAACCCAAATATGTTCAAAACCTAGAAGTTTGACATAGGAGGCAAGGATGAAAACCTAGAAGATATAAGCCTCAACCACACATGCTAGAACTACAAACATAGGACATGTAAAAAACTTCCCAAGTCCAAGATTTACAGTGGACTTACAAAATATTATTAGATTACTCATCAAAAATGTTGAAATCCTAGCAAAGTATCCCATAAATTTAACAGAAATAGAAATAATCCAATTAATAAAAATAGAATAAATGTTAGAATGAAATTTTAAAATATCAATAGAATTACATATTCAAAGCCAAATCACAAAAATATATATGTCAAAAATCTCATATTTTTAAAATACATGTTATACATGCATTTTTTTAATTAATTATTGTTAAAATAAAATTAATGATGTAGACATCACCTAGACTAATGTGCCATTCCTCAAATGATGGTGTGTATTTTCCTTGATTTTAACATGTTTGTATGTGTTTTGAGCCTATTTTGATGAGTTTGGAGGTTTTAAGATCAATGGGGACTTGTTTGATTATGTTTGTGTATTCTAGATCTCAAAATAGACATATTTATTTTTAACCCTATCATAAAAGACATTTTTTCCAAGAGAAATATGTCTTTTGAAGGTGTAAGATGTCTTTTGTGGCATAAAGAAATATTCTCTATGAATGGCTAATTTCAAGAAAGATGCCTTCCCAAGACAAAGACATCTTCTATACCTAATCAGGTTTTAGGAAAGACATATTTCTTTAAAAAATATTCATCTTCCAAGGTAAATTTCAATGGTCATAAAATTGAACTTTGGATGTCAAGAGAAGATGAAAAAAAACACTTGGAAAGCTATAAAAAGACATTAAGATCTTAAGGTTGGGTAGGCTAGGCTTAAGAGACAAGGCTAGTCTTGAGTCAGATAAGATTACCTCAATATAGTGTCTTGGAAGAGGGAGAGTGAGCTCTTCTTGACTACTATAACCTTATTATAGCCATCATAGGTAATTGTGTCTGAGGGAGTGTTGTGAGTCATTATTATATGGCTTTAGGCCTTATGTGAGAAGAGTGTGATTATGAAGATCTTGAGTTTTTTTATTTTTGGAATGAATACTTCTATGCATTTGTGTGAATATTCATATTTTCAAGTAATAATGAAGAGTTATGTTTATCTTCCCATAATGGTGATATATTATGGTATTTGGCATCAAATTAAGTTGGTGAGGCCTAGTCTTGATTAGATTGGCATTATAGTGCATTTGCTTTTAAGGAAATTTACTCAAGTAGAAGAATTCTCTACATTACAATATAAGGATTCACTCATCTCTAGTGTCATTTTCATTTTCATTTTCAATTGGTGTATTATCCATACTCAATAAGAGGTTGGTAAAACTTCTTTTGCTTAATTTGGATCATCAATTCTATTGGGTATTGGAAATTCTTATTATTTGAGATATTCATTAGCTTTGAGTAGCTAGGATTTATAAGAATTATGAGAATCATATTTTGAGTATTCATGTATCTTGTTCAATCTATTTGGATAATACAAAATTATTTTTAGGTGTCTTTTATCTCTTTGAAATTTATTTTAGGTATTTGAAGATTATGTCCAACTATGTAAAATTAATTTTGGATGTTTTATATTTAGTACTCATGCTTGAAAATGAGTTTTGAGCATTTCCATTCTTGTTATTGCTTGGGATTATGTTTTAATTCTAAGTATAGCATCTAAATCTCTTAGATCTTAGAAGAGGTATAATAGAAATGAAGGCTAATTTGTTAAGTATTTTGAAGAGAATTAAGAGGATATCTTCTAGCCATAAATGAAGGAAGAAACATAAAGGGTATGATGAAGTAGAGGTCAATGATAAGAGAAGTTCTCAAGAATATCTTATTAGGTAAGGAAGTACTCAATACTCAAGGGCTTCAAAAGAGGAAACTAAGGGCTTCATTAAAGGGATCAAGAGATCTTCAAAATCCAATATGGTGTATGTTGTGCATCAAGAAGAGTTCCTACCTCATGAGGTATGCATGGTAAAAAATCATGCCAAATAAGAGGCAATGATCAAGAAAATTATATAAGGAAGATTAAGAGCAGCCCTAGAAGGTATAATACCCATTCCTTTTGCAATTTTTCTATACCTTCTACTAAAGAAAAGGAGATTAAAAGTCAAGTAAAGATCATCTCATGGTAGATAGGTGAGTCTTCTAGCCAAGGTATATGGAAGAATGGTTATCTTGATGTTATTTTTTATGAATCTTTTGATGAAACCATGGAGGAGAGTTCACCATTGGAGTCAAAATCTACAAAGTGGAATGAAGGATGTGTTGGTAATTCCTTTGTATAGGAGGAGCCATTTGATTTGGAAACTTATATTTTGGATTTGGAATCTTTAAGTTTTGATGATTCTAGACAGACACATGTTGAAGATTATGTTCAACAAAATAAAAATGGAAGAATCCATGAAAAGGTAAGTCAGTGTGAGCTTTACATTGTTGATGCTATTAATGTCTCTCATGTGAAAGCTAGTGTGATGGATGCTAGTCTTTCATTTCAACTTGATAATGGATTGTTCAATTGTGATGATGTGCATCATGATTATTATCATGATTGTAGTGAGATTAAGAGTCATGTTGTAAATGATGTAAGTAGTGTGACTTTTAATATCATTGTTAGTGAGAGCAAGACTAGTGTTGGTAAGGTGTTTGATATTGAATGTGATCATAATGCCTATTAGGGGAGTCATGATGGGTAAATCATTGTTGATGTTGATGACGACATTAATAATGATATGATTTTCTAGAATTTGGAAATGTTTGTTATTGATTATATCAATGATAATTTATGAAGTGTATCAATAACCTTGATTATTTTGGCTATAAATTGGATGAACAACATGAACAAAATCTTAGTAGTTGTGATGATAATGGTGGAAGGGAGCTAAGTGATAGACTTCTAAGAACCAATAAGAAGAAAGTGAGGAAGAGAATAAAGAATGGAAAAAGGAAAGATGGGTTGAAAAGAGCTAATATTTTTGAATTTTTATATTATTCCTTTGTTGTATATTATGGAAGAGATACAAGGGATTTGATGCTCTTAAGATGGAAGCATGGTGGAAGCTATGAGAAAAAAGATCAAATCCATTCTTCTTTCATGTAACTTCTTCATTTTCCATTATGATGTAAGAACAAAATTGTGCTAAGATGTGTATATGTATATATGTGTGTCATGCATACATTGCCTTGTATGTTTGTGTAATAATTATTAGATGGTGGAGACAACATGCTGTGAGCTCCAATCCTTCCATGGATGTTGTGGTCTTATTATATGTGTTGTGGCCCACATGAAGGGGACAACAACTATCCTAAGTATAAAAGCCTCCTATGTGATAGTCAAGAGTCATTTTAATAGGAAGGATACAAATGTGAACACCACCAAGACCAATATATCATTCCTCAAATTATGGTATATCTTTTCCTTGAGTTTTGGCATGTTTGGATGTGTTTTATGCCTATTTTGATCAATTTAGGGGGTTTTGGGGTTAATGGGGACTTGTTTAAAGATGTATGTGTATTCTAGATTTCAAAATAGACATATTTATTTTTAGCCTTATCAAAAAAAATGTCTTTTCCAAGAGAAATATGGTTTTCTATGGATGAAAGATGTCTTTTGTTGTTGAAAGATGTATTATCTGTGAATGACCAGTTTTGAGAAATATGTCTTCTATACATGATCAGTTTTCAAAAAAGATGTCTTCCCAAGAAAAAAGACATCTTCTCAAGCAGACTTCAATGACCATCAAATTGGATTTTGAGAAGCAAGAAAAGATGAAGAGATACTTTAAAAGCTATAAAAAGGCCTTAAGAGCTTAAGTTTGGGTAGTCTAATCCTAAGAGAGAATGATGGTCTTAAAAGCAAGGTAAGAGAACATTAAGAAAGTGTCTTCAGAGAGGAAGAGTGAGCTCTTCTTGAGCACTCTATTCTTATTGTAGCCATCATTGAAAATTTTTTGTAAGTATTGAGAGTCATTGTTGTATGAATTTACACCTTGTGCAAGATGAGTATAATTGTGAGGATATTAAGTGTTATCTATCATTGGGGTGTTTTCTTCTAACATTTGTATGAATCTTCCTATTTTCAAGCAAGAATACATAGTTGTATTTATTTTCTTATTTCAATGGTGAGATTTTGTAGGATTTGACTTCAAATTGAATTGTTGAGGTCTAGTCCTCATCAATTTTCACCAACCAATTCAATCTAAAAACCTAAAAGATAACTATTATAATAAATTTCTCTACCAAACTAGAAACATTAATAATAGAAACCTTCATGTGGTTGACAATCTCCCAATAATTGACTCCAAACCCTAAGAAAGGCAAACATTAGAGATTAGATCTAAGTAGGATTTGAAATGAAACCTCAAACAAAAAGCATTTATGTAGATCTAAAAGTTTTCATTAGCTTATGTCTAGCTAATCTCCTATTTGGTAGGATCTTCCTCTTTGGATTCCTATCTCAAATATTGAGGAAGAAAATGCATGAATTTTATGAAATAATTGTTAAATATTTATAATCACAAGGGTATGCTAGGGTCAAACTAATAGGGTAATTACTAATGAGAAACTAAAAGAAAACTACTTATGATCCTAAATTTTTAAAATTTAAACAAATATCATTTCTAAAGATCTATATTCCAACATTAGCATACTAAGCTATCCCTAAGTACTCCCCAATAGCTATGTCCTCTCTAAATGCTAATCAAGGTCCAAAGTATAAACCCAAATATACTTAACTAGGGTGCTACCCATGCTACTATTCAAAAACTAAATTAATTAATTAATAATCAATTATAAAAGACATGTCAAATATATCATAATCAAAGCATACTAAGTCATGAGTTCAATTCTAGTGGGCAATGATGACTTATAAAGTTCTAATTAACAATGAGGCATTAGCCTAGTAGTAAGACACTTGATTTAAAACCTCCAGGTCACATGTTTGATTTCAGTAGATAATGTTTAGTTATATAAAGTTTTAATCAGACTATTTATCTTAAGATGTACCTATGTTTCACTTATTTTTAGTTCTAACTATCATGTTCCCATTCCCAAATGATGTTATTGCATAACAAAGATGGTGTCTCTTCATAACAAGTGTTATTGTTATCGTAACAAGACCCAAAAGAGCAATTGTAATTGAGACCCGAAAGGGTCTCTCTTGAGGTAACCTTTGGGGGTTTGACCTAAGGCGTTTATACCTAGGCTTATAGGTCATGCCCTGCATGAAGTGGTGAAGCTAGTAGATGCAAGTCACAGGAGCCAAGTGAAGTAGGATATGAAGTGGATTGGTCATCCCTTCTAACTAGGATTTAGGCCTAACTATGGTGGTGGTGCTAGATTGCCTCTAAGGAATAGATGCTGAAGGAAGAAAACCCCAAGGAATACTCTAAAAGCATGATCCAAATATACTATTCCATATCAATAAAGCATTCTTTTCCTTCTCTATCTACACTTTCTCTGCTATTTCCTATACACATAATGTCTAATGTTACATATATTTGACGTTTGGTATATTGTCTTCTTACACATAATGTCTAATATAACATATATTTTCCATGAAATCTAGGAATAGGATGTCATAATTGGTATTGGAGCAAACCATGACCCAAGGATCATTCAAAACCATGAACTAACTACAACCTGATGATAAACTATAGATTCATGAACTAAGAAGAATCATGGACCACCAACCAATAAAATTCTTTCATGAATATCATTGACCAACGAGGATTTGATTACGTCCCATCAAGATTCATTAATTACAAGAGATGTTGATAAGACAAAAATATATTGGTCTAGGTAACTCTTACCCATCTTAATACTATAAATGTTAATTACTTAAGGTCATTGTTAAGTTTCTCCAAAAAAACAAAGTTAGTAACCATGACATGAATTGATCTTGTTTATTGAAATTCGTTATCCTAAGCAACTTAGAGTCATTTATAAGTTATCATGCAATGCATATGTCAACTTGGTAATGTCAAATTGGTAGAATAAGTTAGTGGACCTTTTAAAATCTTGAATGTTCAACTTCAGTTTTGAACCCTAAGACTATGTCCAATGCATAGTGCTTGTCAAGATAATTCCAACGGCACAAACTTTGTCTCAATCGAAGTTATTGTTTGAGAGATATTATTGTTTAAAATTTCTTGCTATGTGTGCATTAAAATAATATTAAATTATTAAATTATTATTAAAAATAATGTTAAAATTTTAGGGTCAAAAATCTATCTAGAATCATTATTTACCCATACCAAGTCCCCACCCTATCATCGGCCAAGCCACCATGTCAACCACCAAGGCAAGGGAATCAAATAATAATAATAAGTTAAAAAATTTTAATTAAGTAGGAGGTTGTGGGTTCAAACCCTAAACCCCACTTTTTAATTTATATATAATGTATATTTGTATGTAAAAATAAATAAATAATAATAATAATATAAAAAATCCTTTTGCAGGGCTAGTCAACCCTGCTACTAACCATGGCCAATTGGCTAGCAAGTGGTAGCCCAAAAGCTGGCACAAATCTGCATCAACCACTTTTCCCAATGTCGTGAATTTGCAATCACCATGTCATTATGCCATTGCCTTTTGACTTACCTGCCATCACCTACCATTGCACCATTGCATGCCGTAGTGCCCATCACCTGCCTGATACACCTGCTACCTACCTAATGTTGCACTCGCTACCCTACTACACCCGCTGCAGTCACCTGTCATGCCTTGGAACACTGCCTCACCCTAGAACACTGCCACTACCATACCTTGGAGCACTACTGCACCCTAGAACTTTATCGCTACATGCACAAATCCTACACCTCCTTCTTGCAAAAACCCTCACCACCACCATTTTTGCTACCTTCAAAGTTTCCACCATGATTCTTGGCCCATCCTTGCCAACCAATCATAGGCACTCCTAGCATTGATTATACTACCAGTCATAGGCATCCTTGGTGCCAATAGTGCCACCAATCACAAGCATCCCTAATGCCAACGACATTGTCAATCATTATTATCAATGGTGCCACCAATTACAAGCACCTTCCAGTACTACCGTCGACGCCAAATTTAGAGATCAACTGTTGTTACCATGTAACATAAAAATTCTCCATTAACAGATGGAAGATTCGAATTTTTCATCAATTGATGGAAACTTCAAAATATCCCATTGACAAATCATTAGTTAATTAAGAACATACAAAAATAATTTTCTAAGAGATAAGAATTTCAAAATTAAGCATGTGTTCTAGAGTAGTATTGGGATAGGTGATCCCTCAGGAGTCTCATTTTTTGTGCTATTGGTCTTTGACCTCAAAATCCATAACTTTTCATTCCAAAAGCATTTTTTAACAAATGAAGAATCATTTCCAACAAATTTCAACTTTCCAAACACAATGATGAAGTTATATCTATCCTAGGAAACCCCAAAATTTAGTTTTTACCCTTGCCCAATATAGTGCCTTGAAACCCTTAAAAGTTTAATTTTAGCATAACTTAAGCATACGATGTCCATTTTTAGCATCTAAATAGTCATTTCCAACATTTTCCACCTTTTTGAACTTAATGCTGAGGTTAGATTTATCATTTGGATTCGTGATAATTTGATGATATCATAAATTTTGCTTTATAAATTTAACCTTTTTGGGATCTTAAGATCACTATCGTATGTCATTAGTTACACTACTAAAGTCAATGTCTTAAGGGGGGTAGAAAGGCTGTTAAGATTTTGATAATGTCATTAAATATTACTAAAATTAGACAATGTAGTTAATTCATTGATGTATTAATCAAGTCGATGTATCAATTAATGATTAGTTAGAGAATCAATTGATGAAATAAAGTGGTCATCAAGATGTACATCAATTCATCTTGCAACCAAAACATATGGCAAAACAACATGGAGACTCAAAATATTGTTTTAACAAGGTCTATGATACCCATGAAGAGAAATGATCCAAAAGAAAATCCAAGAATGATAATGAAAGTTGCAACATATGATGTGCTCCCAAGATCTTTAGTGAGTAAAAAACAACATTCACTATGTTCACCATGGGCCTTAGATTGACATGAATATCAATGCCCACACATTTTAGCAAAGTTACAAGATTTATATGTTGATGCTTTGTGCTTACAAGAAGTCTTTCCATGGGAATTCCTATATCAATTCTAACCAAATTTGGAAAATATGGGATACATGGGTATTTATAAGCAAAAAATTTTCTTATGGGAGTTCATCTTTTGAGCCATACAGATTAGCATATTGCAGAAATCACAAAATGTATGGTTGTGTAATCTTTTATAAAGAAGCTAAGTTTGAATTAGTACAAAGATGTAAATCAAGTTTAGAAAATATGATTTTGGAAATTCTAGAACTTCGAACGATGGAAAAGAAATAATAGTTAAGATTTCAAAAAAATGACATTTCCTTGGCAATTATTCTAAAAGTCCATCTATTAGGAAGATGTGTATGTGTGGTTAACACACATGTAATTGCCAAACCAACATGTACAAATGTCAAACTATGTCAAGGAGCATACTTGATTAAGTAGATAGAAGAAAGTTTGAAGAATAAGTTATTCCTAAGCCAAACCAATCCAGTGCAATTTGTTCTTTGTGGAGACTTCAATGTAGAAGTTGGAAATAGTGTTTATCAATTCTTAAAACATGGATTTCTAAAAAAATCCTTGGAAGATGAACCTAATTTGAAGAAGATGTTTCCATCAATTCAACATGTAATTTCATTAGCTAATGCATATTCTGCTTATTCTGAATCTTTAATAAATAAATCAAATCCCAAAATTCATGAACAAATAATGTTGATGAATAGTATCATGATTAATGAGGATGAATCAACAACATTCTTCATTGAGACCTTGGATTATATTTGATATGAAGTCAAATTCTTCCAAGTTACCAAGTTACTAGAGTTAATTTTTAAAGAAGAGATTGAGAAGAGTCATGATCAAGCTTTGCAATCTTAAACAGGACCATCCAATCATATACCACTTACGGGAGAATTACAATTACTCCCATCAATTCATAAGGTTGATCAAGATCAGGAAGTATCTCAACCTTACTTTTATTTGAAAAATCCTATTATTTTCTTCATTATTTAATTTATATTTCAATTAGATAAGTAAAATATCTAAGGTAATGGAAGTTGGAAATAAAAAAATTTTCCTCCCTTCACTTAGATAACCATATCTAAGTTGCACTTTGTGTGACCTTGATTAGGACTGGTGATTGGTGGTTGATAGATCTTTAATTCACCTCTTGTCATTATCTTAGAAAATGAAGTAAATATTAAGAAAGTAATATTTAATTTTCCATATATTTTTCTCATATATATATCTCGTTTGTAGAATAAACAAGAAACAACTTCAAGTTCAAAGGAGAAATCAAATTATTAGAGCATAGGAGCATGAAAGAGTACTGGAGCTGGCAAAAGATAGTGAATGCGGACTCGTTTGAGGATGAACAAAATATGAGGATATATTGTCATGTCCCCATTCCCAAATTATGCATCTATATAACAAAGATGGTGTCTCTTCATGACAAGCATTATTGTTATCATAACAAGACCCAAAAGGGTAGTTGTAATTGAGATCCAAAAGGGTGTATTATAACAACGAACATGTCTTTTGAGATAACCTTTGGGGCTTTGACCTAAGGCATTTATACCTAAGCTTAGAGGTCATGCCATGCATGGAGTGGCAGAACCAATACGGGCAAGTCACGGGAGCCAAGTGAAGCAGGACAGGAAGTGAACTAGCCATCCATGCTAGCTAGGTTACAAGCCAAACTGTGGTAGTAGTGTTGGATTGCCTCTAAGGCATAGATGCTAAAGGAAGAAAATCCTAAGGAATACTCTTAGAGCATGATCCAGATACACTATTCCATATCAATAAAGTATTCTTTTCCTTCTCTTTCTGCACTTTCTCTGTTATTTCCTATATGCATAATGTCGAATGTTACATATATTTGGCATTTGGTATATTGTCTTCTTATGCATACTATCTAATATAACGTAT
Organism: Gnetum montanum; assembly: GCA_015680685.1. Taxonomy (NCBI): domain Eukaryota; kingdom Viridiplantae; phylum Streptophyta; class Gnetopsida; order Gnetales; family Gnetaceae; genus Gnetum; species Gnetum montanum. Next base: position 1,007,739 of record MNCI01011180.1, read on the forward strand.
ATTTGACATTTTCCATAACATCTGGAATGGGATGTCATTCTAACACTCCCTAGAAAGTTCTAATTGGACTATATATCTTGGGATGTACCTATATTCCAATTATTTCAATTTTTCAACATCCCCCTCATATCACATGTTTAATGTACAACCATGTGTCAATGACCCATCATACCTACTTACTTAAAACTCCAATAAAAGGGTTAGTGCACATATGCTAAATTAAAATAAATTCTAAAATGAAATAAATTGAAGCCTTATTATTTTTGAAGGCCCATAGGATCTCTTGGATAAATATTACATTTTCACGAAAAATAAAGATAAACTCTATAAATTAACCAAGTACTAATTAAGGCATCAGAAAAATCATATAAGTTTTTTATTATAACATTATAAAATTATCTCAAATAGGTATTTATAACATGAGATAGAAATACATGCAACTCATCTTTAAGGGCTCTTAATCTACACAACCTACAAATGCACTCTTCTTGAAGAAGTTGAGTCCATATTCCACTTTTAATTCTAAGATGATGAGAACTTAAGTAAAGCTTTTTAATAGCATTTCAATATTTGATTAGAATAGCAGTTGAGAGATAATGAGCTTTCTATTTTATTATATCTAATGTAATGTTAATAAAATTTTCTCTTACCTTTCACATTAAACCACATCTGTGTTAAAACCTTCGACTTGACTTGTTGACGAATTTGGTTAGGATTTTGTTGCACTTCCTCCTAAGAGATATTTCATTTTCTCAACCATTGCATCCCTTGGAAATATCAACTATAATCTCACAAATCCTCAAGAGCTACTTTATAAAATTTTTCTTGCCTTAAGATATGCAGGCTATTAATATATGTAATTAAATTGCATAAGGCTTTTACTTTTAAAGGTAATAAATTACATTCACATAATGAAATTGAGTAATATCTTTGCATCTTTACCTCTAACACATCAAAAAGAAAACTTTTTTACATTCTTGCAATATCTTTCCAAAGTTTAGAATTGAGTCTAGATCACTAAATAACACATTTGTATGATACAGTAGGGTAGATGATAGTTTGAAAATTTCATTTCTAAAGAAAAATGAATAAGACTCTGAATATAAAATCTTCAGTCTAGATTTGTAAAGTTCTTAGTAAAAAAAATTTAAGTTGTAGGTTTTCTGCATTATTCTAAGGTAGCAAGGTCTCTAGCATTAATATTACATCAATGCCACTAAATTCAATAGGTGATCCTTCAAGCAAAATCACTTCTTTATCATTCTACAAATTGCCTAATGATTTATATGAATCTACTGTTCAAGAAATTTTTGGAACGTACATTTTTTTTACAAATTTTGGATTATTTACCTCATTCCTCAAGTTTTTTGAATTATTTAAATTTGGTTTGGAAATATCGAACTTTGGATATTCTCCATGATTGTTATTTTTCAAACTCATTTTTTCTAGTAGAATTTTTTGATTTGATGATGGTTTCTAAAACCATTAAGATATATGTGTTTTCAATCATCATCATGTTTATTTATTATTTGAAAGTGGACTCCCTCTTTTAATCCAACATCTCCTGAATTTCAAAAGGTTCCTTATTTTGTCAAATCGTTGAATCTACCATTAATTTTTGAAAAATTTGAAATGAATATTATCTCTCTTATTGGGCTAATTAAGCATTCTAAAACCCTCATTACGACTAGTGATTTTCATAGAAGTTGATATATGATTTAGGTAGAACTTGATTTAATTAAGAGAAAAATCCTTTTATATGCTAGTGGAATTAATTATGTGCAAAAGGTTATTTACTTTAATCTTTCAAACTTATGTTACTATTCTCATTGAGAGGGTCACATGTTTAATTCATGCCTATTTATGTTATGAAAAAACACAATGTAATCACATCAGTAATAAGCTAATGTAAATGCTATTAAGGTTTCTTCTGCAAATGTTATAGGTCTTAGTATGATTTTTTCTATAAATGTTGCAAATCCTGCAATGATTTCTTCTATTGATGTTTCAACAATTAGCCCACACCTTTCTTTTATTATTATTTAACAAAATGTATTTTTAAGAAAGGTTCTGATGAAATCAATTTCAAAAAAATCTTCAATGACTATGAGGAATAGATATATGTTCCTTAGGTTTCATAGAATCCTATTGTTAATTCAGATAGTTTTGAAATAGTTCTTCATAATTAAAAATATTTTAAAAGCCTATATATTGGGTCAACATCTTTCAAACATGTCAAATCTTCAAAATAAATATGTTCAAGATACTTTAACTACTAATAATCCATTCACAGCTATGGGTCAACATATAGAGATAATATATTTTGCTAATGTTGATTCTATTGATAGGATAAGTGTTTTATTTTGTTCCACCCAATGTTAATTTTTTATGAAATATCTAATTTGCTACCCTAGAGGGAAGGTTTTTTAAGATTGTTTGTAAGCATGAAAACCTAAAAATATATCCCAAAATAGTTAGGCCTTTTCTTTTTGTTGATTTGAAGTTTCTCCTCTTTGTACTACTTCTCTACTCTTATACTCTAAAATTTTTATTTTTTCATATATATATTTTTTAGGTCTAACATCCTAAAAGATTTTTTTTTTACTTTTGTTTACCTTCCAAGTTCATAGTCCTAAATATTTGCACTTGTTTTTGAAAACATATAGACCTTATGCTATTTTTCCTTTGATACACTTCTTCCATATGTAATTTTCCATATAAATATAACTCAAATATTTAAAATAATCTACTATTTACATATTGGTACCTCCAAAATAAAACTTACAATAGATATTTTTTGAACCTTAAATCATCAATTTGGTTTTATCTACATTCACTTGTAGACTAGATGAATGACAATGATTTTCCAAACTTTGTAACATATTTTATATACCTTCTATAGTAGTGGAGATCAAGGTAGCATTATCTACATATAAAAGAAGATTTGCTACTTAGGATCCAATTTTGATGGTAGGAATTTATAAGGTGAAAATATGAAATTCACATTATAAATGTAGTTACAAAGATATAACTTAACTTTATAATGTAAAAGTATTCGAAATAAATAAATTAAAATACCAAATACATCTCACAAAAGTAGTTTCAAGATATAGCCTAACAATGTAATGTTAATAATCTAAACCAAAGAAATTAAATTATCAAATACATCTCATAAGGTAATTACAAAGGATATGCCAAAACTATGTAAATAAGCCCATAACATACATCATCATAAAGCTTAAGCTCATGCACATATAAATGTGAACCCAAAAGCACAATTACAACCAAAGATTAACTACATAAATAAACCTAAAAATATACAACACCATCAAAGTACATTGAAGCATAATAGAAAAAAAGGATCCAAATATAATATAAAGGTTAGATGAATAAGACATCAAAGGTTCAAGCTAGAATTTATAACAACCAAGTTGAGCATCTAGAATCAAGATGTAACAAAATGAAGATTGATTTTTCTAAACTTTCACAACCATCTTTTGTAATAATGTTAATGCTTGTGTCTAGGTAATCTCATTCCTTATATTTTTTGCTTTCTATTTGATGAGTTGTCGTTGGTTGGCTACATCAACAAGGCCTCGTCAATGCAATCGACCACATTGATGAGGCCTCACCGATGCATCTCGCCCTACATCAACGAGGCCCTATTGACACAGTGTTTGTCTATCACCTATAAATACATGCCTACTAGCTGCATTTATGGCAATCTAGATTTCAGTAGCAGCGAAGCTCTTGTATTTTTCCATTTGAAAGTTAAAATTTTTTCCCCTAAGTGCCCATAATAGGAGCCATTGAGTGTACGAATATTTATTCAAGCATTATTGTACCTAAACATGACAGTGTGTGCGGCAATAAAGATAAGCTTTTTGATAAGCCTTGCAACACTTTGGATAGATTAGCTATTTTATTTATGCATTCAATGTTTTCAATTATTTGTTAATTGTTCTCAATTATTTTGAAAATATTTTCTAGCAATTGAGTTAATAAGGTTATTAAACTCGATAGATTAAATACATAAGTATGACCGCTTCGAGTGTAACACATATTTTCTTGGTAATCCCAACAACATTTTTTCTTGGTACACCTAGTAGTGTAGCACTTGGTCACCCAATAGTAGATACATGGGTTTAGGACATGTACGAAAAGTGGGAATGGATACTTATGTTAGGATTAGTTAAATGCTAGTAAATTAGTTAATTTAGATTAGTTAATCAAATTACTCTTATCCATATTTGAGTACCAATCTATAAAACATAAAAAATGATAAAAATTAAATGTCTCAGTTACACTTAACCATACCAACAAATGTCAGAAGTGTAATTGGGAAGACAGTGATTGACCTTAAGGCTAGATTCACTTCCTAAAGGACTAGTGCACTAGAAATGATGAAGTCCATAGAATTTGACCAGATCATGCATGAATGCTTGTGATTCATATGGTTGGGTGTAGGGGTACCTCACCAATCATCATTGGCACCATTGCCAAGGAATTTTTTTTGTGGAATGTGCACTTTTTAGGTCTAAGTGAATATCACTAATATCATTGTATGAACCTAAAGGTCCATATCATTTCCATTATACATAAAAAATTATAAAAATCACACTAATAATTTCATTTTGTTTTGCAAAATGTCTTCTTCTTCTCATAGGCTTGAAGATACTAAACCACCAGTCCCACAAGAATGCAAGGTGGTATACACTAATCCAAATGAGTTTGTGCCAAATTTCACCTTCATCCTACATCAGGATGAACAAATGTGATGGTGTGATATGGAGGGCAATGCTGTCTTGTCCCCCAATAGATCTATGACCAGAATGGTATTTAAAACCCTTAAGAGGTTGGGAATAGCATATCTTCATGAATAATATGTTGTGGATGGATATGACACTCAAAACTACTATCCCACTAAAACACAATGTAAGCGAGATAACCGTTAGGAGAAACTCCATGAAGCTATAAAGGGGAAACATTATACTAACCCCTTGTTCCTACTAGATTAAGAGGACAATGAGGATCCTCTCTTGGAATGTTCTCAACATGAAGATTCTTGACCCCCTACTATTGATGGTGAGGGTGTGAACCTGACCCTACAATCGACTATTCATAAACTGGTGTCAAGAAAGAGTGATAGAAAAGGTAGGGACTTGGGTAAACATCACAACAAGGGATCTAAGGATGATGATCATAATAAGCATCAGAGTGGTGATAGACACCATGGTGGTGGTGGTGGTCCACCTTCCTTTTCATCCTCTTCATTCAATTCAAAACATTCCTCTTCATTTGATGATTTTCATGAAAGTTGTCATCGAAACAACTGTGATGAAGGTGATCGATGAACTAATAGTGACCATGAAGGCCATCAAAACCAAAGGGGTGGCTGAAACCATCATTAGCATCATCAACACAACGATGATGATAAACCTTTATTGGAAATTCACAGTATGGTTGATAATGTAGAGGCAATGAAAATCCCAACTAGCCATATGAAGGATAGTCAGATCAAGCATCTAGATATGAACAATATCCCAAGATTTAAGGGGGATATAATTCTAATTCATAGACACATCTACAAGCTTTTCAAGATGCTTGTGCTTTATAGAACATAGAGAACGAGTGGCAGAAACTCAAGCTTTTTCCAAGGACACTCATTAACGAAGCTAAAAGTTGGCACTGGTCCTTAGAGCTGGAATCTATCCACAGATGGAGTATCATGTTAGAACTATTCAATGACAAATACTAGATGTACTCCAGAGTGTCTAACCTAAGAAGGAAAATCCAAGGTTGGAAACAAGGAGCACATGAACCCTTGGATACCATCATGGATCAATACTATTCACTTATACATTAATGCCCAAGCCATGATTACTCCTAGAGGGAACAAATTCACCACATCATAGATGGGCTCAAAGCAAAAACAAGAAGAACCTTGGGATGTATGCCCAAGGAAGATTGTCTAAAATGAGAGCTCATCAAATCCAAAGGTTAATTGAGTAGGTAGCTAAAGAAGAAGGTGAGCTATGAAATGGGGAAAGTACTAAAGAATATAATAAGGATCCTTCCATTAGAAAATGAGAGGTTTGATTTTGTGACAAGGAGGAGTCACCACTTGATGAAGTGATGAACAGAAAGACCTTGCCCATTCAAAAATCTATTTCTAACGTTTTGGAAAAGGATAAGAAGTTATGGGACTTTTTGGATGAAAATTTTCAAACTACTTTAAATACTGTCAAAGAATCCAAAGATCAACATAGTGATCGTAATCATAGGAGGAAAAAAGAAGCTAAATGTGCCTACCAAAGAGGTAAGGACAAAGTTACTGTAGTAGAGGAAGTTTTGGAGTCCAACTCTAATGATGAAACTAAATGTGACATTTATCAATATGAACATCCAAATGGATGTTTCCCTATGGTGTCACATTTACGAGAGTCTGGAGTGTACGCATTGAATCCTTACCTAACACGTAGGAAACCTCCAAGATGATTACCTTACCCTCAAGGCAGTCCAAGACAGTTCCACCAACAACAAGAAGCTTACTACCCAAGTGGGGCTCCTTCACAATCAAATGAATAATACCAATAGTGGTATCAACCACAATCAGGGGGAATGCCACCACCAAGCCAATAGTACCCTTATAGGAAACCATATCCATACATGTACTATGTTCAGTAGCTCATCTCCCCTAGAAGTTCTACGAGTCATTCATCATTCTAGCATTCATATTACCCTCCAGAGTACCATCGAACACATTCACCATCTACTCAAGGCAAAAACCCATATCTATATCCTTATCATCCTTCACATCCCTCTACACCTACACCTACACCTTCAACTCAATTACCTCTTATCCATCCACGCAATGTGAAATTCCTTCACAACCACAACAATAAAATGCTACAAGGGTTGTACACTCACAACTAGTTTTTCAACCAAGTGGTCCGAATAATTGATCAAGGAAACAACCTTTCTTCTAGCGCAACAACCCTCTCCAAACCTCACAACCTATTCCAATTGATCACCCTACATCTCCAGCACCCTCATCCTCTACATCAAATACCTTTGAATGCCCTTCAAACTAAGTTCCACCTAGGAACCACACTGTAATGTTAACCCATGCTATTTCTAATTGGATTAAGGCTGGAAACCTTCCTACAAAAAGATTTGATCTAAGAAGTCCACTCAGCTATTTACAGATTACTGGATAAGAGCCATGCAAAAGCTCTTCTTGACTCTAGTTCCAGAGTTAACCTCATCTCCCATGATATGTACAAGGCCTAGAACCTACCACCTATTAAGAAGAATAACATTTGTTTAGAATTAGTAGAGGACATTGTAACCATAGTCTGTGGGTAGTCGTATCCTATTAATTTTCTCGTAATCAAGGTAGATTATTAAAAAAGTGACTTCCCCATCATTATGGGAAGGGCTTGGTTAATCACAATTGATGTGTGAATGGAAATAAGTGAGCTATCCTTAGAAAAATCCAAGAAAAATGAGCTAGGCAACATAGAGAGAAGTGTATTCCATGCATCGGGTATAGTGATAATAGGTGAAATTGTGTGCAAAATATTTGGTCCATCAAGAGCACATATATTAAGGCATGCAATCAATGTGTACAAGAAATTAATATTCAATAGTGTCTAAATGCAGCAACCAAAAAACAAGAGGGCACCTAGTGGCTGATAGCCGATTCAGATAGCAACATAATATGCATGGAGCCAACTGAGAGTCTAACATGTGCATATGTTGAAGGCATGAAAAAAATTAAACAAGTTCAATCCTAACTCTCTAATGAAGATGATGATACTTGTTGGGGAGAGTTGGAGATCCCTAATCACTTCAAGCTAGAGCCCTTAGAACTAAAAACCATAATGGCCAGTATAGAGTATGCATTTTTAAAGAATGGTAAACCTATTATCATTAATACCAAACTTGCTTCTAAACAAAAAGAAAAATTGTTGAAAGTAATGAATAAATGGTCAACAACCTTTGCTTGGTCATATATAGAGCTAACAAGAATCAATCCAAGGATATGCTAGCATCACATCTACACTAACCTAGCCATGAAGCCTAGAAGGTAGCTGCAAAGGTGGTTGAACCCCAAATTAAAACAAATTGTCAAGAAGGAGATAGAGCAACTCCTCAAGGTAGGATTGATCTATCCAATCACAGATAGTGAGTGGGTTAGCGCACTTGTTGTAGTACTGAAGAAGGGTGGCAAATGGCAAGTTTGCATTAACTTTAGGTTATTAAATATGGCAACATTTAAGAATCATTTTCCTTTGTCGTTTGTAGATCAAGTGTTAGATACCATATTTGAGCATTGTTATTATAGTTTCTTGGATGGTTCTATAACCAAATCCAAATCATGCCAGAAGACTAGGCCAAGACAACATTCACAAGTCCTCGGGGGAGTTTTGCATACTGTAGGATGCCATTTGGCCTATGCAATGCCCCTGCAATATTTCAACGCTTGGTCCTAAGTATCTTTCAACAAAAAATCGATAGTGGTGCTGAATTTTTCATGGATGACTTCTCCACCTATGGAGCTACATTCAAGCAAGCCTTGGACTAACTTAAGCAAGTCCTAAAAATATGTGTAGAGACAAACCTATGGCTCAACTGGCAAAAGAGCCATCTCATGGTCTAAGAAGGCCTTGTGCTAGGGCATCGAATTTCGCAAAAAGGGATTGAGGTAGACCTAGAAAAAATAAGGATCATCCAATGAATAACACATCGTTCATTCATTAGACACACTAGTTACTACCAACAATTTATTGAAAATTTCTCTAAGATTGCACAGCCATTGGTAGAACTTACAAAGAAGGATGCACGTTTCATTTAGACCAAGGAATGTGAATACACATTCTAATAATTAAAGGAGAAACTCATAGAAGCACCAATCCTATGAGCACCAGATTAGTCCAAATCATTCCATATCATGACAAACATATCTAACTATGCTTTGGGAGTAGTGCTAATGCAACTAGACGATAAGAAACATCCATATTATATCCACTACATGAGTAGAAGCATTGTAGGGGCACAACTGAATTATACAACCACAAAGAAAGAATTAATGGTAGTAGTGTACGTACTAGAAACGTTTAGAAATTATGTGCTAGGTTATAAGGTATTTGTACATACAAACCACAGTGCAATTCACTTTCTTATGAATAAGTCGATGGTAAGCCCTTATGCTAAACAGTGGCTTGTGATCTTCTAGAAATTTAATTTTACTATAGTAGATCATAAAGGGATCAAGAATGTGGTCACTGACCACATGTCTCACTTAAGATGGGATAACAAAGAGGAGAAGAGCCCACTTTCTGATCAGTTTCCAAATGAACTCCTCTTTATTGAAGCAATAAATGCACAAACGCCTAAAAAAGCAATATGGTATAATGGCATCCTCACATATCTTCTCACTCAAGATATGCCACAAGACTTGGATTTTAGGAAGAAGCAAAAATTTTTTCATTAGGTCAAATACTTCATAGAAATCAATGAACACCTTTACAAGATGTGTTCTGATGGCCTAATTCATTGTTGTATCCCTAACAAAAATCAACTACGCATTCTCCAAGATGCTCATGAAGGACCTTGCGGAGGCCACTATCTAAGAAGATGCAGGATCATAAAAATCCTAATGGTAGGATACTGTTGGCCCACAATCTTTAGGGATGCCCACTAGTTTTTCAAGTCTTCTAAACATTATAAACATGATAGGGGGATGACTACTTACATGGAAGGTCCTCAATAATGGATTCAACCACTAGAACCTTTCAACATATGGGGCATTGACTTCATGGGTCTCATCACACCCATGTCTAATGGGAAGGCATATATTATAGTAGTAGTAGACTACTATACAAAATGGGAAAAAGTAGTAGCCATTACTGATTGTACATCATCCACTGCTACCAAATTTATACAACAAAATATTGTGAATAGATTTGGGGTTCCGCGTTCACTAATTTCTAATAATGGGACTCACTTCACAAGTGCCACATTTAGGAAATTAATGTAATGCTTAGGGGTAGAACATAAATTAACAACACCTTACCAACCCCAAGCCAATGGTTAAGGAGAGGTAACCAATCGAGAGATTACAAAAATACTAATGTGAACCATTGGGAAATATAGGAAGGACTGGCGAACAAAACTTAATGATGCTCTTTGGGCTTATCATTCAACTTTGAAACTTCCTATTGGATATTCCCCTTTGGAGTTAGTGTATAGGAAACTTCCAACACTTTCATTTCAATCTGAGCTCTGTACACTCTCAATGGTCTGTGATCTAAACCTTGACCTAAGTTTAGCACAAAAGGAAAGATTGATCAATTTGAACATAATAGATGAAAATCACTTGGTGGTCCTATTCTTGAATGAGGTGAACAAGGTATTCAACAAGTAGCATCATGACCTTAGAATCAAGAAAGTAAAACTTCAACCAGGAGATAAGGTTCTTTACTAGAACCCCACACATGTACCCTAAAAGAAAAAATTCCAAACATTGTGGGAGGGATCTTATATAATTAATCAAACCTTTCCCTCTGGGGTCATGATAGTTTACAAACATAATAGCTCATATAAAAATAAGTTCGTCAATATCCAATAAGTTAAACCTTTCCTAGAACCAATACTAGCTAGTGTAACTACCATCTCAATAGATGGACTTCTTATGACCTCAATTTAAAACTCCATTCCACCTTCTCTATCATCCATCCATGCTGCTATATTTCACTTGACTACCAAATCCTATGTTATGCTCTATGTCTTAGTCTAATGTGTTGGGATTCTTGAGTGGATTCTTTTTGGTTGGTCCTTAACTTATCATGATTATTAAATTGACAATGGAGCCCATGGACCCCATAGTGCAGGTTATGCAAGGGCAAAAGGGCATGATGCTACTATGGGGAGGATCTACTTGCATAATGTTTGGCTTGATTAGTTAAGGTTACTTATCTTTGACATCACTACAATCCTATATTTCATATTTTCCATTGTGTAAACCACTCAATACTCCTTAATATTTCATTGCATTCATCTATTAAATCAATTTTTCTTCATTTTTTCAAATTTATGGACTTCAATGCCCTCTTCTCATGATTTCATACTATTCTTGGTCTTCTAAGCTTTCATTTAATCCCAATTTCATCAAAAAATTCCTTTTATTTTGAAAGTTTGATCAAAGTCAACAGAAGTCAATGGTGGTTAATAGCTACATCGACGAGGCCTTATCAACATAACCAACTGCATCGATAAGGCCCCATCGACGAGGCCTTATCAACATAACCAACTGCATCGATAAGGCCCCATCGACGAGGCCTCATCGACGTAGTGCAAAAATACTATATATACCACCAAACACTTTGGAATTTTTTACAATTTGCTCATAACACACTGGTAATTTTTGCAATTTTTCAAAGCCCTAAACTTTCCAGAGTCCATAACTTTTAAACTGTTTGTTTGAATCACTCTGTTTTTCAATCTTGCACTTACTAGAGGTAAGATCTTTATCATGGGGGCCATAAACCTTAAGGTTTTTCATGAAAATTTTGAAATTTTTTCTAACTTCCCCCAAGGGTTAGTAACCTAAGCAACATAAAAATATCAACTCTTTTGATAGTTTACCCTTTCAATAACCTATGAAATAATTTATCAATGGTAATGTATAAATAAAATTAACAATTAAGTTAATTAAATTAGCCATAATCACAACTTAGCCAAGTGTAACTACCTTCAAGAGTTAAGATATCCCGATTTTTTTAAGGTAACACAATGATTACTAATCCATGGTCTTATTGTGATTACAGATGGTACCTAAACAAAAGCATCCTTAGGAAGGAAAACCTACCAACCACAAGAGAAATGACCCAGAGCTAGAAGGGGCCAGCAAGAACAAGGCCAAGAACAACAAGAGGAAACCCATGCAACTAGACCTCTTCATGAGCAATCCAAAGTGGAATCTATTTGACAAATTCTAGAGGAAAAAGTACCTACTAAACAATCCCAACGAGGAGAAGCACTTGGACCTATGCCAAGGCTTGTAGTCACTCTGACTCAAGCCTACCTAGATATCATCAAGTCCCAAGAAATCTAAAGATTAGTTCTTTAAGAGATAAAATTTAGGCAATTTTTGGAAAAGGCTCCATAGGATTTCAAGACACAATTGCAAACCTCTCCCCATGTGGCTAGTCATCATGTCTGGTGGGGAATGGTACATGGAAGAGACCTATCTCTTCTAGAATAGCCAAAGGCCAAGTTCCATTGTAAAAATCAAGGACATTCAAGTGTCCTACTTGGTGGAAGCTATTACACAAGCATTAGGGTTGCTAGATAGTGGAACACAATTGGCATAAATATCAACAAAAGGAAATCCTGAGGCAAAAAGGAAATGGACCCAATAATGCTATGGGGTGGACTATAAAGAGTATGGTGCACTCACACTAGTGAAGTGGATTTATTTCAAGATTACGGCCTATCACCTCAATCCAACAATGAGGCCAAGCAAGATGACTACTTTCTCCACCCAAGTATGCATTGCTCTAAGTGGGGAAGTTCCCATTAACCTTCCATAGTTAATTTATTTAGAAAATGAACATGGAAGGAGGACCTTGCCCTTTCCATGCCTTATCAAAAAACTTTGCAAAAGGGCAAGCATTGTTGGCTATTCTAATGATACTCTCAAGCATGCTCCCTTGGCCTCATGGGTAGAAATCATGAAGGATAAGATGCCAACAACCACTCAAGAAGAGGAGCTTCCGCCACCACCACCCACTCAGGAGACAACATCGGAGGCTTGTGCTATCCTTGAACATTTACATTAAATCTAAGAATAGATCTTGAGTGAACAAAAGCAACAAGCAGGAACAAGTGAGGCAGATCCATCTGTGTATCGGCCAGTGATGAATCACCTTAATGAGATGGCTTGAACAATTAGCCAGATGGAGAGGGGTGCTCTCATTTTCTCTACCCAAAGAATGTAGCTACCTTCAAGGTTAGATCCCAACCCTCAAGAGGTGATGGTGTCACTAGCAACACACCATCTATTCATAGAAATCTCTGGGAATGCCTCCACTTTCTTGGTGCAGTTAGAGGAAGGAGAAGAGGCAACTATCTTGGTGATGCAACACCAAGGGTAGGAGATAGTGGCAGAAGTGGTATCTAACCATGTAGATAAAGCACTGAATGCATCCACAGCATCTGTATCAAATGTATCTACACTCCAAGATGTGTAAACGTTCATAGGCACGATTAGTGGAAAATCGAACGTAGCCCAGCATGAGTAATTATTGGAATAACTGGTAGGAACTAGGCAACTAACTCAGACATCATTAACCTCCCAGAGAACATCACTGCAATCCAATCAGAGCTATTAAATGCAAGGAGTAGATGCATCATCTTGGAAGGCAACTAGAAATGACCCAAGAGCAAAATCAATGCTTGGTTGCGAAGGTTGTTGAACTTCATGCCTAATTTGTAGAATAAGTAATCCTCAGCCTGGTAATGACAAGAGATAAAGTTATCAAACAGCTTCAAGAATGATTTCAAAAGGCTAAGGAGGAACCAATAATGGCCATCTTCAAATAATCCATGGCAGAAGCTAAAATGCACTCAATCAAAAGAACTTAAATCAGATGTGCTAAGAGAATGAAGCATTGACCATGCAAAATCATTACCTATGAAATGTTGATGCTTAAAGAGATCAAATGCAAGAGTTCACTCATCAACAACAAGAGTAGCTTGCCAGAGTCAACACTAAACTAAGGAAATTAGTGGCAAAGAACCACAATCTATCAATGGAGGATGTGCGCACTTTGCGACAAAACTCTACCATCGAAATCGTTGCCTCGAAGAATGAAGTTATTAAATTTAATAGAGTAAAAAATCACTAAAAGGACTAGGTTAGCTTGCAAAAGGAAATTAATGAAAAACAAATCCAGATGACAAAGATGAAAGTGAATGAAGCCCTCCAGTAACTCCAGCAAGGAAGAGAGATGTGGCAACCCATTCTTGATGGGATTGATGCCTACAACAAAGTGGAGATCCACTTGAAGGAGTTGCAAATCAAGAAAATGATAGACTATATGGAGTTGGAAAATCTCTATTACTCAAACCTAGTAATGTTGACAACCAAACAGCTATGATCAAAATTAGAGAAATAAGTGGCTAACTCATATCTACTATACAAGGCTAAGTTCAAACACCACAAGGACACTAAGCAAAATCTTGAGATTGCTAACGCTGAACTTGAAGTTCTCAAAGGGTGATTCGCAAATCAACAATACATCACTGAGGACCTAGCCAAATGAATGAATGACTACCAAGAGTTGAAGAACACAGTGAAAGCATTCAACATTGAATGCAAACAGTTTGCTGCCTGGTTCGTTAATGTCAAGGAGTTGTTTCCAGCAATCCCATGTCCTTGGGATGTGTCTATTCCAACCCACATTGGGGAAGCTACATGGATAGTGCAGGATCCTAGGAGTAAGGAGGAGAAACTAAAATCACTTTTGGATGCTTTCTACCTCCTGCCTAAAGTTGCAATAGCAGTAGGACAACCATAGGCTCCTCAACCACTGCCAATGTGTGAAGTAGGTGAGGGTCCCTTGGAGCCTCAAGAACCATCATCACCTAGTACCATTTGATCTTCTCTAGCAAGCTTCACACCATCAAGGAACATGTTGTCCAATTTTTGAAGAGTTGTATCATGGTGTTCAATTTTGTGTCTTGAACACCATTGTTTTTGTAATGTGTTGATCTGTACACTCGAGCACTCCATTTTTTGTCAAATGCAATCAGTTGTTTTATTGAAGAAAAGTCAATCAATAATCTCATACATTCCCAATTTTGTAAAAGAACTCAAGGACAAGTTTTCATTTAGTTTTGGGAATATGATGAGTCATTGTTCATAGGGTACATTGATGAGGCCTCATCGATGCAGTCGACCGCATCAACGTGGCCTCATCGACACATCTCACCCTGCATCAACAAGTCCTCATTGATGTAGTGTCTATCTATCACCTATAAATATATGCCTACCAGCTGCATTTATGGCAATCTAGATTTTAGTAGTAGCGAAGCTCATGCATTTTTCCCATTCAAAAGTTAGAATTTTTTCCCCTAAGTGCCCACAGCAAGAGTCACTAAGTGTATGGATCTTTATTCAAGCATTGTTATACCTAAGCATGACAGTGTGTGTAGTAACAAAGATGAGCTTTTTGATAAACCTTATAGCACTTTGGATAGATTAGCCATTTTATCTATGCATTCAATGTTTTCAATTATTTGTTAATTATCTCAATTATTTCACAAATATTTTCTAGCAATTAAGTTAATGAGGTTATTAAGCTACATAGATTAAATACATAAGTACAACCACTTCAAGCATAACATGTATTTGCATGGTAATCCCAGCAACATTATTGCTTGGTACACCTAGTAGTGTAATGTTTGGTCTCCTAATAGTGGATACGCAGGTTCAAGACATATATGGAAAGTGGGAATGGATACTTATGTTAGGACTAGTTAAATGCTAGTAAATTAGTTAATGTAGATCAGTTAATCAAATTACTTTTATCCATATTTGAGCACTGATCTATAAAACATAAAAAATGATAAAAATCGAATGCCTCGGTTGCACTTAACCATCCCAACAAACATCACAAGTGTAATTGGGAAGACAATGATTAACCTTAAGCCTAGATTCACTTCCTAAAGGGCTAGTGCACTAGAAATGATGAAGCCCATAGAATTCGACTAGATCATGCATGAATGCTTGTGATTCGTTTGGTTGGGCATAGGGGTGCCTCGTCACTCATCACTATTGTTAAGAAGGGGGATGTTGTACCCAAATTAAATGAATTATAATATTCAAAAAACTTATAGTACATCATATCATCTAAGAGAGTCTAAATAAAAAATCCTAAAAATTTTGAAGATGCCTTTTCAAGTTTTCATCCTTACAATTAAAACTTCTTACTAAAATGTCTCTTATAAAGAGAAGAAAAATATCCCTAAAGACAAAAGAATACATTAAGGATAAATAAATAACATATAGTAAAAAAAGCTAAAAGCTTCCCATTCTTAAGCCTCCAAAATAAAAAGAGATTAACACTATAGAAAACAAATTAACTATTCAACTTTCACTCAAAGCATTTTTTCTTGAAGTTATAAGTGAAAAGCAACATCTTTGAGAATCTAGTATTCAACTCTTAAAGAGAGATCATAATTATGCTCTTGCTATTAGAAAATAACTACACAGTGAAGCCTCCAAATAGAGTAGAGAATGAGTCATCAAAGACAATGCCCAATGCAAAGAAAGGAAGTAGACAAAGTAGGCTAATCACCAAGAATGACTTCATTAATGCTATGTTGAAATTTGTTACAAATTCTATATATCCATTTCTAAGCATGCTGAGAAATATGAAACTTAAAAAAAACCATAAGAAAATGAGTCTTCACTTCTACAAAGAGGGCATTAAGGAAAAACATTTTATATGTTTAAGACGAGTGACGATTGAAAGACCTTAATAAATAAGATATCATAAAAATTCAAATTTTAGAAAATGTAATATCTCTACAAATATCTTTCATTTTTGTCATCCAAAAGTGTGATGATAATTTCATTTTCCAAGTCTTATTGAATTTATTATAAATGCAATCATTCTTTGTAATAATCTTATAAGAAACTTTGGAATTAAAAGGAAAAATAGATCTCTCATCCTTTTCTAGAAAATTCTAATGTAAACTATCATCAACAATAAATAACTTTTCAAGATTAAAATTTAATTTTTTAAAATTATTTTTCCTCTTTTAATTCAAACCATAAAGGCTAGAAGCTTCATTCCAAGTAATTCATCTATCATGTAGATGTAGATAAGACATTACAATGATATCAAATTTGTTTCAAACGATACACAATCTAGATGCAGTAGTAGTTCAAGCTCCTTCATTAAAAGGAAGTCATTAAGGAATAATTTACTAAGCATATTCCTTGAAATTGTAATCTAAGTGTGATGAACAGTGGCATATCCCAACACTCTACCATACAAGTCATAAGTGTTCACATGTGACCAAATCGTAATCCATGGATGGATATGTAATTATGCTCTAAGTTGATATTAAGTTTATGATCGTTGTCTTTTCACTTTGAGTTAGTGACATCTAAATGTATGATTTAATCATAGTGAGTAATATGATCTATGATGTTGTAAGTCTCTCATTACTCCTAGTGTTAAACATGATTGAAAATAGAACTAAATTCTAAGTCTAAGTAATGCAAAAATGTAAATCTATTTTATCCTAGAGTGCTGAGTATCCATTCTTAGTTTACTAGCCACATCTTGGGCTTATGTAATTGTTACTAAGATCACCAAGTAGAATCACTAATGAGAAACTCAAGCAAGACCACTATTAGGTTACAAAAAAATCACACTTAATGCTCGAAACCAATCATACCCATTCCACTTAACTAATGAGCATAAAGGTAAAGTACTTTGGAATGTAAAGTTCTAAGCTAAGTAAAATAAAAGAACTAAGGGAATATTACAATGATGAAAAATAGTCTTGATCTTTATTGTCAATCATAAACTATGCCCAAGTATAATGTACTCGAATAAAGACTTCAATCAACTACCTAACACCACACTACGAGCATTCACTCTATTGTTAAAACTACGAAATGAAACTACAAGAGTCTAGATAGGGATTAGAAAAAATTATTATTTTTCATGCATCCAAGGGATGGTATTTATAGGAATGCACATCTCCCAATACATTGTATCAATGATGACATAGCATGTGCTACAATATCGTAGCTACCATATTGTTGATATGATATTGTAGCTATGATATCATCAATACGATATTGTAGTTATGATATTGCACTTGCAAAAAAAAATGGTTTTATCATATCCCCACAACTAATTGGAAACTTGTCCTCAAGTTAAAACAAAATGAGAATAAAGTCCCTTACAAAATTAATAGGTATATTTGATTTGACATGACTTAACTATTTACATTATTTTGAATGTCACATTGGTGATTTTACAAAAATTGAACATAGTTGATAGTTGAAAAACAAGAACTAATGTAGCTCAATGTAGGTGTTAAGTTTCAAGTGGTGGAGGCTTTTCCATTGGCTTCTTCCCCTTGTCATTAGGCTTCTAAAATTGGTATCTATTCAAGAGCACCTGAAGCATTTCTTCCTCCTTCCTAAGATAATGTACCATCCATGTAGATTATGCAATGTTGGATGGAGTTAGTGCATCCCACAAGCATGGCAATTGTGGGAACATTTTGTTGGCTTTAACATACCACACCACAAACTATTTTCATTCTTATTTAAAAGTCCTGGCAACCTTTCTTAATTCCTGATAGTTTATCATCTAGTATACCAGGTTTGCTGCTACATCTTTTTGGTCATGGTAGCTAGCCTTAACAATTTCTATCTCAGAGTTTACAACATGTAGTTTCTGTAGAGCATCCTTTAGATTAGCAAACTTCTTCTCACACATGACATATATGGCTACTACCAATTGCTCAAGCTTATTCCAAGGTCATCCTACTATCAACATGGCCAAGTTAGCAAAATGAAGGTTAGCTAACCCCATGTATTCTATCAAGTCTTCAATCTGTAGTTCCTTATTCTTTATCTTAGCCTAGTGGATGTGGGTTATTACAAATCTGATGTTTGGGTAGTTATGAAATTGATTTTCATCTTAGCAATCTCGATCTCCTTCTCATTTATCTATTTATACATCCCAACCTAGTCCTTGAAATGCTCCTTGAGCTTATCATGCTTCTTAGCCTCGTTTTGCCACATGTTTGTTTCAATAACTAACTTTTGTTGGATGGTGCAAACTTTCTCCATTTATAGGCTCTTATTTTCATGAGCTAATCTATTCATGTCTTGGTTGACTCAAATAAATTTTTCTCTCAACTAATGGATGCTTTCCTTAAGAACATTTTTCTACTTCTCAATACCAACATTGTATTATTGGTCGCAAGCTTCTTATTTTCCTCCTTAAGAGTAGTGAGATCTTTAGCATGTGTGTATGTTTGGGCATCTACTACTGAGACATTCCACATAGCCTTCTCTCTTTCCATATCTACTTGTATGTTTTTGGTAATTAGCTACCTTACTTAATTAATTTTATATTATTAAAGTTGGTTAGGGGCAAAAATTTATGCAAGGTTCCTTATTTTTTATTCTCAAACCTGCATATTCTTCTTGTAACCTTTGCACTTCATTTTCAACATGTTTTTCCCTTGTTTCTACCATCACCAACTTTTCTTTGGTATCTATTAGATCATACTACACTGTAGTGATATCACTATGGATATCAAAAAGATTATACATGACTTGGCCTATCTACAGTAGTCTATTGAATACATCTTCATGCTCTACAAGCATCATGGAGGTATTGGCTAGCATTTGAGCATCCCTAGCTCTAGAAATATTCTTCTGTGGCACAACAAGAACATTACATAACTCCTTGATGTGATTGTTTATGACTTCTATAGCTTCTGTTGCATCCTAGTATTACATGATCACAACTATGGCATCTTCATTAGTTTCAAGCATCACTTGGAAGGATGCAACATTCCTTAATATTTATTATGCCCCAATCCTCCTCTTCTCCTACCTGTAATGATATCTACCCACTAGTAGGATTTGTGAAAACCATAGGCCTTATGGAGCTTTCTCTAACTTATGTAAAGCTACGCCCTCCCTTGCTCTATAGCTAATAGTCTCTGTGATCTGATGTAGGTGGGTCATTGAGGATCTATAATCTTGTGGCAATGGTGGTACTTACTATTTAGGTCTATCACCTCTAGGTGGTTGGCTTTTGGATCCTACTTGGTATTGTTGACTAGTAACTAGAATGTTACCAACTGGTGTAGATCCTGAAGCATCCTCAGTGCCTACTGGCTTCTATAGTTGATCTTTCTTAGGTGGCACTAGTTTTCATATTTCAACATAAGATGCATTCTAAGCCTTTTTGTGAAACATCATTGGTGTAGCCCAAGATCTATACTTTCTTACATAGCTTCTTAATCAGGCAAGGAAATGGCAATGTAGGTTTATGCACCTTCTTCTTCTCAATCTCCTCTAGATCTCCATGATGATTAGATGGATGACATTTGCATTAAAATTTCCCATCAAAATGGTGCTTCCTCTAACTATGTATGTAAACATCCTATTAAGCCTTTAAGTTGGGAGCAAATGGTAGGTTCTAATCTTGAAATAGATCTTTTCTTTGGCATTCAATTCACTGTAGTCCTTGTCTTCCTTAGCGTAGGCTCTTTATAGCAATAACTTCTTAACATCAATGTAAAACATTGTGGAAATCTATGCAGCATTGGCTCTAATGTTTGGGATGTTCATGGCCTTTACTATTGACTCAACTAAATATGGTACTAAGACCCTTTTAATCTTCACTGTGGCATCATCTTTTACATTTTCCCAGAATTGTTAAACTTCTCCCAAGTACCATTTGACATTGCTGGTTAAGGTTGGCCATAGGAGAGATGCTTGAAGTTGCATCTTTACAACTTATAGAGCAAACTCCATGAATCGGCCAAATTTTAGCTCCACAATGACCATGGACATTATAGATTTTTCTTAGATGGCCTAGAGGCATTCATCAAACAACATGAGATGTTATCCCTATTCAAGTACTAGTGATGCCTCTACTTCCACTTATGCTAAATTTTTGATAGTAGGAATCTATTAGTGGATGTTGAATGATTAAGCCTCCTGCTCTATGTGTTCAGCTTGCAAAGTTTGTTCTCCTACTTAGCCCCTCCCATAGCCTCTTAATCTTTTACTGCCATGCTATGAAGGTCCTTCTGTGGTAGGTCTCTTTCGGACCATTTGCAATCATCAATGATTTAAGGTTACCAAGGAGTTCAAATTAGTTCCTATTAGCTTATAATCCTTTCCCGTATTTTTGGTTTGAACTCATCTTTATCCTTATAGTAAGATTGCAAAGTTAGAGAAATTTCAAAAAGAAACCCTTGATTGTTAAATTTCAAACTATTATAAGCTTCCATAATTAACATTTCCTATTTTATTGTACCCTCAAATGGTTGGTATGGTTAGTTAGGAAAATTGGTTCTTTTGGCTTTCAATTTAATTGGTTAGTTGTAATATTCTTGTTATATCCTTATATTTACCCTTATATTATCTTATAGGCATTAGAGAATTTTGGCTCACTTTTCCTTGTGTTCATGCAATGCACACCCCTAGTGACTAAATTGAGTGCTTCAGGATCAACAAGGTTTGAGAATTTTTCAAATCAGAGTTACAATGAGGAAGTTATGGCATCAGGAAGTTTGGTTACCAAAGCTTAGAAAAATTGCAAAAATTCCTCTCGCTATGAAATGATAGAATGAAAAATTTTTCTTTCTCCAACACCTATATATACTAGTTTTGTATATGCAACGTCATTGATTCAACATCATAGGTCATATGATGTCATAGTTACGATGTCACACTTGAAAAATTTCAAATTTGTGATGGAAAAAATGAGTCAATTGAATATTTTGGAAGATATGGAGGTTGTCTAAAGGGTCTTGAATCATGGATTATGCATGGATTTTAAAACTTTTATGTTCAAAAGTCATAAGGAAGCAATCTTGGGCAACAAAAGTTTATTGGATATACATGAGATGGGTTTAAGATTCTTAACATATGGATGGATTCTAAAAGTTTGTGGGAAGAAATCTTGAAGTACTAAAGTGTTTGGGAGCCATAAGATGATGTGGAATTGATCATCAAGTATGAGGTACAAGAGTTATACAAGTGGATCCTCCCCAAAGCAGGCTTTAGTGCTTAATGCCCATATATGACCACATCTAAAAGTTTCCATAGGCACTCAAGGAGTTGAATGTAAAACATACTTGTCTAGCAAAACGCACATGTTAGTATTGTTAGATTTGAAAAATAGCACTATACTATACAAAATCATAGAATTATGATTAAATATATTAGTGAGGTGAAATGGGATGTAGAAGGGATTATAGACATTGGGATGTGAGGTACCTTACCATAAGCATAATGAATCCTTATGTATAATATGTGATTAAAGTAATCAGTAACCTTTCCATCCAAGATTAAAACAAAGTCCAAACCACTATCCGGTGACATCACACTATATCATCCCCCAAACTAACAACCACAAGACTACCACTATTGCAAGAAGCATTACCACTTGGCAAAGTAGTTCAAGGAAGAAGTTTATTAATAGCACACTTTTTTAATTTTTAGATTTCTAAGAAGCTACCTACCTTCAAGCATGGGTAACATGTCTTTCTAGTAGAACCCCTAGATATTTTATTCTATGCTTTTATTCTATTTTTACTGTGTCAACCTTACCAAAGGACTACCTTCAGGCATGGGTAACATGTCTTTCCAATGACATGGTATGGCAACACTTATTATACTTCCATTTTTCATTAGAACTCAAGATAATAATACACGCTTAACAACAAGATAAAACTCATAGTATTAGTCCAAAAGAATCCACAAGTTTCCTTGATGTGACACCCTTCTCATTCCCACTTGGTTCTTTACTTTTCTAGCAAGTCATAATCATCATAAGTTTTATTTTAGTTTTATTGTAAAAAGAATATCATTATGGCCATGGTAAGAACCTCTTATTATTGGAAATGAGTGGATGGATGACATGGTCTCACTGTATATGTAATCAATCCTTCATGGTCTAATAATATAAAAAAATATTCACCTTATTAGAACTACATCTGGCTTTATTCCTTTCACTTTATTGGAAAAATTAACAAAAATATGTACATGAAAAATAATGAAAATGATAGAAAAATGAATATGTAAAGAAAAAAATTGAAAAGTATCAAAGAATATTAAATGATTAAAAAAATAAAAAGTATAAAAGAACACAAAGATATCAAAGAATATGAAAAAGTACTAAGAAAAAGAAAAAGATTCAGTTTGGTGCCTAAGTGTCATATAGGGCACCCCCATGACTAGCATTGGAAATTGTCAATCAAAAGATTGAATGGGTATAAGATGGTTTGGTGAGCTGGGTAGAGTTCATAGAGGAATCAAGATATTCATTATATGATTTGACTTGTTGAATATTGACTAAAATAAGTTTGTGTGGGCAAGTTGAGTGGTAAATTTTCATAGCTCTTCAAGGATATGTAGCATGGACAATATAGGATCCTTACCATAGGGTTTGGAACTTAGCCTTTTATGGCACATGACTAGGATTATAATACAAAACCTTATCGCTTGGTTTGATTAATACTTGTCATATACGTGCATCATGCCTATGTTTGAAGTACTTTTTGTGTATTTCATTACTCATCAAGGCTACAAGTCTATTTTCCTCTAAAAGGTTGAGATTCATAAGACATTATTTCTATGTTAACCTCAAGTCTAAGTTAAGTTGGCTACCAATAGTTAACATTTGTAACTCTGCTTAGATTGGTAGCATAGGCAATTTTCCGTAGACTAGCTCATAGGGCGAATATCCTATGGGAAGTTTCCATGTGGTCCTATAGGCCCATAGAGCATCATTTAGTTTAATTCCAATCTTTCCTAAATTGACTAATGGTTCTAGTTAATATTCATGTAATTTTTTTGATTAGTCACTTCTGCTTGACCATTCGCTTGGGGGTGATATGATGTAGTTAACTTATAGTTCACCCCAAGTTGTTGCATGAGCTTTTTGAATGTAGCATCCATGAAGTGTGTTTCGTTATCTAATATGGGCATTCATGGTACTTTAAATTTTTTTACCACGTGTTGTTGAAAGAATTTAGCAACTGTTTTTGCTCTAAAATCCTTGACTATAACTACTTTTGCCCATTTGGTACAGTAATCAACTGTCACTATGATGTATGCTTTTCCATTTGACATCACCATGATGGACCCCGTGAAATCAATTCCCCATATGTCAAATGGTTTCAATGGTTGTATCCATTGTTGTGGCCCTTCATTTCTAGCCATTATTGCTCTAGGGTGCTAACATCTCTCACAAGAATGGGTGAAGTTGTGTGCATCCTAGAATATGATAGGCCAAAAGTAGCTTGCCATCATCAACTTGAGTGTTGTTCTATGCCCTACGTAGTCACCACCACATGGTCCTTTATGCACATCCTATAGAATTCTTTGTTGATGCTCTTTTGAAACACACCATCTTACTAGTTCTTCAACAAAAATATTATAAAGATTTCTGTTTATTTCCATATACCTCGTTAATCTATGGAGGAACTTCTCTTTCTATTTTCTATTCCACTCAATAGGAAGCTCTTGTGTAAGAAGATAATCCATGATTTCTCTATTGAGTTGACAGCCATTATCATTTTCATGAATAGGCTCTCATTAGGGAACTAGTCTAATAATGGTTCTTCTTACTCTTGTGATGTCCATCTTAGTCTTGACAAGTGATCCACTATGACATTCTCTATTCCCTTCTTGTCAATCATGGTCATGTCAAATACTTGTAAGATTACGAGCCACCTTATCACCTTAGGACTTACTGTTAGTTTATTCATCAAAAATCTAATTGCACTATGATCCATGTGGACATAGATAAGATACCTAAGCACGTAATGTCTGAATTTTTTTAGCGCATACATCACAGTCATAAACTTCTTTTCAATAGTGGCATAATTAGGTTGTGCTCCAATGATGCTTCTACTAGAATAGTGCATGTAATATGGCATCTTTTGATTATCAAGCTATGTTAACACTACAACCATTGCATAATTGAAAGCATCTATCATTTTGTGGAAGGACTTGGACTAATCCGAAGCTCTAAGGATTAGTGTTTCTATTAGTTTTTATTTAAGTATCTCAAATGCCTTCTCACATTGCTCTGTCCACTTGAATGGTGCGTCTTTCATGGTCAATTCTACCATTGGTTTTACTATCTTGGAAAACTTTTCTATGAACCTTCAATAGTATCCTATATGGCCTAGAAATGATCTAATCTTCTTAACAGTGTGTGGCCTTTGGGTGATGTTCTAAATGAATCTTATCTTTTCTAGATCTACCTCTATTTCTTTTTTTCATAGCTTATGTTCCAAAATGATCCCATCTTGGACCATTAAATGGCTTTTTTTCCAATTAATATTTAAATTATTTTCCATACATCTTTTCAATACCTACTCTAAATGGTCCAATGCTTGCTTAAAATCTAGCCCATAAGTAGAGAAATCATCCATAAATATTTCTACACCATTACCTATTTGTTTCTGGAAGATACTTAGTACTAATATTTGGAAAGTAGCGAGCACATTGCATAAGTCGAAAGGTATTTGTTTGTAAGAAAATTTTTCCCATGGACTAGTGAATGTAGTGTTTTCTTAGTCATCTAGTGTAATGCCAATATGGTTATATCCATTGTAGCCATCAAGGAAGCTATAGTACTAATGTCCTACTATGGTATCGAGGACCTAGTCAACAAATGGTAGAGGAAAATGATCTTTGAATGTCATGGAGTTCAACAACTGAAAATTAATACATACTCTCAACTTGTCGTCTTTCTTTGGAACAATGACTAAGGGATTAACCCATTCATTGTCTGCAATGGGGTAAATGAATCTTGCCTTCAATAACTTCTCTAATTCCTATTTTACTACCTCCTTGAACTTAGGATTCAAACTTCTTTGAGGTTGGCAACATGGCTTGATAGCTAGATTTTTCTATATTCGATGTTGACAAATTCATGGATCAATGCCTGTTATCTCATCATCATACCATGTGGACATTGTTGGTTATTTATTAACTACTTCTAATAATCTCCTCTTATGATCTTTATCCAAGTTGGCATTGATAATTACTAGTTTTTTATTATTTAGAAAGGCATATTCTAGCACTTCTAGCAGGGCTTTTAATTCTAACAATTTTGGCTCAAACTTTTCTGGAATCTCTATCTATCCCCATTCAATATCTTCTTTCTAGAGTAAATGTGTATAGGGGTGTTTCCGTCGTAACTATTCTAGCTTATATGTTTTCTCAAAATAGGAAATTATGATCTAATTGGTTGGTTCCATGTATATGTTAGATCCTATCTCTTTATTAGTAATTAGTCATTGGGTGCCTTCTTTTCTAGTGGTTATTGCATACAGACATTGTTGCACACATATTTCTTCTACACAGTGATTACATGATTTGCCCTTTCCTTGTTTAACAGCCCAAATTCTCCACATGCAATTGCACCTGTTATTGTTGTATGTGATACATGGAACTCGATGTTTTTTTCTAATGCCAAGTTCATCTTCTCTGGATTTTTCCAAGGACATATCTCTAATTCCAAGCTTAGCATCCATAGTGCTAAGCCATGCCCTTTCATTTATGATAGAAAACTCTTCCTTATTCTTTCCCATGTGTATTACTAGAAAATTGGTAGTGTAGAACCAACCACTGATGGTAGTGATGACATCATTCTCTTGTCTGAATGAAACAATGATTAACTAATCCACAAGCTCTAACTAAATATTTCTTTTCCTTAGGGGTGGAAGGTTTTAAGCCTTGCACATATCCTATAAAATTAAGTTTACTCATGACCCAGAATCTAGTAGAGCTTTGCATGGTTTGTGACTTGCTATTTGGAGATATATCAAGGGACTTCCTAGATATGTTCTCTTCTGGGAAAGTGCTCCTACCTTTACCCAATGTGTAATAGTCTAGGTAAGCATGATAGTAGTTAGGTAAGCATGATAGTAGTTAGGTAAGCACGATAGTATTACTCTTGAGGTTGAGGGTAGGCTCCACTTGCATAGTAGGTTAGTGGGAAGGATTGTCTCTGATTACCTTGAGGATAAGGTAACCCATCTTAACATCTACTTTTTAAAAAATCTAAGATTGAATGCATATTCCTAGACTCTTGCAAGTGGACCATAATAGGGCAACATCTCTTAGGATGTTCATACCAACACACCTTGCATCCTTCCTTGTCTTCTAAACTAGAGTCTGTACACTCCTCAACTATAGCAACTTTTCCTTTCTGCTTATAACATTCTCATCCATAATCTCTTCTCTTCTACTTATCTTTTCCTTTATTAAATGCTTGTTCAGTCCTTTCTTCTACTATCTTAAGAGCTATAGCAAACTTCTCATCCACTGAGTTCCACATCTTCTCTACCTTTATTGCTATATCATTGATAGATTTCTGGATTAGCAAAGTTTTCTTTTGAATTACATCTTCCAAGGTTTCTTTTTCTTACTTATCATAGATTGGAACATCCCATTTTCTAATTGATTCATCTAGATTATACTCTTCAGCTAATTCTCTCTTCTTTAACTCTCCTTCCTCTTTTTTCTATTAACCTTTGGATTTGATTGATGGTCATCTCTAATAATCTTCCTTGGTCGTAGATCTCAAGGGTTTCTCTAGTTTTATTCCTTAACCCATCAACAATGTGTCTAAGTTGTTCCCTTTGTGCTAGGCATCTATGTAGAAGAGAATAATATCTACCCATTGTTGCACCAAGGGATTCATGTGTCCCTTGCTTCCATCCCTAAATTTGCTTTCTAAGGTTAGATACTCTTGAGGAAGTGTGATATTGGTCATTAAAGAGCTCAAGCATCATACTTCATCTTCTAATCGATTTTGGTTCCAATGATTTGTACCAGCTCTTAGCCTCCTTAATGAGTGTTCTAGGAAACAACTTTAGCTTCTGTCAATCACTTTCAATATTCTGAAGGACACTGGCATCATGAAATGCTTGAAGGTGGTGTTGTGGATATGCAATGCATCCACCTTCAGGTTTAGGAATATTATTCATGTTTAGTTGCTTGATGCAACTGTCCCTTACATGCCTAGTTGGAATATACACTGCTTCCCTAATATTGATCATACTGTGAGTGGCCAATAGGGGTTCTTCATCATCATTGGATTCGTAAACTCTGTTGTAGTGATGTCTCCTTTAGTGCTAATAATATTCTCTTTCTTCACACCTAATCCGGTATCTTCTTGGTTCATACTCATGCTCTTCTTCATTAGGATGCCTATCATGAGTCATATGTCTTTCCATGTCGTAATTTCTAAGTCCTCATTCCTATCTATCAAAGTCCACTAATGATCGTGAGGAGGAAGAAGAAGCAGTTGGATGGCTAGTTCTCCTTCTATGACTTTGTAATTCATCCTATAATGATTTCGCATAAGCTCTAGGCCTTAAGCTTCACATATATTTAGATTCTTCTACTTGCCTTCTTGGTGTCTCTACAAGGACCAAATGCAATTATACTTTGACAAGTTCTTCTAAATGAATAATAAGCATTTGTGGGTGAGCTTCATGACTATGGTGGAGTTTCACTATTAAGAATGCATCGTCATTAATTTCCTCAAGGACAACATTGTGATTAATTTTCTTTCCCTTGTTGTTTTCATGCCTTGTCTCCATAGTAGTATCTCTTCATACTTGCACCTCTATGAGTTGATACAGCCTGGTCGTGTATTTGGTTATATGATACCCTTCTTCTGCACGGCTCAAGTTCACCCCCATTAAGGTTGCCTAAACCATGGATGGAGCTGAATGTTCTGGAGGCAAAACAATGTTGTCCTATAAGTCTCTCCACTTAGCTACTCATCCTAATGAAAGATGAATGTAAAATCATCAATATAAAGTATGAAATCCTTATTTGCATAGGTGCACTTTTTTATGGCTCTTTGATAGGTGATAACTTTTCTTTAAGTGTTGAAACCATATTGTGTGTTTGACACTTTAGTTATGTGTGTGTGTTATTAAAATTGTTTAGAAGTGTAAAGGATAAACTTTATGGTTCTTAATACAACAAACTTTATAAGCTCAACTACTCAACACACATTGACACATTCAGTACCAATGATGAGCAATGGCATATCCCAACACTCTACCATACAAGTCACAAGTGTTCACGCACAACCAAATTATAACCCATGGATAGAGAATGTAATTATGCTAAGAATTGATATTAAGTTCACAATCATTGTCTTCTCACTTTGAGTTAAATTTATGGTTTAACTCATAGTGAGGGATATGATGCATGATGTTGTAAGGCACGCATTATTCCTAGTGTTAAACATAATTGAAAATATAACCGTGAGAGGATGCTTTCCCATGGAAATCGTTAATGATACGTAGACTAGATTTAAGTTCGTTGAAATATGGGGCTGAACGCGCAAGCTGTACGGGGGTAAACGCATCGTTGAAAACACACTCATGCGAGAAACTCCTTCAAACACACCAAAGAAAATTAAAAAAAAAAAAAGAGGAGACAACCACACCATTTTACGTGATATCAAAATTAAAATCTTTTGCAAGGAAACTTCCGCGAAAGCAGGTAATCAGGTTAGTTTTAAAAAATGAGACGCTTCTTTGGAAAGCTGATGCTACTTAATGATTGACAAGAAGCTATTTTTTGTAAGTTCACAACACCAAGAATATAAGAAACGAACTGGTATGCAGGTATGGTATGAAATCCTTCCGCCTATCAAAACCTTGGAAGAGTCAAAGTCAAGTAAATTTCATGGACGTGCCATGTCCTGGCAAACAATGAATAAATTGCACTAGTCATTATCCTTGGAAAACCATTTCTGGAAGCATAGGATAGCACATGTAGCAAAGAAAGTGAGTAATCAAAGTCACAACGACAAAGAAAAATGAGCCACCTAATAGAAAACAGAATAGAATACAATATAAAACCAAAACCACAGGTTTACCATAGAATATCACATATAACAAAGAAAATAAATAATCAAAGCCACAAAGACGAAGAAAAATGGACCACCTAATAGAAAACAGAATAGAATACAATATAAAACCAGGAACCTGATGGTGTAAGCATCGACATATAGCAAAGAAAATGAATAATCAAAGTCACAAAGACACAGGAAAAAGGACCAATACAACATAAAACCAGGTAGTGACATCGTTTTGATCCTTGGCTTTATTCTTTGCCCTGTAAGAGCAGAAGCTTCCCTTGGCTCACACACCTTTTGTAATTGCACCTGTCAAGGCCAACATCGCCCATAAATGGGGCCTTATCCCAGAAATGGGGCCAACATCTGAAATCAAGGTGCGAAACCACTAATCTGCTAATGAGAGTGGACTCTTTCTGCAGTGCTCACTGAATTACACGTTCCCCAATTACACGTTGGATTAGTGGACTCTTTCTGCAGTGCTCACTGAATTACACGTTCCCCAATTACACGTTGGATTAGTGTGATTTCTTAGCAGTGACACTACGTCTGAAATCAAGGTAAAACCAGAAATCTGCTTGTGAGTGTGGACTTGGTGCGATTTCTTAGCAGTGACACTACGTCTGACATCAAGGCATGACACAGGAATCTGCGTGGACTCTTTCTGCATGCTCCCCAATTAGGCCTCGGGTTGGTGCGGTCAAGTAGATGTCAAAAATCCATGAATTTGGCGCCAAATTTGTGGCCATGGTTGGATCATGCTTTCCTAAGCTCCATCACAAACATACAGTGCTCGCATGAACCGTTCCAAATCTTCAAAACGCTGGCTAGCGACGTAACTAGATAGTTTGAACATGATTGGCCATACCAGAGCAATAATGAATCTCCAAAAGCAAAACATGGAAAGTTCCAAAAGCAAAACACGGAAAGTTTATGGATGAGAAGGATCATGCATGCAGATGCAGGAACGGCAGAAAACGCTTCAAATTTTGGCAGTCATGCAGAGGAAGGATGCTCTGTCAGGTACACAAAAACACCCATATATTCTTCTGCTTTCTTGTGAAAAATTTTTGCGGGTCCGTAAATGTTGCTGGTAAAAACTGCTGTAGCTGGATCTGGGAGAAGAGTGTGGTGCTGGGGTGGAGGTTTCTGTAGGATTCAGAGCTATGCCCTGTAAATTTTGACGAACTGTACAGGAACTGTACAGAAGCGCATTAGTGGGTACGTATTTCATAATTTCCAATAAAATGTTGTCTGGATCCGTATATACATTGAAATGGTCTCTTTGCCTTTGCCTGGTATTATTCTTACCTTGTTCTATTCTTACCTTGTTCTGGATATCTGCATTGTGCATTATAAATCTTGCCTATCTTCTCCTGTTCTGCATCTTACGAGAAACTTCATTTCAATGGGTAAGTGGCAAGCAAGCAATCAAGATTCATGGCATCGACATGACACGTAAACCACAGAAAAGGGAGTACTAATGAATAAACAAACCCACGGAAACAGAAAAGGGAGTACTAATGAATAAACAAACCCACGGAAATCACGAAAGGACTACTTTGGTAACCGAAGGCTGAACCCACGGAAATCACGAAAGGACTACTTTGGTAACCGAAGGCTGAACCCACGGAAATCACGAAAGGACTACTTTGGTAACCGAAGGCTGAACCCACGGAAATCACGAAAGGGCTACTTTGGTAACCGAAGGCTGAAGGGCCAAGTTTGGCTCGTACGGAGAGAGGACGGGGCATGCGAAGAAAACATTGCATTTGCATAATTGGCCTTTGGGAGCGTCAAAGGTTCCGACATGACCCACACATTCACGCATGTTTATTGTTCATGGCTGGTTTTTGCTCTTTTTCTCATCTCTCTCTGCTGAAAAAAAGAAAAAACAAAACAGGGTCATCGTCATGGGTCATCACTAATGAAGAAGATGATGACGGATGGATGCTTGTTCAACCTTTTTTAAAAATCTGTTTGCTTATGAGGCAATGAAGCCCAGCCGAACATGCCCAATGGCCATATGCATGCTCATGGCAATCTGTGTTTACTTTCCCCCTTAATACTAGTGCCGATTCCCCACATCCCAAAGGTTATTTTCCAGATATTATTTAGGTTATGATTTCTATTTCATTTTGATGTGGTGGGAAAACCGTGGAGTGGAACTTAACCGTGGTCCTTTATAAAAATTAACCACCGTCAAAGGCACCGCTGATGTATCGCTAGCCTTGTCGTCGATTAATCTCATTAAATTTGCAGTATGAACTGGCCGCGATAAATAGAATCTGCATATGGACGAAAACAGATAAATAAAAACATCATCATCATGGTGCAGATATCCTACTAACATGGCCGCTTAACTTTTTGAGGTTGGCAAAAGATCTACCATTATAATCTGGAATGTGTATGTCCAACCTGAGAAGAGACTGAATGTACCCTTGGAATCAAACTGGTAAACCCGAATGTCCTTTTGTCTTAAATTGTCATGAGCTTCCGCATATCCTTAGAATCAAACGACTTCCAGAACCATAACCCAGCTGCTGTAATCAGTGAGTTCTTTGTATTTCTAGCAATTTTAAAGGGTAATTTCAAGTTCAAATCCTAAAGGATACGACTTAACTATACAATTTTCAGAATAAAATAAAATAAAATATAGTTAAAGCTGAGAGATGAACCTGCTCAACTATGATAAGCTATTAAGTCAAGTTAAACAGATGGACTTGCTAAAGTAGGATAGACCGTTGAAAGCTAATACCACTTTTAACTGGTTTGTTACCTGGAAGGTACAGATTATAAAAACTGAAAAATTAGAACGTGAATCAAACTATAGAGTGGAGCTCTAGAATTCAGAACGCTTTATTTTACTAATAGCAACTTCTAATTGGTGAGGAGCGTATACTATCGTGAAAATTACATTTTCAACAACGAATGGATATATTAGTACCACCAAAGTATGTAAAAACTGATTTGCTAATTGAGATTAATGTGTTTTTACATTAAAATTTGTATTTGTATTGGTGTTCAGCAGTAGCTGGTAAACCATTAACAGTGTCGGTACATTTTAAACTTTTCCTTTGTTTTCTCAAGGACTTCTCCAGCAATGACAGCACCACCTCTCCAGATTGGCTTTTTATAAAACCCGGTACCCCTCATCGTTTTCTGCAATAAAGTCATTAAAGCCCATTACAATTTCTACCTATGATTTGGCTCCATCTACCCATAGCTTTACAAAATTTTAAAAACAACTTTAGGAGGTAAAACAAACAATAATTCGTGAGATGAAGTCTTACAGGCCCAATTAAATGTAAGTGCAAAATTAAAAGATACTGAAATAATTTTTTTAAAATGCTCCTTTACAAGAAAAATCAAACACTTCCCAAAAGGACAACCCCAGCTTCATAACAGTTCACTATTTACGAAATATATTTCAACTGGGTAATGTATTAGGTTAATTGTAACATTGTAGCAACACAAAAAAAAAGCCCAGATTAATGTTTAAACAAATGAAATGTAAAATTTACAAACATCTAAAAATGAGACCAAAACTCATGAACAACTAATTAGTGATTCAAAAAAGAAATCTCACATTTTCCACTTGAAGAAAATGCATCCAGAATAACATTCAACTATTAAAGCTTTTGCAGTGAAGCACAGTGAGGATAGGTACTGAAGAACTCACGACTTGGACAGTTTATTTGAGCATTACAGGAAAGCCCATGGTGCTGCCCATGGTGCTGCTGGTGGAGGGACAGGGAGTAGGAGGATTATCCATCAACAGAAGGGTCAGGGAAGTGTTGGCGTAGTATTATTGCTCCTAAGGGGAGATTATGAACACTCCTAAAAATAATAATAATAATAAACTGCTAGCTTTGGCAAAAATAAATAAATAAACTGCTAGCTTTGGCGAAAATGAGTTGGTCAGACTCAAAAAGAGTGAAGACTAGGAAAGAGGGAAGCTATTAAGCTCTCTGTAGTTGGGAATTTCCTGCTAACATTTAAGAATACTATTTGATACCTGAGATATAGCAATGCTGACGGAAAGCAAGGAATATTTAGTTCATCATCTGTAGGAATGACTTCTCCATTGCATAATTTTACAGTTATTTTAAATTTAAATACTGCTTTATTATTTTAGAATGAGGACATTTTCCTCACACAAATCAATTTGATGACCTAATTTCCCTAAACAAGCATATAAAGAACAGGGCTAAGATGCTTTTAGAACAACAATGTATTAAGTATGAATATTCAAACAAGCAGGAACAGGCCCTTCGCCAGTTAACAATTGGGGAACCTTTTTAACATGTGCCCTGTCTGCATAGAGGAATATGATATGACCAAAAACCGCGACAACAAAAAAAAGCCAGAAAATGAGCATTCAACTCCAAATAGGATGAACGCTATCCTTTGACAATGCAAAGACATTCGCTTTAGCCATGAAAATATCTGATCCTCACAGGAAGAATGCATCATGGTAAAAATTGTCACCAAGGAAAGGAAAGAAACAAATGCAGCACAAGATCCTCAAACTTGAGAGTTTAACGATGTCATCCAAGTGCTAAGTAAGTCAAAAAAGAGATAACTAATTGTTCTGAAAAGAATAATGACTTTCCTCCTGTGACCAAAACAAATCATGTATACTGCACAGCATGCTTTGACCCAAAAAATCATTAATTTGTCAGTCTTATATGCTCAAGCTCATGCTAAAAGTGTGGCACCAAACAACAGTCAAGGTGACTTTAAAATATAAATAGAAATGGGCCTTCAGCATGATTAATGCAGGGGTCAAACCCCCACAAAGGCAGATATTCCCTATGCTGTCACCAGCAGCTCTTACTTTGTTCAGTGTATGAAGGCCCTACACTTGGCTTCCTAGGTGATTCTATGTAAGAACCAAGATAAGCAAAGAAAGACCATGAGCATTGTTTGGATCATATGTGGGTCAAGTGAAAAATAATTTAAAACCATGTAGCAGAAGGATTTCCAAGGAAAAAAACTATATATGGCATCTTCATTTCTGCTAACTTTCAAACAAAATTTAAAATGAACATGAAAAAGAAATGTACTTATTATTATAGAATATTTGCAAGCTTGGAGACTTGCATAGGAAAAGTATGATAACATGCCTACCAAACTCTTACAAACCAAAGACTGTTTTCTATAAACTAAAACAAACTACAAAACAAAACAAAACAATCTTTGGGCTGCAGAGAATGGAACTCATGGTAACAGTTCATTGATAGCCATAAAAGTGGTCTCTTCACTTTTTTACAGCATAACATTAGGGTGTACAACTTGTTGGCTGGACTGCTAAATTACTAGTAGTTTATTCTCAAAAAGCTTCAAGACACTCTGAGTGGCTAGAAGGGTCACCTGCTTCCTTCTATAGGACACTTGTGTTGACACAATTAATTTTATGAGGCATAAAAGATGTTAACTCACTCTTTTATGACCCCAAGGCAATTCACGGAGAAGTGAATTGGACAATTGCTATAGAAATTCACTATGCCATGGCTCTAAGAATAAATAGATAAATCACCTTATCAACTGGACTGCAGCATACAAGTCATTTTTTAATTAATAAGCTTTTCTTTTACTTGTTATCAAAGAAAAATGACTATGGCAAGTCATCCCAAACAGACTAGAACAGTGGTTTCTAGATGTATATATTCTTCCTAATTCTTAAATGTGTCTAGCATGATCAAACCAGCATGCATGACTTTCTGCTCCTTATGGCACACTGCTTCATATATAGTACTAGATCAATGACAATAGTTTTGAGGAAACAATTATATGAATTACTACATTGTCTTATGGTACAAGCTATTACAGGTACCAATCAACCAAAGATGCCACAAATCCTACAAAAAGCAAGTCTGCCTACTCATAAACATTTGTTTATACAAAGGTTATTGTGCCTATGCAACATTAATTATGAACCTGCACTCCATCAGGTGGTTACAACAACAATATACACAATTATCCAGATAGGAAATCTGGCACCAATTGATAGACCTAAAACATGTTTCGAAATTCAAACATATGCAATTTTACAATAACAATATACATGATTATCCAGATAAGAAATCTAGCACCAACTGATGGACCTAAAACATGCTTTGAAATTCAGACATGCAATTTTAGAACAATTGAGTGAAAAAATGTATGTTCTTGATCTCCCTCTAACAAATTTAATGGTAATAAATGAGCATTAACAGCAAAGGCCACAGGCTTGCTATTTAGATACAATTTATGAGATTCCAGAATATGCAAAGTCATCATTTTTATGATGTGGGGGATGAAATGTGAACTTTTAGGAAAATCAAGAGCATGTACCCAGTGCAAGTTGGTAAGTTCTTTAAGCAACAATGCCACGCCTTTGTAATAAGACTCAAGACCTCAAGACCTCTCTAATTATATTCTTTAGTTCTAAATTTGCAGCCAAATGGAATAAATGCTAGTTTTGAGATGCTACTTCTTACAATCTAAAACCATACTAGTTTCGAATCTGAGGATTCATCATAAATGCTAGTTACCTTTTAATAAATAATTTTTGTAAAAAAATTCTTCTTTTCTTTTCCATTTATATATATCTTCCATACTTAGAATGTGACGACTAGATTATCAGTTTCAAAAACTTCTTCACTACATTAAAAAGTTACTAAAATCCAATTCAACAAACCTCTCTTATGATCATGACTTCTCCATGTGTAGTTGGATCTGTGTTATGAAGAACAGGTTGTGACAGCTAGCAATGACCTCATCATTCAAAACCACAACTGTTCCAAATGGCCCTCCATCGCCATTAAGCACTCCACTCTATGCTTCATCAATGGCCTTGGATAAAAATTTCAAGCCTCTATCCTAAACTACAAACAACAACCCAGAAAAGGAAAAAGAAAACTCAACACTACTAACAATAGAAAATACATCTGCTTAGTCTTTATTCAATCCTCAAGTCTCTAATTTTAGCATATTTGTTCTAAAGTTATGCCAAATACTCAGAGCACATGTAGAGTACACAATAATGCATGGAAAATCCTCTCATCTTTTAAATGCAAGTTCCATGCATTTCTTTAAATGCTGCAAATGTAAATCCTGATCCAATTCCAAAATTTCCAAATAGAGAAACAGATCAATTTAAAGCTCCATAAAAGTACCTTCTCGGTGCCAGGGAAACACTAATGCAATCGCTATGGTGTCATCCTTAGAATCAACCACTGCTTATCCAAAACAAAATAAAAACAAAAACAATAAATAAACCAAAAAAATCAAACGATAAGTGAACCGACTGCTAAAACAAAATCTGAAACAAATGAAACAAACACTCCACCTTACCCTTCCACCTAGCATCATGGAAGGGTAAGGGCAAAAAGATTAATTACAAGAACAATGTCCTGAAATTTTGAATCCCAATTGCTAAAGCATGAATAAGAAGTAGAAAATGAAGAGTGTGCAAGAAGCACAAGGTCAAAGGACGAAGAAGCCTCACTCCATATGAAAAGAAATTACGAAACAAAGTTGAAAAGGAAAATAGCAATCAATACTAAAAATTTCCACAAGAGAGATGCCGAGTTTTGCCAACTGCCATGCAAAAGGAAAAGCAAAAACAGCCGGACAAAAGAAATAACCGAAACAAAATACCTCTTGCTCAAATTGCTGTCTTTACGAGAAATGTTTTGGCAATCAAAAGCCCAGCCAAAGGGTTTCTGGGTTGCGGAAGAGAAGAATGACGCAGAGAGCTGTAAAGCAGCGAAGGGCACCAAAGAAACTCTTTTACAACGCGCGCAAATTTTATTTGTTGTTCTTCTTCCGAAACATGCTGATGATCGGTTTAACTTTTGCCCTAATTCTATAACGGCGACTCTGTGAGGACAAGATTCAGTTTGGAGAGCTACTCAATGTGACGGGTGGAAGCGGCAAAACCAGGCATCTACAACATGCGTATCTTAAGGATTCGAAAATGAAGACACAGATGGGCGCACAATACAATTGTCGGTATGCTCTACTGAGACAATCAAGCAACTGCAAGAGAATGTGCCCTCTACTCCTTGTCTAGTATAGGACAGCGTCTGCAACTTCCAGGCCCAGATGAACCTCGCCCAAATATCTATCAGAGGCCTTTGTTTCTTCAGGTCGGGTTGTTAAGGTGAACCACAAAGCGCAGAAACCGCAAAACTTTTGTTTCTTCAGGCCTAAAATCTTATCATTGACCTAGAAATACATTTTCAGAAAACATAGAAACTAAACCCAGTTTTTCAAAAAACCTAAAAAACTTACGGAGTGGAGAGCAGCAAACCAAATCATCTTAGAGACCGTCCACATAGACCACAGAAGCTACCTTTAACAAAGTTACTTCTGCAGCTCGAGCTCCCTATTGAGATCTGCTAAATTTGTAGAAATCTAAAGCAAACTCCCCTCTAACAAACATCCACTGTAAAGCATTTGGAATTATTTTCATCTTCGACGATGAAAGATAGTTTTAGGACGTTTTCATTGTACTGATTTTCGACGATGAAAGATAGTCTTAGGAAGGTTTCATTATGCTGATGATGCAACAATTTTTGAGTTGTGAGAGACCAGCGCAGTTTGCTGCAGAGGCTTCTTTTGGTTTGGGAGCTGCAGGCCCTGCATGCCCTTTTTTATCGCCTCGAGTGCACTTCGACCATGTTCTAATTAATTCGTTTGCTTTGACTGATTAGTTGCTAAATCTTTAACTGGGAACCGTACACTTCGCAATAAAAAAGCAAGGCCACAATCGCAAACCTGTACCCTTCTGTGTCATTTATTTATCTCATCAAAAGGATGTAAAAAGAATGTCACATAGCCGGAATAGGATTTTTTATTAATTTATAACTTTTTTTTTCAATCACACAAATTTACCTGTGGTATGGTCAAACTCAATATTACAATATCAAACTGTGTTTTATTTACCTGAACATAGTAATCACATCCATCGCAATACCAAATACTAAAATCTCTCTAATAAAATAAGGAATATCATATAACTAGCCGTAATAGGCATATGAACCATGTGACTTCCTGGAGTACAGTCCTAGTTGTCCGTGAGAGGTGCATCATTCACAACGCTACTGGAAGTCCAAACGGGAACACGAGCAACGTCCCATTCGACTTGGCTGTCCTCAATTGCATCATCGTCAGTTGCATCATCATCGTCATCATAGTCTGGTATGTCAGCCGCAGGAGGTTGCCTAAACATGAGCAACGGAAGAGCAACGGCCTGACTCATCTGCGTGGCCGCGACGCCGTAGCAGAGTCCTGCAACAACGTCAACGTTGTGTTCCAATAAAAAGCTCGACACTACTGACACCGGAACGCCCACTACGCACATGCACAGCAACTTGACTGGTGCCATCGCTGCTGCGGCGCCACCACCATGGTGGCCACGGTAGTGGCAAATATATGCGCAGGCGCTGCTTCTGATGGCAGTGGCAACCGCCCACACCCTCCACGCTGGCCCAGCTTTCCTGGAGCAGCGTTGAAACCGACCGTTACCATTAGTATCATTCCATTTCCATGGTTGCTGTCGCAAGAATAAATATCAGACCCAACCAGACTCTACTGTAACAGCACCTCAAGAATACCAAACAAATTTATTATTACCGAATGATGGCGAGCATAGGCAAGTAGAGATCGACAGCGACGCAGTGCAACCATTTTTGCAGAGCGATTTGCATGCCCAAAATGAGGAGGCCCTGAGCCAAGCCCAGCGCACACACTGCAAAGACATTCAAGTGTGAGTAGCAGCGCGCCAGGGCCGCGCTCAGTGTTTGCAGAAGCGAAGCGATTCGCATCATGGAGACTGCCGCGGCCACCGATGAGACGGGAGACGACGGCAACAGCAGCAGCCACGCTATGACCACCAACGAATTGTAGCGCCATCGTTCCATGTCCTCGTCCTCGTCATCGTCATCATCATCTGATGTTGTTGCGGGGGTTGGCAAACGAATTTGATATGGATCTCCAGCGACAGCGGCGTGGGTGAAATGGGAACACCAGGAGGCCATGGCCACTCCTTTCACTCCCAAGCCCAAGCCCAGCGCAAACACAAACACAATGTCCAAAGCCAACAACAACAACAACAACGCCAACCCCTTAAACGATGCCGGTGCTGGCGTCGGAGTCGGTGTTGTGGGCGTCGAAGACAGCATTATCATGGTGGTCAGTGTTCTAAGGTTGGTGATGAGAAGGTGAGGCAGCGCCCAACGGCAGTATGCAACCACAACAGCAGCCATTTCCGTCTGCTGTTGGGCTGCTGCTGCTGCTACACTGCCGCTGTTGCTTCTGAAAAGTCGAGGTGAATGTAGAGATGCCATGAGCGTGAGCATGAGCACTAATCTTGGCCGCAAGGCCATGGGTCGTAGGTGGACAAGCGTGTTAATCACCGCCATTCCCACTCCGACTCCTGCCAGCAGCACCTCCATGTGTGCTCCTCCTCCTCCTCCTCCTCCTTGAGCAGCTGCAACTGCAATAGTCGCCAACAACGAGGCTATTGCTCTGCCCTCTTCAACCAGTATCCACGGCGCACGCATTCTGCGGGCCATTTTAGTCTCTGAAATTTCTCGAGCAGTCCAGGGCCTTTAAAGTATCAACTGGCTATGGGTACCCCACGGCGTCTCCATTAGGACGTAGCTCACACGAAATTTACGAATTTCTTAAATCGGTCATCGCGGTTCAGTCGGATGATGCTCACATCAGGATTGACTGATTCTTCTTGGATGATATTCACATATCATGTGATCGAGTCGGACGTATTGGATGATATTCAGATATTATGTGATTGAGACAGACGTATTGGAATTTTACTCCCATCATTCTCTGTCGTTTTACTTGGTGTTGCTTCCTGAAAGCTTAGCAAGGAGGTAAAGTTCGAAAAAGGACTCATTCAGATATAGAAACGTGCGTCACGATAAACTACTATCCGCCTGCCCACAGCCAGAGCTCACTGTGGGACTGTCACCACATTCAGATCCTGGCGGCCTCACCATTCTTGTGCAGGACAGCGTTACTGGTGTCCACATGAAGCGATGGCCGTACCGCCTGTGCCTTGAGCCCTAACAATCAATCTGGGTGAGCAGATCCAGATCATGACGAATGGGCTATTCAAGAGCGTGGAGCATCGGTGCGTTGTGAATCGTGATAGCAAGAGAATGTAATGTCGATCGCCTTTTTCTGCAATCCTGGTGGAGACCAGGTAATCGTCATGGGCGTAACCAACGTCAGACAGGAGTGTGGCTGCGGTAACTAACGCGCGGCGGGTGACGGGTAACGACGGTTACGGCAGGTGGTGGACGCCAGTTAACCAAAAAAAATGTGACGCGGGTACAGAGTGGCAGAGCCTCTTCTCTGACATTTGAGGCGTCCAAGCGACAGCACGTCAACAGCGAAGGACTACCATGAGCCAAAAATTCTAACTATTTTCAAGTGAATACTTAGACGTAAACAAAAATGTTGTTTTTTATCCATGATTAAAAATTTGGAATTTGGCTTGAAAAATGAAACAAAAAACTTGCAACTTTGATAATTAGGTAAAAAAACTCCAACATATTTGTTGACAGTAAAGCC
This sequence comes from Gnetum montanum, assembly GCA_015680685.1. Classification (NCBI taxonomy): domain Eukaryota; kingdom Viridiplantae; phylum Streptophyta; class Gnetopsida; order Gnetales; family Gnetaceae; genus Gnetum; species Gnetum montanum. Next base: position 1,049,027 of record MNCI01011180.1, read on the forward strand.
ATAATATAAACCACTAATCATATTTAAAAAGATGGTTAAAATAAGTTTTTTGTAGTGCAATCAATGTTTCTAGAAGGTTTTAAGATAAGTTATAACTCTAACCTAAAGGCAAGAGCTTCAAAATCACAAATAAAGCTATCATAGAGCTCTAAACTAAAGAAAGTAAACAAAATGGACTAGATTATTCATAATTTAAATTTATTTTTTGTACATATAATAACATTTCTTTCTATTAGTGAATAGATTTATTTGTCTTAACCATTATTACTCTGATTTTAATATTTATTATAGTTTATTTTTTCATAAAATATTGAAGCCCAATACCAAGTCAAATCAACTAAGATAAATCAACAAAAAATCTCTAATGATTAAACACCTTGTGATAAATCATTGATTTTTACATTATTTAAAGATGTATTCTTCAATACCAACCTTGTATGTTAAGGGGCCCACTTGAAGAAGTAGGACCCAGTGTTTAAATAATCAAGAAATATGTAGAGTCACCATATTTTAAGAATTACGATAAATCGGTAAATCTAGCTAAGTTATATTTGAAAGTGACAAAAATGATAGTTAAATCTATTGTCTTCTTTCTAAAAATAAAGTTTATTATAAATGTCTTCAATGGAAGCCAAGTCTTAACATGTTGGAGAAAGTTTATGAAGATTCTACTTTAAATTAATGAATGTTAGGATGTTGTAGAGAAAGGATATCAAGAATTTCCCAATCAACATATTCTAAATAAAGAGTAAGAGAGCAAGTTTCAAGAAGATAGAGGGAAAGATGCACTAGCAAAAATGATAATTTGTACTTTATTTTCTAATTCTGTTGGTTCAAGAATTATTAATAAGCCAAATGCTAAGGAAACTTGGAATCTTGTACTGCAAAAATACAAAGGAGCCTCCATCATAAATATCCAAGAAACTTAGGTATAGACAAGAGTTTAAAGATTTATCACTGAATAGAGGTGAGGTTATTGAAGAGTTCTTTATTAGAATGTATGCAAGAATATTTAATCTAAATGAATGTGGATGCATTTATAGTGGAATAAAAAAATTAGATATGGTAACTTAAGTATTCTATAATGATGGAAGATTGAAGCATGTAATGATGCATATTATTCAAAATAAATATTAAGATTATGTAACAACTAATGAATTAGTTTCTCAAGTTAAAATATTAGAAGATCTTCAAAGGCATTGATAAAATTTGATATATTAGGTAGTTGAGTTGTGGGGATATGCTAAAGCATCATTTTGTCAAGTGTATCAATTGGCTGAGATATTGTATATGCTATATCACAGATGCTACATCGTAGTAGCATCTACGATGTAGCATCCCTGTCGATGCATCTCAGTTGGTTGTTACATCATAGATGCTATATTGCATCTATTATAACTTAGCTGTGTTGACGTAGCCAAATGCATTAACACATCCTCGTCAATATAATGCGTATATTTGCCTATAAATATATGATTACTCACCATGTATTTGGCACCATTTGGTTAATAATTTAGTTGAACTCTTGTAGTTTTATTCTATAATCTTACCAAACATTCAATCAATGCCCACAACATGGATTAGAGTCATTGGTATGACATCTTATTCAAGTGGCATTGTACTTAGAAAAATTTCATGAATGAAAATAATATTAAGATTAATTCATATTCATTATAGCACTTTGATTTAGAATAGATTTTCTTTCAATGCAATTTACTTTTTTTATACTTAGTTAATATTTATATTTCCATGCACATTAATCAATCGATGGAATGAGTGTGACCAGTTTGGAGTGTAAACACATATTCACTTAGTAATTCTAGTAGTGTTATTACTTGGTTCGCCTTGTAGCATAACACTTGGTAATCCCAACAGTGGGTACGTAAGTTTAGGATGTGTATGGCAAGCTAGAAATGGACACTCATTGCCATTAGGATAGTTTTAGATTTAATTTTATTATTAATTAGATTAAATAAGTCATATTTGTATCATATTTAGTTAATTTAAGACCATAACAACATCGATAATCATATGCCTCACTTTGGACTCAACTATATGTGATAAAGCTATCACTAGTTCAAGTGAGAAGACAATGACTTGCAATGAATACTTAGCAATCTTAAATACCACATTGATTCCATCCATCAATTGACCAAGGTACCACACTAACTTCACCCACTAGTCCAAGTGAGAAAATAATAATATGATCCTGATCAAATGCAGTAATGAAGACAAAAGCATCTACCGACGAAGTCGGTCAGCAACTGACCTGTCCAACCAGACAGATTGCGGACAGGCTGACGGGCAACCGCGTTTCAGCATCAGCGTTAAAATATCTGCGTCTGTGCCGGGGCGAGCGGATGGATGGAAAGAGGAAGCGCCGGAACGATCACCATTCAAGAAGCACGTGCGAAAAGGATAAGCACATTTTGCTTGATCAAATGGTTGAGGTTTTGTTAAAAGTCGGCTTCCTTCCTTCTACGACAAACAAATGTTTTGGGAGGCGACGAGGTACAATAACTTTAGTGTAGCCGCCAATGCGATGACGGTGCGAGCAACTCAGCACTGACCACGCGTCTAACACTGACACGATGGCTGCTATGCTCTTGGCGCCAGACACGTGTCCACTGGCGTGGCGTGGCTTGGCTGATTCATTGAACCAGCACAGGAGCAGCAGGGACAATACGAATTTCCTCCACTGCCCACTCTCTTTTTGTGTCGTCTTGTCTTTGCTTTGCTTTGCGTGTGGCATTCCGGTTGAGGCCGATGAATATGATGGTATGGTATGGTATGGCTGCCAATGCGAATGGCTGCTTCCCTCGAGAGTTGGAGATTACGTTGCTTCCCAACCTCCAATTTATTGTTGCTATTTATTAATAAATTTTTTTGGTTTTTAGAGGTTTACCATAATAACACCTCCTTTTCCTCTTTATAGAGCAAAGTGCTTTCGCTCACTTTCGCTTTGAAATTTGGCATCTAGCCGCTTTGAGTGTTTTGGTAGCCAGGTTTTTGGGATGAGGGATTCTACATTGATTTGAGATAGCAACAACTTTGGCATTGATTTTATGTGCAATGCCACTAGATTTAGTTGGTAATGGTTCAAGTGAAATTGCTAATTCTTTGCCTTTATACAAATTGCTTGATGATTTATATGAATCCATTGCTTAGGAATTTTTTGAAAGTTATGTTTTTATTCAAATTATGGGTTATTTACCTCATTTCTCAAATTTTTGAAATTTTTTGAATCATTTAAATTTAGTTTAGAAAGATCGAGGTTTGGATGCCATTCATGTTTGTTATTTGTCAAACTCATTTTTGCTAGTAGAATTTGTTAATTCAATGATGATTTCTAAGGTCCTTGATATCAGTGTTTTCAATCATAGCATGCTTTATTGATTATTCAAAAGTGAACTCCCTTTTTTAATCCAACATCTCCTAAATTGTTTATTGAATTGCCAAATCTTTCATTAATTTTTGAAAAAATTGAAATGGATATTATTTCTTGTATTGGGCCAATCAAGAATTTTGAAACCCTCGCTGCAACTAGTAGTTTTCATAGAATTTAATATATGATTGAAGTAAATCTTGATATGTTTAAGCGCAAAATTCTTATACATGTTGAGAAATTTGGTTATGCATGGAAGATTGTTTATTACATAGGTAATAATAAGCTATTTGCTTTGTCTAATTCAATATAGTAATGGTTTCAATAACAAAAATAGCCTCAAATGCTCTTAGAAAAACTATTGAAACAAAAACATACATCATCCGGTTAAGCATATCTTGTTAGAAAAACTATTGAAATAAAAACATACATCATCAAGTTAAGCATTTTTTTATTTTGTTTTGTTTGTAATCATGTCTATCTTTGAGTAGAATCAGATTCACTTTGGATGGCATAAATTTTAGATGCCATGGACACTATCATAAACTACTTTTGGTGTAAAGCGCGTCAAGATATACAAACTTTATGTTACCATGAGCCAAACATTCTAACTATTTTCAAGTGAATACTACCATTCTACTCACCTTTGATGTAAACAAAAATGTTGTTTTTATCCATGATTAAAAATTTGGCATTTAGCTTGAAAAATGAAACAGAAAACTTGCAACTTTGATAAGTGGGTGAAAAAACTCCAACATATTTGTTTATAGTAAAGCCATATTATAAACCACTCAACATATTAAAAAAGATGGTTAAATCTTTTTAAATATATTTTTTGCAATCTAATCAATGTTTCTAGGAGGTTTCAAGATAAGTTTTAACTTTAACCTGAAGGCAAGAACTTCAAAATCACAAATAAAGCTATCATAGAGCTCTAAACTAAAGAAAGTAAACAAAATGGACTAAATTATTCATAATTTAAATTTATTTTTTTATACATCTAATAACATTTCTTTCTATTAGTGAATAGATTTATTTGTCTCGACCATTATTACTTTGATTTTAATATTTATTATAGTGTATCTTTTCATAAAATATTGAAGCCTAATACAAAGTCAAATCAGCTAAGACAAATCAATGAAAAATCTCTAGTGATTAAACACCTTGTTATAAATCACTGGTTTTTACATTACTTAAAGATGTATTCTTGAATACCAACCTTGTATGTCAAGGGGCGTGCTTGAAGAAGTAGGACCCAATGTTTAAATAATCAAGAAATATGTAGAGTCACCATATTTCAAGAATTACGATAAATCAGTAAATTTGGCTGAGTTATATTTGAAAGTGGCAAAAATGATAGCTAAATCTATTGTTTTCTTTCTAAAAATAAAGTTTATTATAAATGTCTTCAATGGAAGCCAAGTCTTGACATATTGGAGAAGGTTTTATGAAGATTCTACTTCAAATTAATGAATGTTAGGATGTTGTAGAGCAAGGATATCAAGAATTTTCCAATCAAGATATTCTAAATAAAGAGTAAGAGAGCAAGTTTCAAGAAGATAGAAGGAAAGATGCAATAACAAAAATGATAATTTGTACTTCAATTTCTAATTTTGTTGGCTCAAGAATTATTAATAAGCCAAATGCTAAAGAGACTTGGAATCTTGTACTACAAAAATACAAAGGAGCCTCCATCATGAATATCCAAGAAACTTAGGTATAGACAAGAGTTTAAAGATTTATCACTAAATAGAGGTGAGGTTGTTGAAGAGTTCTTTATTGAAATGTATGTAAGAATATTTAATCTAAATGAATATGGATGCATTTATAGTGAACTAAAAAAACTAGGTAAGGTAACTTAAATATTCTATAATGATGGAAGATTGGAGCACGTAATGATGCATATTACTCAAAATAAATATTTAGATTATGTAACAACTAATGAATTCGTTTCTCAAGTTAGAATATTAGAAGATCTTAAGAGGCATTGATGAAACCTGATATAAATAAGAAGTCTTTATGATGAAATCAATATGGTTCTTCTTACATGTAACTACAATTAAGTAATGATCATTAGGCCTTGAAGAAATAGGGAAAGACCAAGTGGAAATGGAAAAGGATGTGACCTCAAGGAAATTTGGTTGGTTCTCTTCTTGACTTCCTTCTTAAGACCTATGACTCCACACAAAATGTATCATCACTTCTACTATCAATCATAAAGGAATTGTGTCCTTGTAAGGTGTAGTTCTAATAAATAAATGAATAAAATGAGAATTCAAAGCACACCTCACTAAAGAACTCTTGGAATACAAGCACTAATTATGGGGTTTGAAAGACATGTTATCCATGCTTAAAGGCATCCCTCTAACTAAGGCCCAAAATTCTTTTTCAATAATCTCTAAAGCTATTTTCTTTTCTTTTTGGTGTGATGCTCATTCTCTATGGTTGTTGTGGACTCATGATGGTAAGCAAGAAAGGGCACATCAATGCAAGGCCACTGTTAATGATTTGGACTTGTTTTAAAACTTGGATGGATAAGTATGATGGTCATCTTAATTACAATTGACACAACATCCTATTGTGGACATACTAAGGTACCTCACATCCTAATCTCTACAATCCCTTCTCATCCCATTATTCACCTCACTGCTACATGCAATTATGTACCTAATGGTTTTATATAGTATAGTGTAGGATTCCAATTAAGGTGATTGTGTGTTGTTTGGAATAAGGCATGATTCACATTTAACTTTTAAGATGCCCACAAACATGTATAGGAGTGATTATTCAAGTGCATTATGATATGAGCCTACTTTGGGGATGGCCCACTTGCATGACTTTTGTTTATCATGGCTTCAAACTAAAACCTCACATCTTTAAGGACATCATGAGTAGCTTTTGTAAATTTATGCATGATTTTGTGACTACTTCTCATCAATTTTGATTATCTTTAATGTATTTATATTGAAATTTCCTCTAAATTCGAAATTTCTTAGTCATTTTTGGAACCACATGTTTTTCAATATTCTAATGCATTTGCAATATCTTGCAACCTAGACCTTTGATTTTAGTTGTTTGAAAACTTGTAAGCTTCTAAAGTTAAGCCAATTTATTGTAGGGGCTAAGGATGTAATTTTTGAAATTTTTTCTAACACCCCATTTTAAAACATTATGGTAACTAATAGTAAAAATAATCAAAATGACTTGAAAAACTTGATGATTTTAGTTACCTCATAGCCTTTGAAACATTATTTCGTAATCACCTTAAGCCTAAATGCTAAATTTTTTCAAATTTTGAACTATCTAACAATCCAAGAAGGGTTAATCAATAAGAAAAAAAATTACCAATACTGACATTGATCAGTTGGTAATTGTAGATGATGTTGAAAGGAATAGTGATGAGTGGTGGACTAATCCAACACCCAACTATACAAGATACAAGTGTTCATGCGTAGCTTGATTGTAATTCATGGACAAGGCAATGTGATTATGCTAGTAATTGGTTTGAGTTTGTGACTGTTGTCTTTCCACGTGGAGCTAGTATAATCTATGTGTATGGTTTAGCTCTTAGTGAGGTGAACCACCACAAAATTTTGCATATGATAACCAATTTTCATCATGTAGCTTTCACTCCATGAAACTCAAGGTAAAATTTCATTGTAAATGTGAAAATTGTAATCCACAATGGACAATTTCACACACTTTATACTTTGGGGCTAAAAAATGCCTCATAAGTGGTTAAAGCCTTATTCCCCAAGTGAACAAAAGTCACCTAGTGTCTATATCTGGTCTTGGGAAGGTCAAAAATGCCTTTTGGAATGCCAAAAAAGGTAATTTGATGGGATTTATGGGAGGTAGACATTTTTCTATCCTAGAAACACATGTAGGCTGGTAGATCTCACCTACCCCCAATGTGGAAGGATGGGGGGTTCAAAAAATTTCCTCCCTTCAACGTGGAGACCAAAGGCACATTTTGAAAACTTTCATCTCAAACTAGAAAGTTTTCCCCCAGCCTAGAAAGTTTCCCCTCAACTTGGAAACTTTTCCCCTAGCCTAAAAAGTTCTCTCTCTCTCTCTCTCCCCCTCCCTCCCTCCCTCCCTCCCTCCCTCCCCTAGTGTAGAAAATTCAAACCTCCAATGTGGAAGCCAAAAGAAGCAAAATTCATCTATGCACTTCAACATTGACTAGCCACTTCAACAACCATGGTGGAGAGCTCAGCATGGAAGATTCATCTCCAGCGTGGAAAATGTGCCCTAATTACTATTTTTAGTAAACAGAATGGCCATGGGGAAAGCACTTATTTTTTTTTGTAACCCCGCAAATTTGGATGCCCATTTCAATGAAAATTGGCATCCAATTTGTAGCCTAATCATAACCAATTTGCAGCCCCATTCATGGCCCAAAGATCCTATAAAAGCCAAACTCCAACATCATTTAAAGGTTTTGGTTACATACACATGTTTCACAAGTTGAGCAATTTTTTGACAAGTTTAGCAACTATTGGCCATACAAGCAATTTTAGTTTCAACAATTTCTAGCAGCAATTTGCATATACCCAACTTCACACCTAGGGCATTTTTAGGCACTTAAGAGCTCTTGCAAGTTTCTATACTTGCAGTCTCTTGAACCCCAGTGTGGAAGCATGGAGACCTTGAGATTTGGTGGATTTTGGTGTTAACACTACACTTTTGGGACTCCAAACCCAGCATGGAGCAATTAATAACTAAATATTCCCTCCATCTCACCCCCACCCCCCAGTAGTGACCAAATTAGTAGATCCAAGGTTGTAGCAGCAAAGAAAGGTTCGATAACATCAAGAGTGGCTTAGCACCTAGATCATGGAGCAGATCATCTCGGCTTCAATGGGCTTTAAACTCTTGCTCAAGTGAATTCCCTTTTTTTGCTTATCCAAGCACCATTTGTACACATTTCTCTAACTTATTTTTTATTATTTTCTTAATAAAGTTTTAAGTTTTGAGTTTTGTGTTAAAAAATAAAGTTATTATTTGTGTGTTATTCAGATTTGTTTATATTTCCATGTTTTGCATCTCCTAAATCCTTGGTTGATCTACTAGACTGGCCAAGGCACCCCAGATTCCATTTTTGTCATGAAGGCCCAAAGGATTTAGGGTTGAGGAACTACTTGCATCAAGGATCCTTGATTTTTGTTTTAGCAATCAAGGTTTTCAGCCGCAACAGTTTTTCTTGGCGCTAGAAGGAGAACCTTTGCCTAAATTATGTAGCTAGATCTATTATTTTTGTTGCCATTTGCAAGCTTTGCCTTCATGTTTTGTAGCCAAAATATTTTAAAAATCAACATTGGTCTTTCCTTCCCTGTGACCAAAACTACAGTGTGGAAGATGCAAGCAGTTTGGCTTTAGTTTTTCACAACACTTGTTATGAATTTTAAGGCCCAAAGCCAATGTTGATATCTCTTTACCACATTGTTTTTATTGCCAAAACTTTATTTTCTAGCTTCCAAAAGTGGGAGGTTCAACTCATCTATGAGTTAACTCCCCACCCCCCACTCCCCCCTATTTTTCCAAGTTGAAAGAATTAGTAGCTACCTAGAACAAATTTTAGTGGAAAAATACTAACTTTCCACTTTGGTTTTCAACCTTCACCCCATCAATGTTGAGGTAGGAGGTGTGAGATTCCCATCATCTCACCCTTCTTCTTTTTCCCCTCTACCATACCTAGCATAGAAGTAGTTTGGAGGCTAATGTTGATGAAATTTAAAATCAATTTTACAACTAGATTTGCTTTTGTTACAAGTTGAAAGTCATCTTTTAGCCAAAACTCTCACAAAATCCAACACTATTTTTACCCCTCCTTGTGGTAGAAATCCTCAGCATAGAAGCTATAGGTAGTATGGATGCGGGAATTTCACAACATCTGCTATGAATTCCTAGAGCAAAGCCAATGTGGAAGCCTTAATAAACTTTTAATTCTTGTTGCCATATTATTTTCTATCAAACCAACATTAGTTTCCATACAAACCAAACCTAATTTTCCCTCCTTTTGGGTGAAATTTGGAAACTTTCCAAAACCATCTTTGGAAACTACCAAGTTTCCATTTTGGCCTTCAAACTTCTCCCCACACCCCCCCAACCACCCTCCAACATTGAAATAAGAAGGTGTGATGTTTTCATTATCTCACCCCCCTTATTTTCCCCCCTTGCCATACCCAGCATAGAGGCACTTGGGAAGCCAACTTGGGTGAGGTTTAAAGCCAATGTTGCCAATATTCTATTTCTAGTACAGGGGGTAAACCCCCTTTATCCCCCAATTACTAACTATAGTAAGTATATCATTTTTTGCTAGTTTCATTTTCTCAAAGAGTGTTTGAATTTCATTCGTTGGAATTTATTCCTATCTTAACATTTATAGCATATTCTTAAGCAATTATCAACACTATAACCATGCCTTTTCAAAAATCCACCAAATTATCCTTCACCTTCACTAGCGAAGATCATAACCAACAAGTCATGAGGGTGTATGATCCCAAAGACCCTATGGTCATCAAGTGTAGGTGATCTTTGAGAGTCAGAGGGGAGAGTCTTGATTTTTTAGTCATAAATGAAGATTGTTATAACTTCATTTGTGCCAAAATATAGGCAGGCATGCTAATTTCACAAATTGAAGCTGAGGGCAAAAGGGAGTTTGAGCTCATACATAGGGATGGGAAAGAATACATCCCTTCCCTGTATGAAAAAATCCCTCTTAATGATGTCTATGCTTGCATCCTAGCCCAATTGATTATCGTAGAAGAGGAAGATGACCAACCTACCTTTGGGGAACAACCTAAAGAGAAGGATGAATTTAGGGCAAAATCTGAGCTTGAAAACATCCTTGGAGGGTTGTTCAACCAAACATCCCCCAATGTCATAGAACCTTCCCCTAATGCTTTTGTTTTCTCCATGGGCTTGGTGCCATCACCTTCCACTCCTTCATGCCCTACTATGGTAGATCCCATGTCAGTTGTAGTAACACATAACACTCAGTCAATGCCACAAACAACAAACTATAACATATCAATGTCATTTGTAACACAAGCTTGATATACAAAGCCATTAACAGTGGCTTTTACCACCACAAATCCTTTAATTACTCAGATGGAGTCCATCATAAGACCCCAAGCAACATAAGGATCACACACTATGTTTGTCTCGTTTGTGCCTCAAGTACCAACACAAACATCTTTTTCTCTGTTTAGCCCACAAGCCACAACCATAGTGCAATCTTTTCCTTTCATCATGCAACCCATAGTGAGGCCACAAGCCTCACAACAGATACCACAACCTTATGTGCATACCTCACAAATTTTGAGGCCATCACAAGGCTTAGATTAAGCCTTTCAAATGATCCAAGACCTAACAGAAGAATTAAATAGTCTTAAAGCCTCTACCACACAAATCATCAAGATTATGAACTTCTACTAGGAAGATTCCATAAGTCTTTTAGTCCCACCCTTAACACCTCCTCTTGGTGTCCCCATTCCATAATTTAGCAAATATAATGGAGAAGGTAACCCTAATGCTCACCTTATTACCTTTTAATCTGAATGTTTGCTCTTGCAACCTTGGCCTTATACCATCTTGAGCATTTTCCCTATGTCTTTGACTACGAAAGCACTTGATTCGTATTGTGCACTTCCTAGAGGATCTATATTCTCTTTGGAAGACTTAGTAGCCTAGTTTGTCAACCACTTCAAGTATAACTTGAAGCCTGACACAACACTTGATCAACTCATGAAGGTTAAGCAAGGATCCTTAGAACTTGTACAAAAATTCATTCAACAATCAAATGAATTGTTGAATTAAATACCAAAGCCCATAGCTAAAGCTCACTTGTTAGCCATATTCAAGGAAGTAGTTAATGACTTCATCAAGTCTAAACTCTACTACCTTGATCTATGGTCTCTTAGCCAAGCATTCTTGCAAATTTAAAATATAGAGGATGCCGCAAATGCAACATAAACAAATGACTAAAGTCGCTTGAAAGAAACATGAGCGACTATGTGAAATAGCCAAAGATCCCTCTCAGGCAATGAAAGATGATCCCCCATTGCCTAGATACTTCAAGCTAGACTACTTCTACCATTATCATCAACTACCTGATCATGATATAGATTTTTCCTTTGCATTGAATGATGACCTACAGAGGATGATAGATAGGGGGAACTGGTCTTAGATGCCTCTAACTCAGTTCAACCATAAACCTGGTTAATGCAGGTCTACAAAGACCCATTGAATGTCAACGATAGCCCTTATGTTATTTTAGCATTCAACATTGAGGGCAATTAGAAACCTACAAGAGAACCATTTATGATCAAAGTACTCCTCTACAAGGAGAGAGCTTCTTTAGCTTCCCATAGCTCAAGATCTTCCTTCATTGTGAGGGTACCATCATAAATGCCTCCAAGGGAACATTCTGTCATCAAGGTTCTCCAACCCAATACAACCCGAACAATTGTAGCCCAACCAATTGCACAACAACCTTCCATGGTAGCCAATGCTACTACCTCTTCATTGCAACCAATATTTGATAACCAAAAAGTTTCAACCAACCAAAGGAGGAAGTATAAGTAAAAGCCTGGTAATAAGGGAGACAAGCAGATGGAGGCATAAAAGGAAGTGGATCCATTGAAGCCCACTTCCATTTTAACTATACCTATGACCTCCTCTACCCCGTCTCGTTCAACCAACAAGCCATATGAAGATACTAAATGCCACAACCAAGACAATCAAAAGTAGGCACAGTAGTCGTAGCATAAAACTAAAGTTTTCCTTTTGGGATGCATGAAGGAAGTAAATCACAAGAAGGGTGACCAACCCATGGCCAACGACAAAAACTTCCTTAGTGCAATGGACCAAGTTAGGCAATCACTCAAGCAAAAAATTATAACTTTGAGCTTGTATGACTTAATCATGACTTTTTTCACACATCATGAGGCACTAGTTAAAAATGTTGACCTCCATATCTGTTAGTGAGGATATTCCTGCTAATGAGAAAGCCATCCATGTAGTGATGATTTCTCCCTCATTGGGGGAGGAGAAATCAACATCCTTAACATTTTGCAATAGTGAAATTAAGGTTAAACCCCATAGTTGCTAGGTGACTATAGCCCCTTTATTCATAACCATACACATAGGATAATTTAAAATACATCAGGTGCATGTTGATGATGGAGCAATAACCAGTGTCATCCCATACACCATCATTGAATGCTTGGGCCTAACAGAGCAAGTACAACCTATGAGCACTGAAGTTGTTAAGTCCTTTAATGGATCAAGTTTTGTTGTCAAGGGGTCTATCTCTTTAGATTTTGTAGCCAGAGGACAATTCCCTACAACTACAAACTTCTTGGTAATAGAAGAGACACAAAGGTTCAACCTAATCCTAGGAAGACCTTAGTCGACTCAATTACAAGCTGTGTCCTCACCCATCCATTAAGAAATTCACCTTTCTTACAAGGGACGTGAAATCATCATTCATGGTGACAATGCGACTCCCCTAGCTATCAACAATGTGGGCATAAACATTGGTCCAAAGTGGAGATTCAAGAAGAAGCTCCTAGCCATGAAGAGTAAAAAACCAAGATAACCAACAATAACAATGATAGGCAATGCAATACATTATGGGATGAACTCCCGTTCAACATAGTAAGCGAAGGGGACAACGAATACAAGCTTGTGTAGAGTAGGCCTTATTCACTCTCTAATCTTGCAAAGATTAGGAAGAATTTGCACAAGTGAGGTTCACCTTAACCTTCCCATGCATTGATAACCATATAGCCTTACTTTTCATTTATAGCTCATTACATATACAATTGTTGTTTTACGCTTTATGCACATAGCCTAATGCATGTAGCCATAAATTTATTTGCATTGTTACCTATTTGTTACAACCTTTCTTTATTTTTACTTAAGTCTTAAACATTAAGAAGCATCTCTTTTAGTTACTGTTTGCTAAGACATAAAATTGGCACTATGACTTGCTAATGCTTAAAACTAGCATTATGGTCCACTATGACCTTAAATTGACATTCTTGTTCGCTAAGATGTTAAATAGGCACCATCTCCACTAAGACGTTAAATTGGCATTATGGCCAACCATGGCCTTAAAGTGGAAAAACTATATAACCTGTGTTCACAATGGCCTAAAACTAGCAAACATTCCTTTTATTATTATATCTCTCATTGCTTAGCCTATTATCGCATTGATTAGCCATTTGATTCTATAACCAAAAAACATCAACATAGCCATTTTTCAACATTTACAACATAGACGCATATAGCCAAGAAAAAAAAAACCAAAAATTCAAATTTAAAATTAAATGTCCATAACATACATAGCCATGGTCACACTATGTGGCAAAATTGTCAAAAAATAACCATCAATAACATAGTTTGAGTAACCATAGCCATCAACATAAAAATAAGAATAAATAGCAAGGAAGCTAAGCTAAAGGAGGTTGCTGAGTGGCATTCGAAGGAGGCAGTGGAGGGTCATTCCCACCTTCACTGCTAGGGCCACCAATGTCACCTGAGGCTTGAAATGCAACAACATATAGGCAGTTAGTAACCCATAGCCAAAATCATAAGTTAAAACACAAAGTAAAGCATATAAAATATCAGACTTGTAGAGAGTTTGGCTCCATCACTTCTAGGAATAAATGGCGAAGGCCTTCCTCCAAATGATGGAGGATTTGGTCCTTTGTCATGTTAACCTAGTTAACATCCCCAAGATCAATGTAGAAAAGAATGTTGAATCTATCTATAGGAGTCCAAGTAGGAGGCTCTTGAGTAATAGTAGCTATAGTAGTCTCAACCGCAATGGTAGTGATCTGAAGAGTGGGGGATCTCTCCATCTTGAGAGTGCTTTCAAAGAGTTGGTAAGCACTTTCTGCTTGGATGCCTTGAATGAATAGCTCTCTCTTGTGCCATTCACTTGACTCTTCCTTAAGCCATTTTAGGTAGGCCCCATGATCAACCTTATACTGCTGCTTGTGGGCATTTTGTTTCTTTCCCCACTCTAGGACCCAAGCATAGTAATCCATCTAGTCTTTAACCTTTTGGGAGGTGAGGTCCATCTGCATACGTTACCTACCATCTTCCATAGGATGGCTACTTTGTCTTGAACCACATGCTAATAATGAGCCCATGTGATCTCCTTAGTCTGTAACTCCCCTGAGTTAGCCACTTGGGCTTCCACAAAGGCTTTATAGTCTTGGAGATTCCTAATTGTATTCTCTTACCTTTGAACCTTTTTCCTCAAGGCCACAACTTCCTCCCATAGGGATTCATTGGACCTCTCACGCTCCCATGAAGCTTTTGCACATGACATCACTAAATCAGTGGCAGTGTCATATAGCTTCACAAGTACACTAGACAAGTTAGAGAAAAGTTTAGGCAAAGAGTCTACCTTCGTGTTCCTATTGGAGTCCCACTTCATGGACGGTATTACATGAAGCATAAAATGCAACCATAAGACACAACCTTAAATAGCCATAATGTAAACAAAGCCTACAACCAAAGCACACAAAACAAAATCCTTATCTATCTTGAGAAAAACTTGATGTAACCGATCGATGATGTGCTTAGCCATCCCATGTAAGAACTCCATTTTGTCTAGAATCTCTACCCATGGTTTCACATGAAACTTAGGGATGGAAGCTTGCACTGGTGGCTTAGGAACTACAATTAGCATAACAATCATCGAAAGGTTAGGATTTCAACCAAATATAACCAATAAAATATGATAAAAATAATGAGGTATAAGCATACTTGGCTTCTGCTCCTCCTCCTCTTGTGGGATGATGATGGGAGAGGTACTTGGTGCCGCCTCACCAAACAAGGCATCTAAATCATCTATGTTTGCATTGGCGAGTCCTTCAACCATGGGTTGCTTTAGGAGTGTCTCTTCTACATGCCTTTTTTTCTACCTCCATAGCAGCTTGGGCTACTATAACCTCATGCTTGTCTACAACCATAGCACATAGAAAATCGATTAACACATGAAACCATATAGTAGCCATAAAATTTTAAAAAATGAAATAGCCAAAGTTAAATAAAGAATACTTGTGATTGTCTATTGTGATGGCTTAAGCTGAAACTTAAGTTTCTTTGGGGTAGGTTGATCTAATGTTGGGGGTGCCTCCTCCATAGGCCTCTTAAGTTTCTCTCTAGCTACCCCTTTGGCCTTCATGCGAGGTTGTTTAACCTCCTGGACACTAGTGGGAAATGAGAGAGGCTAATCATCATCAGTATTGTTGGGAGACTCATACTACCTAACAACAAGATTCTTAGTCGTGATGGATAATGGCTCATCCACATCCTCTGGTAGGTTTTGGGCTTGAACTATTGGATAAATATGTTTTATCCAAGGCTTAGAAAGTTGGCTTGGGTCTTGGGAAACCCATCGTCCATTCTTGTATACTAATAGAAACTCCACAAACCTCTTTAGATAACCTGCAAAAAATGCAAAGTGCATAGGTATTATCATTGAAGTGTCAACATAGAGTCTAAGAATCTCCTCTCAAAGCCTAGTAGCCAAAGTAGTAGCCTAATCAAATTTGATGCCCTCCATCAAGATCTTCTTAAAGGTCCATCCCCATGCTAAGCTAATCACCTTCTTTTGTGATAGTAGTTTGGGGAATGCATGAGACCTAAACAAAGGATATGATTCCTTTGCATCAGGGTTCATGAAGCTATCCATTGAAATTCTAGAGTGGCCCATGCTGGTACTAAGCCACTTTAGAACTTTCTCATGATGGCCTAATTCCCTCATTGTCCTGGTAGGAACCTTGGTGCCATTAGTGGGGATCCCAAACAAGTTACAAAAGAGGCTAGAACCTATGTCAACGTTCAACTTAACACCTCGGATAATGGTGCTAAAGCAATCGTCCTCCTCATCAAAGGAGTTGATAACATGCAACATCTTTGCAGCAGAAATGGAAGGAATAGGTGCCATAAATACATTAAGTAAACTTTCATGTTGGATGTTTGCTTGAATGTATAAAGGCACCTATCCCTTTAGCCATTGTTGCGCTAATGTCACATCACCAAACTTCAAGATGAGGGTTTCCTCATGATGCAAGCCTAAAAGTGGTATAGTGACATTAGTTCAGATGGAAGGTCAAAGGTCCTATGGAGTAATAATAGAGGATTAGCATCCATATGAGCAATTTCAATGATCAAGAAAAACAATAAAATACTAAAAGCTATATGCTCACCTTTACTTTTCTTTTGTGATGTGGAGGTTCCAACTAAAGGAGTCTGATCCATGTTACTAGCATCTACCCACCAATTGTGCATCACCTTATCATCCTTGCACTTCTTGCATACCATGTTGAACCTGGTGGAATATTCATCAAAGTCCCCTCTTAACTATTGGTACACAGCAGCTTTGATTTGGGAAGTCTTGGTGAATTCATCCAAAGCAGTTTGAGTCATTACTAGGATTTGGTCATTACTAATCAAACCTTGCTCGTTGCCCTTGTACCTACGAGAACTAAAATTAATGAGGTTAGGCAAACAAGTCAAGTAAAGATCATATAAAATCATAAAAAACATTACAATAATAATGTTTACTCCTGTAGATGATATATGGTGCTAGGTGGATTTTGGAATAGTGTGTGGGCTCTATGTGCCACCATTAGAGTATTATCAGTATTATACTGATTATACCTTGGCATTGGCCAAATATTCAACAAGTAGCATGAACTTATGACATCTACGAGTCCCCTTGTGGTTTTAGGAACTAATTTATTAGTAATATACCTAGTAATTAGTCCTAATGCCTGAGGCAATAGGGTCTTCGCAACAACCCTAGCTACATTTGTAGATATGTGTGATCATAGTATCACACTAAAGTTCTTGAAGAGGTAGTCAGGGAAGTCCCTTACCCTGGGCCAAAACCACAGCAAGAGCTTCCCAAGAGGCATGTCCTATGGTGGAGTATTGCTTTTGGGATGACCAATGTAGCACAATATGCCAACTAGCTCCACTATGATGAGAATAGGCCTCAAGAAGACCATGCATAAAACAAAGCAAAAATATTGTGACTAATTAAAATTTATTAACAAGTTAAGAAAACATCTAGTTGAAGGTGAAATTAGCCTATGTAAAAAGCTCTAAGGTGTTTATCTAATAAGCTTAAGAAATTTCATAAAAAGGCACTATTACAACCTTTCAAAGTAAAAGCATTATGGCTTATTGGAGTTAGCAAATTTAGATAAAACATCTAGTCGGAGGTGAAATTAGCCTATGTAAAAAGCTTTAAGGTGTTTCTCTAAATTAGACTAAGTAATTTCATCACAATCTTACATTATGACCAATTGGAATTTCTTTACAAATTGAGAGAAAACTTCCTAAGTTAGAGGTGAAATTAGCTTCTGTAAAAAGCTCTTAGGTGTTTATCTAAATTAGCTTGAGAAATTCTATAAAAGCATTGATACCATATTTTGTAACCTTTATAACCAAAAACAATGTGGCCAAAACTATGTATTAGTCTAAGTTATGCATAAATTTGGAAAAAGCATCTAAATTGTGCATAAATTTGGATAAAAGCAAGCATAAGTTTACAAAAGGCATCTAAATTATGCAAAGCATGCATAAATTTGGAAAAAATATCTAAACTATGTAGAAATTTGGAAAAAGCATGATAAACTTAGAAAAAGCCATGAAGCCATAACAAAAAAACTTATTTAAAATAGAAAAAGCTTTTACTCTCCTAGAAAAAGCAAAAAAATCAACCACTTCTATTTTGGGCAATGTACTATAACCATGAGTTTTGCCATGATCTACACAACCTTAGTAAAAATTAGAGTGATTCCACCTCGATTGGAAAGCTAAAGTTGAATCCTATGTAGTCATGACTAGAAAATAGTAAAAATCTTGGCTGTTTTCTTATGAGAATATCACAAATCTACATGAAATTACAAAAGTGGTACAAACAACCTAACTGAGTGATAGAAAACAGCCATAATTCTCTTGTTTCAAATCCAAATTAAACAAGACAATAACCATCGTGAAGCTTAAACAAAAGGCTACAAACCCAAAACTTTTGATTTCACAAATATGTAGCCATTTTAAAAAGAAAAAAAATACACAACTTGGCTCTCTTTTTTCATAACAAAACTTCAAAAATCCCAAAGCCTAAACTTCATATAGCCATTAAAATGATTGAAATAGCCAAAACCCTTACAACCCATTTAAATTCACATCAAAATAATGGGGTAGGATTTTGTTAAAATCTAATTTTAATAAATCCTAAGGTGTAGATCTGAAAAAAAAATGGCCATACCCCAATATTTTGAGAAAAAAGCACAAATTAGCAAGGCCTATTTTTAAAATCAAATTTGCAAAAGCTAAAGCAATAAAACAATCATAGATCTGCATGGGTGCAACCAAAATAGGAGGTGGAATTTTGTCAAAATTTTGAATTAATCCTCCCATCGAAGTAGATCTAAAAAAACGGCCCTAACACTTGGAAGGCAAAAAAATTAGAAAAAACCATGAAAACAAAGACAAAAATAGGTAGAATTGCCTACTTGGGGGCAGTGAAAGATGGGGCTTGCATTGAGATAGGCCTTGGAACCTTTGTTAACTTCCTTGAATGCTCATCCATCCTCTAGATTGTGGGATTCTTACTCTTTCCTCCTCTCTACTTGGATGCCATGGTAAGCTCAACATTGCGGAAGATGAAAATTTGAAGAAGATAGGAGTTCTACACTAACTATAGGGGAGATGGAAGGCTTCCATGCTAAAACTTAGTTGTGGCTATCACAAGAATCTCTGCTAGAGCTCTCCTCCAATGCATTGTTGTTGAAAGATAACAGTTATGAGCAAGATTTGCAAAATTTGACTTATAAAACTCATCTAAAACCTAAACGAAGCCCCAGTTGCTAATTTAGTGCACCATGACTACAAGTGCACTGAAGCAAAAGTGGGGAAAGTTTAATTCATGTAGGTTTTAGGGAGGAAACAACTCCACTTTTGAAAATTTCAAATTTTGGATTGTGGACCCCACCGTGCACCTTCACTTTTGGCCAAAAAAACTTGTAGATTTCATATCAATTTTAACACCTTGAACATTATGGAAACTTGGATTTCATGCATCCATGTTGGAAGTGCCATGTCTAGCATGGAAACATGCCCATTTGTTTGCAAATTCATTAGCATTAAAACATCTTTCTATTTTTAGTAACCTAGACTTACCTTTTTTCAACCTTGGGTTTCCAAATTTAGGTAAAACATGAGCAAGGCTCAACACCATGAGTTTTCACACTGGGGTAATAGTGCCCAGCATGGAAGAAGGGGGGTGACAATCAGTCTTCCCTCCCAACACCCATCTAGCACAAGTTTGACCTCAAAGTGGGCCCCACATGACCTAGAATCCCTCTAAATATCTTTGATACCTTGCAACCTCACCAAACCTAGTTGAAACTAGTCAAAATTGGTCGAAACCTAGGATTTGGTGTTTTCCACCCCAGGGGAGACTTCTTCCGCATTGAGCCTTTTCACCCTCAACATGGAAAGATGGGGGGAAGTAAGGAATAACTTAAATTGATGACCTAATGACTATTTCTTGATGCTTGGAGATCCCTAGACCTTGCCAGAACCCTCTGGAGCTTCTGGAAGTCCCAAAATGGGTCAAAAATGGTACAAATTTATCACCTCCTCTCATCCACACTGGGGCCACCATTCCCAATATGGAAGAGAGGTGGAGGTTGCATGAGGCACTTAAAAAGCCTCCAAACTATCAAATCTTGACACCCAACATTGACCGTCGACACTGGAAACCCCAAAGGTTGACATGAATGGTCGATTAGCTGCAAATCTGACCTAGATTTGACTTTCTTAATTTAGGGAACCTCTTCCATGTTGAGCCTTCAACCCCTAGTGTGGAAAAAGAGGGAAAGCTTGAAAACCCCCTCACAATCCCCAAAACAACTAGATGTTGACCTTAGGCACTGATGACCAATTCTAGTAACCTTATGAGCACTCACGCATGGCCAAATTGATGAAAAGTGATTAGAAAAGCTTTTTCCCAAATTTTCCATGCTGAGCATGAAAGCCCTAGTGTGGAAAAAGGGAAGAAACTCCAAAAAATGGCTTATGACCCTTGAAACAATCAAATTTTAGTGTCAGATGGTAGTAGGTAGCACCAACAACCTTAGGGGCTTGCATGCATGACTAAAGGTGATCAAAATGATCAAAAAGCTTTCCCCCTATTTTTCCACATTGAGCATGGAAGCACCAATGTGGAAAAAGGGGGAGGGTGGGGATGGAACGGGAAGGGGTGGGAAGTCCAAAAAAATGCCTTATCAACCTTAAAATAATGAAATTTTGACATCAAGTGGTAGTATTCATTGCTAGCAACCCTGAAAACCTTCATGCATGGTCAAAATTAGCCAAAAATCATTGAAAATATTTTTCCCAATTTTTTAAATGCTAAGCATGGAAGCCCTAACATAGAAAAAGGTGGGGGGGAGGGTTGGGGGTTGAGTTCAAAAACCACTCATCAACCTTCAAGATAGCCAAATTTTAACACTAGTCATTGACCATCATTACCAGCAACCTCAAGAGTCCACATGCATGATCGAAAGTGACCATAAAGCACCAAAAAACTTTTTCCATCTTTTTCCACATTAAGCATGGAAGCCCTAGCATGGAAAAAGAGGGGAAGTCCAAAAACACTTTAAAAACCACTAAAATAACTAGTTTTGGCTCCAAACCCTAGCCCTCAACATTGGTAGCCCTAGAGGTTGACATGTGAAACACCACAAAATTGAAGCTCCCAGGTCTCAGCTACAAATTTGTGTAAGTGTCAAAAATTGGTAGATTTTTTCTAAGTGTTGAGACTATGCTCCCCACTATTGGGACTACGCTCCAAAGCATAGTCAGCATAGTTGACACAGATAGCCCAGATTTGCAAATTTTTCTAAGTGTCGATAGGAGTTGCATAATTTTCGAAGTGTTAGACTACGCTCTCCCTATTGGGTGGACTGTAGTTAGCATAGTATACACAATAGTGACCAGTTTTGTAGATTTGACCAAGCATCAAGCTAGAGGTTGTTAGGCTTGGTTGGAATGGAAGAAATAGTTTGACAAGTTTTCTAACTTCTGAGGCTATGCTCCCTACTATGCTCTAGAGCGTAGTTAGCATAGTCTACACAAAGACATCAATTTTTGCCAAATTTTTCTAAGTGTCTTGACTACGTTCTCACTGCCAAAACTATGCTCTAGAGCATAGTTAGCACAATTTTTGCAAAATTTGTCTAATTGTTGGACTATGCTCTAGAGCATAGTCAGCACAATCTATAGAACTACCTCTAGAAGCCTTCAAAGCTCAACATCAACCTACATCTCAGCTCCAACATTTCTTCAGCAAGCAAGATCATCAATTGGCATCTCTTTTGCATCCGCCATTTGCCCCTAAATTATACCTATGCTTGAAACCACTCGAGAAAGTAAATAGCGTAGTCATAGAGTGTAGTATCTAAATTGCACTATTTTGCATTATTTTCATGTACTTTGTGATTTGTTTGATACTTGCACATGCAGTCTTGGTAGCGTAGTCATAGTTTGGCAGTTTCACAGGGTTCATTAGAGCACACCAACAGAACACCATTTGCTTCAATGGAAGCATAGTTGAGGCTAGTGTAGTCCCAACTATCCCTTTGACATGTGGCACTTGATCCTTGATTCATGCTAACCCTAGCCCTATAAATACCCTAGCACTCCACATTTTGAGGTTGGCATTTAGCATTTTCATTGGTATTTTGAAGTAATCACTTGGCAAACATAGAGCACACTTGGCATTTTTAGGTAGACATTGTTGCACACCATCGCGACACCGTTGCACACCACCTAGCACACCGCTAACCATCGCACCTTGTAGGACACCATGGAAGCCAACCTAGTAGGCTCAAACTTCATAGTGGATGTTAGTTTTCATAGCTAGACATCCTAAGATTGTGACTATAATACCTACTACGCTTGTTTGTACACTGCGTTCCTCCTAAACTTCTCTTTGTAGTTAACTACACTCCACTCTGTTGGGGTAGTGCCGCTTCCTCTCTTGCTCACGTTCTATGCATTTTTCACATTTTCTCTCACATTTTAGCATTCTACTCACATTTTTCATTTTTAAGCACATATTCACACATTTGCACCCTCATTTTTACGCCTGCAACTTCCACTACGCTCACCCGCATGAGCATTACGGACATTGAAAATATCGTGCAAGCCCTTAACATTCGTTTCATTGTAACATCCATAAGTCCAAGTTTGATTAATAAGACCGTTCTAGGCACCCACCTCTATTCCTACCAAGCCCTTGTGTAGATGTAGCATCAAGGCTGTGTGATCGTGGACCTCTCAGAGTATTGTTCTAGCCTCTGACATTTTCGGTTGTTACAGTTTTTTGGTGCTAAAAGGAGGACCTTTGCCATTTCCTTCTTTGACATTTTTCCTTGTCTGTTGTTTTGTATGCTCTCTACACCTCATGCAGATTGATCCTAGTTGTTAGTTCCCTTGGAACCCCGCTAAATAATGCAAAAGTGTATACTATACACTTGATCAAATTCTAGGTGCTCAACAGAGTGTAGCTGGATCTAGCATAGTGAGTGTAGTCGGCTCTGCGCATAGTCCCAGAGTTAGTCATTTTTCTATACATTCTAGAGTTAGTCATTTTTTTGCATTTTTATACTTAGCTATTTCTCCTGAATTTTTGCACTTAGCCATTTTTTTTCCTTTTGCATCAACAACCTTTGTACTTCTCCCTTGCACCATGAACCCTGGGCAGCATTCAACCAGAACTTTGAGTGTGGTCATTGTTCAACCCGTTCAACAAGAGATCCTAATTGACCTTCCTAGGGCTAGGGTCCTTGTCCTGGCATCAAGGTAATCTTTCAGGTAGTGCAACCTACCTCTTGAGGTCATGGTGCTCAATGATGAGCAAGACAACTTCATTTGTGCAAAACTCCAGGCGGGTTTGCCCTTAGACTGCCAAGAAATGAATGCCAAACTTAGTTATGAGCTCATCCATCATAACGGGAGGGAATGGTTCCCTTCCGATTTTGACTTTATTCCACTTATAGAAGACTACTAGTGGATGCTAGATAATCTCATTTGTAACATGGGCTGTGAGGCAGGGATGAACTATAAGGTGCCCTTGCAAGAGGAGCTAGATGAGTTTGAGGCTCAATTCGAGCATGATGACTCATTCCACACCTTGTTCTAGTAGATGGCCTCTACTTTTGTTCCTCCATAGTTTCGCAGCCTAGTGTTGCTGCCTAGGTCAATGCTTGTGGTGGCAACTCACCAAACATAGTAGATGCACCATGATGTTGCTCTATCTTTTAGCTTTCCTTTTAGTGTGCCCTTCACCATGCCTGCACTACCTTCGTAGCTTGCTTAGCCTGTTCAGCTTGTTTAGCCCATTCAGCCTACTGTGATAGCAACCGTTGTGCCTATGCAATCCTATGTGCACACCATGCACATTCTTCTCCCACTGTATGGAACTTAGGCATCATTTGTCCCACTTGTCATGTTGACACCCTTTACAATGGCCTAAACTACAAACCCGTGGTGGGGCATAGGTGTTGTGTCCATGGTACAACCCATGTAATAGGCATCACGTGTGATCACACAACTTGGACTTAGGTCATGGGCCACCCAATAATCATAGCGGATAGCTCAACCTATGCAGCCACTACAACCACACCCAGCTTGGATCAAGCATTCTAGCTGATCCAAAGCCTCACTAAAGAGGTCAAGTGGCTCAAGGTAACCTTCTCTAAAATCATGCATGTGATAGACTTTTACTAGGATGACCTAATTAGTCTTGCAGTTTCACCACAGGCATTGCCTACTGGCATCCTGTTGCCCCAATTCATCAAATATAATGATGAAGGGAACCCTAACACCCATCTAGTAACCTTCCGATTAGAATGCCTCTTACTGCAAGCATGGCCAAATGCCATCATCTGCGTGTTTGCCATGTCCTTGACAGGCAAGACACTAGATTGCTACTATGTGCTTCTCAAGGCATCCATCACTTCTTTGGAGGAGTTGCTCACCCAATTTGTCACATGTTTCAAGTATAACTTAAAGCCTGAGGTAGCCATGGATTAGCTAATGTAAGTCAAGTAGGGCCACTTAAAGCCCTTGCAAAAGTTCATTCAGTGATGGAGTGCATCGCTTAATGAGATCCATGAACCCATCATAGAAACTCACTTGCTAGCCATTTCTAAAGGCACAGTAAATGACTTCATCAAGTCAAAATTGTACTACCATGCCTCATAGTCCTTAAGCCAAGTGTTTGCTCAAACCAAGAGCATAGAGGATGTGGTAGAGGTGAGCAAGGATCTGACCTATGTGGCCTACAAAAACCTACATGCAAAGAAGGAAAAAGACAAGGGCAAAGACAAATAGGTGACTATAACTGT
This sequence comes from Gnetum montanum, assembly GCA_015680685.1. Classification (NCBI taxonomy): domain Eukaryota; kingdom Viridiplantae; phylum Streptophyta; class Gnetopsida; order Gnetales; family Gnetaceae; genus Gnetum; species Gnetum montanum. The sequence continues at coordinate 1,073,873 of MNCI01011180.1, forward strand.
CACAACGGTGGTCAATGAGGCTAAGCTGGCCAACACCAAACCAATGGCCAAGCCACCCAAGGTCCTGACCAACAACAACAAGGTGGATGGATTTAGTACAGCAGTAAACAACTAGCTTGCATTGTCAGTGGTCATGGCACTACCTACCACAAGGCCTAACTTTGAATGTAAGAATTGCTCGAAGTATACATTGTTGCTAATTAAATGGTCGAAGCTTTTAGACCAATTGCTTCAGTCTAGATGCATCCAGTATAAGCAAATGTTTGAGACGCTTGCAAGTGGCATGACCGATATTGTGAGCTCCTCAAGAATCCTTTAGCCACACTACCTAATGAGCCCTTGGTCCCTAAACATTTTAGATTGGACTAGTGTTGCCAATATCAGCAATTACAAGGTCATGATACAAACTTTTGCATGGTGTTGCAAGATGATATCTAATGCATGATTGATAAGGGTGAGTTGGTCCTTGATGTAATTAGCTTGGTGCACCCCCAAAATCAGTCGATGGGGGTTTAAAAGAACCCTCTTAATGCAAGCGGTGCAGGGTACATCATCCATGCTATTAGCATTAGTGATGATTTAGAACTGGCATGGGAACTGTTCATGATCCATGTATCCTCTTATGATGTCAGGACCTCCTCATCCTCAACTAGTTCAAGAATCCCCTTTGTTATCAAGGCATCACCTTGGGCATCCATAACACCCTTTGTGGTTAGGGCCCCATAGCACGTTGCAATAGTGATAATCCAATCACCCTTCATCATAAGGATGTTGCAACGTGTCGACTCCCCACCTATTTGGAGTCTAGTGGTTGGCAATGCATCAGTTCCCATCCGCCCAAGGCACCATCCTATAGCCAATACCAATAGGCAATCGAGATGCCAAAATCAAAAGGCCCAACAAGTGCCTCATCAATCAAATGCTTAGGAAAAACCAAGAGAAAAGGGCACTAGGCCCACCAAAGCTTGTCCCCTTATCTTCCATCCCAATGGCCTAACGAAAAAAAGAGGCCACTGCAACAAGCAACTAATAGTAGAGCATTGAGGCTCTAAAGTAAACAAGGCAAGCAAGGCCCAAATCTCCTCCATGAGAGATTCATCTCTTGGGCTGCATGGAGAAGATGAAGGCCAGCAACAAAGTAGCAGATGGCAAAAAAGAATTCCTTGATGCATTGGCCCAAGTCAAGCAGGCTTTGAAATAGAAAAACACAACATTAAGCCTGTATGACTTGGTAATGATCTCCTCCACCCACCACAAAGTGTTAGTCCACATATTGACCTTTTTTGTTGTAGAGGACATCCCAATGGATAAACAATCCATTCATGCTATAATGTTGTCTACTCCCTTGTAGGAATCAAGTTCAATGCCCCTAGCATTTCAAGATAAGGTGATGAAGGTAGATACTTAGAAGGGTTAGGTCATCACCACGCCAATGTTTATTACCATCCAGATGGGGCAATGCAAAATCTGTAGTGTGCATGTTGATCATGGGCAGCAACCAATGTCATCTCGTACACAGTTGTCAATAAGCTCCATTTGGTCAATCAAATTAAACCAACTAAGATAACATGCTTGAAGTCCTTCGATGGGTCACATGTCATTGTAAAGGAAATTGTCATGATAGCCTTTGTGGTAGGGGAGCAATTCTCTATCGCAGTGAAACTCATTGTAGTCTAGGAGATGCTAGGTTTCAACCTGATCTTGGGTAGGCCTTGATTAGCCTAGTTGCAAGCCATCTCCTCCCTAATCCATCAAGAAATCCACCTTCCATATGAAGGTGGGGAAGTTATCATATATGGTAACAACACAGTCCCTCTGACCATTAGCAACATTAACACTAAACAAGGGTCAGAGGTGAAGTTCCCTTATGACGTTCTTCCTGCAAAGGAAGAAGGTGAAATGCATGAAGTAGACTAAGCTGAAGAGCCAACAAGAGCTCTTGACCTTTTAGAGGATGCTTTATGGGTAGAATTGCCCTTCGACATAGCTGACGAAGGTCAAGGCAAGTACCATATCATATTGTCTAGGCCCTATGTGTCCCCTAACCCACACTGGGTTAGGAAGCAATTGCACAACTAAGGTATCCCCTTATTCCAATAGGCGTTGGATGCCTGCCTACCCCACTTCTACATGCTTTGATTGTTTGCATTTCACGTTAGGTTGGTGGCTTGCATTTTTTCACATTGTTTGCCTTATTATGCATTTATTTCTTTTGTTTGTGCATTTTCACTAAGTTTACATTTTCACTTGGTGACTTTTAGCATAGTTTATATGTAAAAAATAGCAAAATGCATAAAAATCACAAAATTCAAAAATTACAAAATACTATGGCCAAGCATGGCCTAAAATTAGCAATCTTTTTCCCTTCAACATATGGCTCGGGAAGGCCTTAAACTATCATACGATCCACCATGGCCTAAAACTGGCAACTGACAACCTCCCTTACATTGCATGGCCTAGGATGGCCTAAAACTAGCCTAAAACTACCAACATGGCCCCACATAATCCTAAATTAGCATTGCATGATCCACCATGGCCTAAAATGGTAAAACTCTTTCGATATTGCATGATCTAAAATGACCTTAAACTATCATTGGGGCCTAGGATGATCTAAAACTATCAAAATATTATCTACACACGTGGCTTGAAATGACCTAAAACTAGCAATCGCTACAGCTAATGGCATCAACTCATCGCATCATTAACATCAAACACATAACAAATAAATACAAAAGTCTACTCATCATACACTCAATGTACCAAAAATCCACATCATCTCATAAAAAATAACAATCATGGCATGGTCATTATCATTATATAACAAAAATGCACAAAAATGCGAAAATGCCCAATGATAGGGCTACATCATGATCTGCTTAACTAGTGATGCTAGGTGGGGGTGGAGGCTCCTCTTCTTCCACCATGCCACTAGGGCTTGCAGCATCGCCTGGAGCCTATCAATAACTATAATAATAGAAATATGTAAGCAAGAGTGCAATATGCAATCTATCAGCAAAAAAGCATAAAACAACACAGAGAACTAACTTGAGAGGGTCCCAAATCGACCATGTCTAGGGGCAGGTTATCAAGGTCCTCCTCCAAGTGTCAAAGGATCTTAACCTTTGATAGTTATGTCTAGTCCTCTTGGCCAAAGTCAACACCTGCAAGGGTCTTGTCTTTGTCCATGGTGGTCCATGCAAGAGGGTGTATGGAAACAGTGGCAGACAAAGTCTTCCTTGAGGGTGTGACAATCTCCTGCTCTGGGGAACCACTAACCATTGTGTGGTGAGCGAATATTTCAAAGGCCCGATTCCTACCAATTGCCTCAATGAACATCTCAAGATGGTGAGCTTTGATGGACTCTTCCTTGAGTTATCGTAGATATGCATCTTAGTCATACTTATAGTGGTGTTTGTCATCTTTCTGCATATGCTTCCACTTGCATACCTTAGTGCTAAAATTTTTCCAATCTTGGCCCTTTTGGGCAAGCAGATCCATCTGTAGCCTCTGCTCAATGATCTCCTAGGTTGACCTCATTCTTGCCTTAGATGGCCAACCAGTACTTGGCATAGTCAATCTCTACGGTCTGCTACGTACTATGCCCCTGTGCTTAGGCCACTAAGAAGTCATATTAGGACTAAAGGTCCTTGATTTTCATATCTTGGCTCGCCACTCTCTCTTGAAGCTCATGCATGCATTTCCATAGGTGCTCATTCAAGTGCCTACAGGTCCATGATGCTTTTGCATAGGAAAGCGTGCACTTTTTGATTACCTTGTACACATGGCGAGGCACTTGCTTGACTTTAGGAAGGTACTCGAGGATGGAATCCACCTTAGCCACCTAGTTTGGGTCCGAGTGGAGCTTAGAACTTGTTGGCATATATGCAAGTGAATCAACAATTAGCCATAGACTAAGCATAAAATCGATAAAGCAATGTAAGCAAAACAACATGTATACTGAGGTCAAGATCCTTCTATTGTATGTGGTTGATCATATCCTCAACAATGTCTTTCATGAAGGTAAACTTGTCTAGCGTCTCTACCCACGGCTCCATGTGGTAGGTAGGCGCAAGTGGTGGATTACTAGCGGGTACACCTACAACTACATAACCACAATGCGCTTAACAACAGCTAAATAGCCAAAGATGCAAGAGCAAAAGAGCAACAAAAAATTGGCAATTTAAGGCATTTACCTAGTAAGCCCTCGTGCGAGAGCAAGAGGTTGTGGGGCGGGGGCAGGGGGGGTGGGGGAGCGGCTGTGGAGGGAAAGAGGGGGGGAGGTCTCCCAACTACATACCATCAAAGAGGATGGAAAAATCACCCTTGTCAGGGTGGAACATCCCCTCTATATCAAACTATTGGAAGGTCTCTGTGGCCTCGTGTAGCTCCTCTCTAGGTGCACCCTCCTTCTTAGTTTGAGGAGGGACTGTGTCTGGTACTGTTGCCACCATTGCTTTGGTAACCCTCTCACCTAACTCACAAACATAGCATAGTAGCATTACCATAACATAACAGGAAAACATAAAAACATAAACATAAAAAATGTACATAAAATGAGTGCATTTAAGATGTGTGTACTAACTTGCAACATCTATGTTCAAAGTGGCTATTTTAAGGCATATTTTCTTGGTGCATGCCTGTCCAATTGCAAGGGCAACCTCCTCTATCGAGTGTAGCCTCTTGATCTTTGCCTTGGATGGCCCCACCGTTTCCACAATATAATGGTTAACCCTATTCACATCTCCAATAATAACTAGGGGACACTCACTCGCATTGTCATGGGAATAATGTAACTATGACCACCCCAGATGGCCTTTGGTCTTAATTGAGTACGACTCATCAATTTCCTTTAGGGGGTCCTACATGCAAGTGGTTGCAAACATGTGCTTGACCCAACGCTTGGACAGTTGCTCATAATCCTGCACTACCCAATGCTCACTATCTCAGACCACTAGGAACTCAACAAACCTTTGCAGATATGTTGTGAAGAATGCAAAGTGTACATGCAACCTCACCTGGAGGTTGCAGCAAAGTCTGGTGATCTCTGCTTGTAGCTCGATGGTGATGTAGGAGGCCTAGTTGAACCTCATGCCCTTCTCTAGTACCTTCCTCATCACCCATGCTTGCTCCATCCCAAGGATTTTTTTGTTGGGAGAGCAACTTTCGGAAGGTAGTGGTACAAAAAAAGGGGTAGAGCTCTTGGACCTCAAGCACATGCACATTTCTAATCATGATGCTTTTGTGAGATCAAGTGGTTTCTAACCACTCCTCGATCTCTCTTTTGTGGTCCATCTCTTTGTTGGCTTTGTCAATGACCAACGGGCCATTAGAGGGGAGGCCAAAGAGATCAACAAAGAAAGCATCACTAAGGTGTAGGAATACCCTCACTTCATGCATATGGGTGACAAAGTGACGAGCATTGCTGCTGAAGGAGTTTATAATGGTGACCATTTTGGCCACTGAAATGCTTGGGCTAAGGGCAAAGAAAGGGTCCATCAACCTAGCATGTGTGAGTTGATTGGTCAACACCTCTGAGGCCTAATGGCACAACCAATGCTATGCCCCCTCCACATCACCAAACTTCATGATGAAGGTGGACTCAGTGCAGCTTGTGGTGATCACTATCACCTCTCCTGAAGCAACTGCAGTTGTAACATAGGTAAAACAACGTTAAAATCAGGCAAGGGCAAATCAACGAGTGCATGTGAGCAAGCATAAAAGCTAAACAATGGGTGCCTATGTAGAACAAATGGTGTGCTAGATGGAGGTGGTGGTGCAATTAGCTCCTTGAAATTAGACACACCACTAGCCTACCCCTCATCAAGCCAACCATAGGTCTTGCACCACTTGAATGCCTTTTGGTACTAGGTGGAGTAATTCTTTAGATCATATCCCATCTGTTCAAGTACTACCTCCTGAAAGTTCAGACTAAAGAACAACACCTTTAGGGCAGTGCAGATCAAGGCAAGAGCCTCTTTCTCATCATGCAACCCTTGATTATCAACTTTGAATCTAGCATTAAGCATGAGCACTTAGTGGTTAGCAAATTTATCATAGGGAAATAGCAAAAAATACAATGCAAAATCATAGGAGTGCTTACCCTTTCATGCAGTATCTAGTTCTAGGTGGATTCTAAAACACCGTATGCACATGCAGAGCAACAAAGAGGGTTTTGCTCCTATTGTAGAAAGTAAACTTTGGCATCCCCTAGATCTTGGAGAAAGGATCAGTGCCCTTCGGGCCTTGCCTAAAATCACCTACCCTATCATCACTAGTCATGGGCTCATTGGACACAAATCTCAATATGTCTCGGTTGGCCCCAAGCAGCAATGTCTTAGTGATGGTACCCACGAACTCCATTGCTAAGTGTGACCACATAATTACACTGAATTACTATAGCAAGAATGCTAGGAACTCAGATACCTTAAGCCAAAACCATACCACTTGCTGACCCAGCTGCATATCTGATGTAGGTGTGTTAGGCACAAGCTCGCTGATGTAGCAAAGAATGTCGATGAGCTCCACGATGATTAGGATTGGCTTTAGCAATACCCTGTGATCGCACAAATGATAAATGTGGCGTTAGTATGCATTGAAAGCATTTTGGAAAAAATACATTAAAATACACTTAGCAAAAATTTAACATGATATAGTGAAAAATATCCTAGAGCCCCCTAGGCCCCATAGGTATAGGACGTCAACATACACATTTGATGCACTTGGTACTCATTGGGGTAAAGCATGTTTTTATAGCTTTAGCATTTTATTTCGCATGTTTGCATGTTTAGCACTACACTTTGCATATGACATTAACATTTTACATTTTGCAAGTTGCATTTCCACATAAAAATTTTGAAAAAATTCTAACTCTGGGCTACCTTCGGGAACATAGTCCAAAAATCTAAATTTTTTCTAACTTTGGAACCATTGACTATGTTTCGATAACTGTAGAACGTAGTACTAAATAAAAAAAATCTAACTATTGGCTATGCTCTTAGGGAGTGTAGCCCCCAAAGTTTAAAAGTTAAAATTTTCAAAAAATTAAAAATTAAACTAATTGTCCAACACTGCACCCCATGCACCCTGCAATTATTCCTACCCTGCACCTCTTGCCACCATGGTTGTGAACCCTACAACTGTAGCTGCACCACTAAGCATTCCCCAGAGCATTATGTTGCCCTACGCTCTATTAAGGCCTCTAGTGCATGCCCTGCCTTATGAGTAGTGATGATTGCCAAACCCTTGTCCCTGCTGTGCTCTCATCAAGAAACAAAAAAATAATGGCAGTTCCCTTTCGCAACCTTGCCTTGTGGCGACTGCCCACGATCACCGCTAGCACTCATGGTCCCTACCCATGCCAGAAAATACCTAGAAATTTTTTTTTTTAAAAAAATCATAGACTGTGGTAGCACCTGCTGCACCTATACCCTGCAAGCAATAGCCCTATGGCACCACTGAAACCCCAATCTTCTTCCTTGCACACCAAAAGGAAGAGTAAAATTTTTCATAGGTTTGCGGCTTCCCCTCACCCTTGGGACCACATTGGCCACTGCAGTAGCCATGGACGCTGTAGAATGTTGCATGCCCTTGTCCTTGCACTTTGCACTCAGACCTCATGCCATTGCCAATCCAAAACCCCCTTGCAAAAATAAAAAGAGAGAGAATTAGAAAACTTGCACCCAACACACACATCCTCATAGCCACAACTGTTGCAATGGAAACCCTTGCACCTACACTCATCATTATCATTATAAAAACCCTCACTTTCTAAACCTCCTAACATGTGCATGCTCTCTCCATGGCTGCAGCAGCCTTAGGCGACCATGGTGCTGGTGGCCCTTGCTAGGGTAAGGTGCCACCAACAAATCAAACCTCAAGCCCTAATGCCTAAGTGTCAGAAAAGAGCCAAACACAAAAAGGGGTAAAGTGTTTTTAGGGTACCTGGTAGACTGTGGTGCCCTCCACTCCTTTACACATGTCGATGATAAGTGTCCTAGGACTTACTCTCCCTTGTCCATGTTAGTTAGAGCAGGATGCTAGCGTCCACTTTGACATGACATTTTGGTGACTATGCTCTTGCAACTGTGCTATGCTTTGAAAAGTTTGTTTTCACCTTTTAACAATGACAAATTTACCAAGGGTGAAAGGTGCTTTTATACCCCTAGGAACCACTTAATTTTTTACCTACTCAGGACTATGCTCTATAGTGTTGAGCATAGTTGGGTGTGAGCATAGTCACCAAAGTTAGGAAAATTTTCATTTTTCTAGCTATCTCCAGACTTAGAAAAATTTTGAATTTTTCTTGTTACCCAATGGACATTGAAACCAAATTTGCTTTTTTTTTCCAATGCACCAAGTGTCACTCCAATGATGCATTTAGCGCATCCCACCATCCACTATGATGTTAAACTGACACCCAATGATTCGCTAAGACCTTAAACTGGCAACCTCGTGGCCTATCGAGGCCCAAAATCGATCCATGCATCCCTTGCCTTTAAAATCACATTTACATACTTAGGAAAATTTTATCACATTGTTTTCTTTTAACTATGCATATTGCTCTCATTAAGACAAGTGTGGCTTGACATTTTTTCTAGTTATTTTTGTAGTATTATTCCAGGATTTACAACATGACTACGCATGAGCAACTTCATGCACCTCTGGTTCTTATTGGGTCTCATGATGATCTCACGTGATGCATCGATGCTTAATACCTAGACCTTGAGGCCATAGCCTATGATGAATACATAACATTTTTAGAGGCACCACTACACTAGCCAAACCATCTAGTCAAGGCTCTAGATCTAGAGGCAAGTGACATCACCAAGGATCCCCTTGTTGAAATCCCTGTAGCAACGTCTAGTGGCGAGGTGAAAACATTAAAACTTAGTTATTTGTTAGAGCCTCAACATGCCCAAAGCATCACAATAGTACTGAACGATAACATCAAAGTGTTCACATGGTCTTACAAAGACATGCTAAGCTTAGATCCTTACATAGTGAAACATAACATAATTCTTGATTCCAACATAAAACTAGTTAAGTAGAAAGCTCGCAAGGTTAGGCAGTCTACGATGAAATCACTAAGCTTTATAAAGCTGGTTTCATTCAGGCTATTGACTATGCAAACTGGGACTCTAACATCATGGTTGTGTCGAAGAAAAATGGAACTATATACATTTGCATAGACTTCCAAGACCTAAATAAGGTGATCATTAAAGATGATTTCCCATTGCCTAGTATTGATTAACTGATTAATACCATGGCTGGACATGCCTTATTATCCTTCATGGATGGTTTCTTAGGTTACAACTAGATTCGGATCAACCCAGAGCACCAGCTCAATACCACCTTTATGACCCCTTGGGGTATATTTTGCTATACCATGATGTCCTTTGGGCTCAAGCATGCAACAAAGACTTATCAATGAGCCATCATGTACATCTTTAGCAATTATCTAGTTAGGTCTGCTTAATGATTATGTTGATGATATAGTAGTTAAGTCCAAAACATCACAAAACCATGCAGATGACTTAGACCTTGTGCTCAAATGTTGCCTGAAACATGAACTTAGGCTAAATCCTAAGAAATGTATCTTCGGCATCAAGACGGGTTGTATTCTAGGTTTCATAGTATCTAAAGAAGGCATATGTGTAGACCTCGATAACGTTAAGGCCATTATCAACTTAGCACCACTAGCCAACCTTAAGGAGCTATGAGGATTATAAGGTAGATTGCAATTCATACGATGGTTTATCACACAGTTAACCGACAAGCTACAACCAATGCAACACTTACTCAAAAAGGGAGTCCACTTTGAGTGGATAGCTCAATGTCAAGAGGCATTTGACAACTTTAAATAGGATCTGGCACAACTTCCAATGGTCTACCGTCCACAAGGAGATAAACCTTTCTACATCTACCTTACTACCTCAGATGCGTTCATTACTTCTTTCCTTTGTTAGAAACAAGACGATGGCACCGAGGTCCCCATATACTACCTAAGCCATGCATTGGTTGCCTATGAAGTGAAGTATAATGATGTGGAAAAGAACCTTGCCTTGGTCTTTGCACTCAAGAAGTGAAGGCATTATCTTTTCTGCAGCTAAGTCAACATCATCTACAAAAGCAATGTACTTCAAGCGATTATAATGAACATTTACGAGAGCAGTCGCATTGCATGTTGGAAAGCAATAACCATGGAGTTTGACCTATATTACATCATGCAAGCATCAATCAAAGGTCAAGCAATAGTTGCACAACTCATGGCTTCCCCAGTCAACGATTAAGCAATGATAGATCCAGAATTTTTGGATGAGCATGACACTAGCATAACTTAAGTGCTTGAAAATTTCGAGGTGCTCTTACACTTCAATGATGCTTCAGCCTCCCAAGGGGGTAACACTACTACCACAATTACATTTCCCTCTAGGGAGGTTTGACCCTTCACATATCATTTCACATTTCCATGTACTAACAATATGGTGGAGTATGAGGGTCTTCTTTGAGGTATCTTAGAAGCTCACGACCTAGAAATACAAAACCTAATGATTCAAGGTGACTCGTAACTAGTTGTCAACCAAGTCACAGTGGTCTACTCTTATAAATCCCAACACTTAAAAACCTTATTGTGACCTATCAAAGCACTTGCTCAAGTAATTTGGAACTACCAATGTTAAGCATATCCCTCATAATGAAAATTCCATTGCTAATGCATTAGCTATGTTAGCCTTAAGCATTACACCTAAAATCTTTTGCGCATTGCCCACCATGATGGTAGATTGCACTGTGGCTATCACGCAAACAACTGACATTGCATCTATAGCCACAATAAGCATAACCCACATAGTAGAGTGGTACGATGACATCAAGTCATACCTTCTACAAGGTGAACCTCTACAACATCTAATTGCTACCCAAAAAATGCAGTGCAAAAGCAATCGTGGCAGTACGTCATCGTGGGTGATAGGACTTTGTGTCGCAAATCCTATGATGGCATACTGTAAACATGTGTTAGTGATAGCAAAGCGTAGACGATCATCGAACAAGTCCACGAAGGACTCTGCAGAAGCCACATAGCACCTAGGGCAATGGTCGTGAAAATCAAATGCTTAGGCTACTATTGGCCTTACATGGAGCACAATTAAATCTCCAAGGTGAAGACATGTGATACATGTCAATGGCATGGTAACTTAATGCACGTGCCACACACTAAACTACATACAATGCAGATCATGTGGTCGTTCCAACGTTAGGAATTGGAGATCATAGGACCAATAATGCCTATGTCCTCCGTAGGGGATAGCTTCATCATAACTGCAACTGAGCATTTTACGAAGTGGGTTAAGGCTATTTTCCTTAGGCAGACTACATTACGGCAGGTCTACAAATTCACACTTGACAACATAGTGTCATGCTTTGGTTTACCCATGATCATAGTCATAGACAATAGCCCACAGTTTAGTAGTGCCAAGACTAAAGCCTTTTGCAAACGCTTCGAAATTAAACATTTCTTTTCGTCACCCTACTACCTACAAGCGAATGCCTAAGCCAAGGCCACAAACAAGGTCATCATCAATCTTTTAAAGAATATGCTTAGCAGTAGCAAATGGGGATGGCATGAGTAGCTAATCTATGCACTATGGGCCTACTGCACAACACAAAGAATTGCAATAGGTAAGACGCCATACAGTTTGGTTTATGGGTTTGAAGCAATTTTGCCTTTTGAATTGTAAGTTCCAAATGCTTGGTCAAATTGAGCAGTACCAACAAATGCAATGGTAGAAACACTATCACAATCAGCACCAACACTTGATCATGAAAGGGGACTTAGTCCTCAAGACCATCCTCGAACCTGTGGATAAATTCTCAACCAACTTTGAAGGGCCTTTCTTGGACATCAAGGCATATGATAATGGAGCACTCAAGCTCGCTGACCATGATAGTAATGAATTTGCCAATTTGATGAACCACTCATACTTGAAGTTGTACTATGCATAGCATGTAGTGCCTCATCAATGACAAATCAAGGTAAGTAATAGTCCGCTATGACTATAAACTGGCAAATAGCATAGTCTGCTATGACTATAAACTAGCAAATAGAATAGTCTACTATGACTATAAACTAGCACAACATGATTTTCTATTACTATAAACTGGCACAACTCTAACTTGGGTCATGATGTTAAATTGGAACAACATCCACCATCTGCTATGACATTAAACTAGTACACATTAGCCTGCTAGGACTATAAACTAGCACATCACGATCTACTAAAATCCTAAACTAGGCCCATGGTCTGCTAGGACCCTAAACTAGCAAAGAATATGGTCTACTAAGACCTTAAATTGGATTTGCAGTTCAACACCCATAGCTTTACAAAGAAGTGAGCAATAATACTTCCAACTCCATGTCATCTGCCCACATCTTATGGGCAGGTTGGGGGCATTGTAGTTCCAAAATAGATTTCTTGTTATTAGAAGTGGCCTTTGGAACATTTGTAGCATCACCACCTTATAACATTTTGCTGATCTTCTAGAGATGCCCTTGGGCATTTTGCTGATCTTTTAGAGCTCCTACCACAGTTGTGAGTGCTACCAGCCCTAGGTTGCATTGACAACATTACTAGCCTTGGGTATTTCATTGTTGCTTGGAGTTCTCATCGTTAGCACAACTTGCTAGAACATTGGTAGTATCATGGCCCCCACCATTTTGTTACCATCCTCTAGCCCTCACCATTGCTTGGGCTTGGAAGCACTTGAAGCATCTTAGCTTTCTATCATTTTGTTGGCTTCCTAAGTTCCTGTTGTTGGTGTGGAGTCTCAAGCACTTGCATTGCCATCACCCTTTGCCATTTTGTTGACCTCTCTAGGTGCTTTCAACTTGTGTGGCTACTAGAGCTTTTGTAGCCTTCTCGCTTTGGCATCTGCACTGGTTTTCCTGCATTGTTTCTTCAAGCTCTTGCAACTGGTCCAGCGATTGTAGCATTTTCAACACATTTGCATCTAGTAATCTACTCTTATCTCATGTTGTGTGGTTGTTTTCTTCTTTGCGTTATGTTTGTAGGACAAAGCCCTACTGGTGATTGTGTAGAGATGCATTTCATCATAGTGGCAAGTTACCACATTGCTCTAATCTGCATGATTGGATTAGCTAAGATATTCAAGAGTGCATATCCCTATTACCTCACTATAGCCTACTTGCATTTATCCTTTTACCTTGCATTTCCCTAGCTTTCCCTGCATCATCAAGTTTGCAACCCCTTCTAATGCACATGGCACCCTCTTTATGCCAACTATCGAACCCATAGTAGGTGTAACGCAACTCATCCTATGAGGAGCCTCTATGGGTTGGTCAAAGCCGAAGCAGATGTAATGCAACTCATCCTAAGGAGGAAACAGCTATCCTACAAATGTGACACAATTTCATAAAAGCAAAGCTTATTAGGTGGCACATAGCCCACTTAGCGAAAAGCATTCTACAGCTAGCATCTTGCAATGTGCAAGACCCAAATTAGGTTCAACTCATAGTTAAGAAAAAAAGGTTAAAGAAAATGGGGCAAAACATGTCCCCAAGAAAAATTAGTAGACCTACAATTTCACAGCTAGTGCAACCCTGAATCTACATCAACCTTCTCATAAGCACTTCGATGAGAGGTCAAAACTTTAGGGGCAAGCCATCTTGGTGCCATGGACGCTAACTCTCTCATAAGTATTTTGACAAGAGGTCACTCTTTTGGTGACAAGCTACCTTGGTGCCACACCTTGCAGTATCACACTGTTTGCATCTCATTCCCTTGTTATCCCCATCACATTTCCTATATCCTTTACTTCCAGCATACCATTTCCCTTAGCACTCTTAGGCATGATGAAGTCACATCCGGTTGGGTACTGATGAGCGATGTTGGTGCCAGGCTTGCTATAGTGTTTTGTGTTGTTGGTTGACGTCTCTCAGGCCACTCCTCTAGATGTCAACAAAGAGGGATCAATGAAACACTACCAAATTCAAGCTCCCAAGTCTCAACTACAAATTTGTCTAAGTGTCAAAACTTAATAGATTTTCTCTAAGTGTTAAGACTATGCTCTCCATTGTTGAGACTACGCTCTAGAGCGTAGTCAACATAGTTAACACAAACAAACTAGATTTGCAAATTTTCTAAGTATCGACAACAGTTGTATAATCTTCAAGTGTTGGACTACGCTCTTCCTACTGAGACTATGCTCTAGAGTGTAGTTAGTGTAGTCTACACAACAGTGGCCAGTTTTGTAGATTTGCCCAATTGTTAAGCTAGAGGTTGTTAGGCTTGGTTGGGATGGAAGAAATAGTTTGGTAGATTTTCTAACTTCCAAGGCTACGCTCTCTACTATGCTCTAGAGTGTAGTTTGCACAAAGACATCAAGTTTTGCCAGATTTTTCTAAGTGTCCTAACTAGGCTCTCACTACAAGAACTATGCTCTAGAGCATAGTTTTTGAAAAATTTATCTAATTGTTGGACTATACTCTAAAGCATAGTTAATGTTGTCTGTAGAACTACCTCCAGAAGCCTCCAAAACTCAACATCGGCCTACATCTCAGCTACAACATTCCTTTGGCAAGAAAGATAAGCAATTTGCATCTCTTTTGCACCTCCCATTTGCCCCTAAATTGTATCTATGCTCAACACCACTCAAGAGAGTGGACAATGTAGTCCCAAAGCATAATCTCCAAACTACACTATTTTGCATTATTTTTAGGTACTTTACGGTTTGTTTGGCACTCGCACATGTAGTCTTGGTAGCGTAGTCATAGTTTGATAATTTCATAGGATCCATTAGAACACACCAGCAAAACACCATTCGCTTTAGTGGAAGCGTAGTTAGGGCTAGCGTAATCCCAACTACCCCTCCCAACACATGTCGCCCGATCTGCAACTCATGCTAACCCTAGCCCTATAAATACCCCAATGCTCCATGTTTTAGGGATTGAAATTTGACATTTTTGTTGGCTTTTGAAGAAATCACTTCGCATTTTAGCATTTGGAAAACCTAGAGAATACTTGGCATTTTTTAGCAGACACCATTGCACACCACCACAACATTGTTGCACACCACCATGACACCATTGCACATAAACCAACACACCACCAACCACCATAGCTTTTAGGACATCATGACATCCAACTCAGTAGGCTTAGACACCTTGAGACTTTGACTACACTGCCTACTATGCTTGTTTGCACATCATGTACCGCCTAAACTTCTCTTTGCAGTTAACTATGCTCCCCTCCATTTGGGATGGTGCTACTTTCTCTCTTGCTCATGTTTGATGCATTTTTCACATTTCTTCCTACATTTTAGCATTCTATTTGCATTTTTTATTATTTAAGCACATATTCATGCATTTGCACCCTCGTTTTCATGCTCACAATTTCCACTACGCTCACCCCCATGAGCACCATAAACATCAAAAATATTATGCAAACCCTTAACATCTATTTTATCATAACACCCATAAGCTGCTTTTCCACTTTTGGAGGCAAGATGACACTCCCAAAAACCAAAGATCTTTGCCAAAGAAGCCTAGGACCTCACACCCTTAGGATTTTACTTGTTTAACTTTGTCCTAAACTTCAAAACCCATTCCCCCCATTCTTCCATGTTGGAGTAACCCCCTAGAGTGGAAATAGAATGGGAAAAGCTTAAGTGCCCTTAAATAGCATTCAAGCATGACATCCAAAAACTTGCAGAATTGAAGTCTACAACCCCAGTGACCTAGAAACTTGGTCAAAGATCCCCAAAATTAATATGAATTTGTCAAATAAGAGTCCCCCTATTTTTCCACACTAGGGATATATACCCAACGTGGAAGAAAGGAGGGAAGTCATTTCAACACTTATTACCACTCAAAATGACCTCAAATTGCCTTGGAATGAAGTTGGAAGATGCATAGTCTCTAGTATTGGGTCTTGGCTACTTGTTTGATCATGTTTGATCTCAATTTCCTTAGATTTTGGTTCCCCATACTAAACCCCCTCTTTTCCATGCTAGCTACCGTGGAAATAAGGGAGAAGACTTCAAGACTTGCTTTCTAGCCTTTCCATACCTTTGAAGCATCCAATTTTGATGGATTTGACCCTACGCTGCCTTGGGAAGGTCCTAGGACCTCAATTTTGGACCTCTAAACATCCTAAAACATATTTTCGTTAGTCTCCATACCAAGAGTCCTTGTTTCCATCCTGAGCCCAATGTGGAAGCCTTAGAATACTTGATTTTTGGGCCTAATAGCCTTGTAGCTTCAAAGAAAGGCCTACTAAGGCCTCAAATTGGCAAAACTTTACCATTTTGTTACCTATATTAATTAAATTTTATCATATATGCCTTGTTTTACTTGATTCTTGACTTATTATGTAATGTTTTAGCTTATATTTTAGACTTATATTGTCTTATGGACATGGTTGACCTTCTATGGCATCTATACAACCATATATGTTCATTGTTTGCATGATTATAGCTCTATTTATCTTTGTTTGGCCTTTAAATGGTATCATGATATCAAATAGTAGGATTTGACCTTCCCTGACTACCATTTGACACCATATGACTATGGCCTGCTAAGGCCTTAAACTAGCATCATAGTCCACCAAGACTATAAACTGGCATCATGGCCCACTAAGGCCTAAAATTGGCAAAACTATGACCGTTATTGATCATTTGTATCCTTACTCATATTTTCCCTTGTTTGACCTTTATGTGATCTTTTTTCACCTCTATTGCACTTTTCCAAATTGACCTTATCTCATTGATGACCTTGAATGGTCTTGGTTGCATTAGATTTGCATGTGTTTTATTGCATTTTAGTATTATTTATTCACTTTTACCCAAGTGTCACTTAATATGCTTTTGGTTGGTGTGCAGGATTGAAGCATGAGTACTAAAGAGCAAATTAGTTTTCCTTTGTGTCTACATGGACCTCACGGTGATCTTAAATAGTGTATCAACTATGATTTCCTAGATTTTGAGCCTAAGAGTCTTGTAGACTAGATTCCCTTAATAGAGGAACCTCTAGAATGGCCTAAAAACCTAGCCAAAACCCTTAACTTAGAAGCAAGAGACACAACTGAAGACCCTTTAGTTGAGGTTCCTATTACAACACATAATGGTAAGGAGAAAACCCTTGAAATTAAGTTCCTCACTAGAGCCTCAATGTGTCCAAGACATCATTGAAGTCTTACAAAACAACATTAAAGCATTTTCCTAGTCATATGAAGATATGCCAAGCTTAGACCCATGTCTAGTCTAGCACAACATCATACTAGATCCTAGTATTGGACCAGTTAAGAAAAAAGTGTGCAAGATTAGACTTGATTTGGCCTTGGTAGTTCATGTTGAAATCCCAAAGCTCTACCAAGCAGGTTTCATTAGGGCTATCGATTATGTAGAATGAGTATCCAAGATAGTGGTAGTCCCTAAGAAAAATGGAAGCATCCATATTTGCATTGATTTTTGAGACATAAATAAAGTCACCATCAAGGACGACTTTTCTTTTCATAATATTGATCAACTTATTGATACTACAACTAGACATGCCTTATTGTCCTTTATGGATGGATTCTCAGAATATAGCCAAATTAGGATCAACCTAGAGCACTAACTTACCACAACCTTTATGACCCCATGGAGTACTTTTTATTATACCATGATGTCCTTTAGCTTTAAGAATGTTGGGGTGACATACTAGAGAGCCATGACCTATATCTTCAGCGATTACATGTTAGGTTTACTTAATGATTATGTAGATGACATAACTGTGAAGTCTAAGATAGCCAATGACCATGCTAATGACCTAGATCTTGTGCTTAAATGATGCCTTAAATATGAGCTTAGGATCAATCCTAAGAAGTGTGTCTTCAGTGTCAAGACCAGTAAGATGCTTGGCTTTGTGGTCTTTGAAGTAGGGATATGTGTAGATCCTAATAAGGTTAAGGTCATATCCAAATTGGCAGCACCTACCAACCTTAAAGAGCTTTGGGGATTACAAGGAAGACTATAGTTTATTCATAGGTTTATCTCTAGGCTTACGAATAAGTTACAATCCATGCATCACTTGCTTAAGAAAGGAGTTTACTATGAGTGGATATCTTAATGCCAAGAGGCCTTTGAAAACCTTAAGCAAGAGTTGACATAACTACTGACACTCTATCCTCCACAAGAGGGTAAATCATTTTGCATTTATCTTGCCATTTTTGATACATGCATTGCCTTTCTACTCTGTTAGAAACATGATGATGGAATAGAAATGCATGTATACTACCTTAGCCATGCATTAGTAGCGCATGAGACCCGATACACTAAAGCGGAAAAGCATTGTCTAGCATTAGTCTTCTCTTTGAATAAATGGAAACACTACCTCTTTAGAAGCCAAGTCAATGTAATTTGCAATCACAACATTCTCAAAGCCATAACAACCAACATCTACAAAAGTAGTTGTATAGCCCAATGGAAAGCCATAACTGCAGAGTTTGACCTCCATTACATCTCTCAATCTTCAACAAAAGATTAAGGTATAGCCATACAACTCACAGATTCACCTATTGATGACCAAGTAGCCATAGACCCTAAGTTTCCTAATAAACACATTAACACAGTTAGCTAAGTACCTAAGGGTTATGAGGTAGTCATGAACTTCGATGGAGCTTCAACCACCCATGGGGCTAATGTTGTTTCCATCGTAACATTCCAATTTGGTGAAATCCAACCCTTTTCCTATCGTTTTGGATTTTCATGTACTAATAACATAGCTGAATATGAGGGTTTGATGAAAGGGATGATGGTAGCCTATGACCTAGAAATTAGATGCCTAGCCATCAAAGGCAATTTACAACTCATGGTTAACCAAGTAACCAGAGTATATGCATGCAAAGCTAAGCATTTACACCCTTATTGTGAGCTAAGAAAGTAGTTATTACAACATTTCATAGACATTCATATCCAACACATACCTAAAAATGAAAACACCACAACTGATGCAATTGCAACATTAGCCCTTAATGTGATGCCAAATGTATTTAGCAAGTTGCCCATCTTAATTGTGGATTGTGCTACTTCCATTACATAGAACACTAAGGATATCTTTGTGGCCGTCGTTCATACTGCTCCTTCAAAGGAGTGGTATGACGATATCAATTTTACCTTATGCATGGGGAATCCTCATAGGGCCAAACTACTTCTTAGAAAAATGCCATACACAAGCAGTCAAAGGAGTATGTCATCATAGGTGATAACACATTATGTCAACCGTCCTATGATGGCATACTCCTAAAGTGCTTAGGCAAGACTGAAGCCATAATAGTCCTATAGGAGGTTCATGAGGGTGTTTGTGATGGACATATAGGACCTAAAGCCATGGTTGCTAAGATTAGATGATTAGGCTACTATTGGTTCCATATGGAAAATGACTACCTGCAAAAGGTTAAGAGATGCAACACATGCCAATAATATAGCAACACAATACATGTATCACCAACTGAGTTACATACAACTCAAATAACATGGTTATTTCAATGATGTGGGTTAGATATCATTGGGCCCATAACACTTAAATCTACTACAGGATATAGCGTCATCATCACCACAACTAATTAATTTACCAAGTGGGTTGAGGCTATTCGTCTAAGGAAGACCACATCTGAACAAGTTTGCAAATTTATCGTACATAACATTGTAGCTCATTTTGGCATACCCATGACCATAGTTATAAGCAATGGACCTCAATTTAGCAATCACGAAACCAAGGATTTTTTTCACAACCTAGGCATTAAGCATTCTTTCTTGTCATCTTACAACCCTCAAGCCAATGGACAAGCAGAAGTGAGCAACAAGGCCATCATCAACTTGTTTAAGAAGATGCTTAACAACAGCAAGTAGAAGTGGCATGAGTGGCTTATCCATGCACTATGAACATATAGAACAACCTATCACATGACAACCAACATGACCCCTTATAGCCTTATTTATGATTTTGAAGTTGTTTTACCTCTTGAATTGCAAGTACCATCGCTTGAGAAGTCTTGACCGACTTCATCAACGACGAGTAGAGTAAGGAGTTGCAGATAGCAGTGCTAGATTCAATGAAGGAGCGATGTATGTAAGTGCTTGATCACATTGAGCACTATCAAGAGAGGTAGAAGTGTCAACATCACCATAATTTAAGCATGCGTAAGATCAAGGAGGGGGACTTCATCCTCAAGGCCATTTATGAGCATGCAAACAAATTCTCAGCCAACTGGGAAGGGCCCTTCCTTGTCACTAGGGCCTATGGAAATGGAGCATTTAAAATAGCCAACATGGATGGGAATGAGCTGGCTAATCCACTTAATCATTCTTATCTAAAGCCATACTACATGTAGCCAATGGATTGTCAACAATCAAGCCTACTTTCAACGGTTTGCTGAAACACCACCAATTTTGGGTTTCTGTGTCTTCAACAAAAAATTTGTCTAAGTGTCAAAATCTGGTAACTTTTTTGTAAGTGTGGGTGTTACGCTCTCCAGCATAGCCAGCATAGCACACACTAAGGCTTGTTTTGCAAGATTTTTTCTAAGTGTCAGTTGCAATCCCATGAAAATTTTTATAAGTGTTTTGCTATGTTCTCAGTCTATCTGCTATGCTCCCCAGTGTAGCCAATGTAGCATACACTTCCATGGCCAATTTGCCCAAGTGTCAAGCCAAAAGTGTCAAAGATCACTCGGGATGGACAAAACAGTTTGGACAAATTTTCTATCTTTTGGGTTGCTACGCTCCACAGTGTAGTAAGCGTGGCACAAGTTCCAGTGGCAAAGTTTTGCCTAAGTTTTGGACAAGGACCTATCAAGCTAGCTTGACATGAAAGACATATTTGGCACATTTTCTAACTTTCGAGGCTACCTCTCCTATTAAGCCCTAGAGCATAGTCAACGTACTATGAAGGAAGAATGCAAATTTTGCCAAAATTTGGCTAACTGTCCATGCTACACTCCCTAGTGTAGCTAGCATAACCAATGTGAAACATCAAAATTTTGCAAATTTTGACTAAGTGTTGTGTTACACTCTAGAGCGTAGCCAGCTTGACACTAGAGAAAAGCTTTCGATAGCCTCCAAAAGCCTTTAAAACTCGACATCAAGCTTTATCCAAACTCTGACGTTCCTTCAACAACCAAGATTAGCAATTTGTATTTCTTTTGCACCCCGATTGGTCCCCAAAATTGTTCCTATGCTTAACCTTTTTTGAAAGGGGAAAAGACGTAATCCTGGAGGGTAGCTTCCAAGTTGTACTATTTTGCACTATTTGTAGGTACATTGCAGTCCCTCAAACTTTGGCACATGTAGTCTAGATAGTGTAGTTACAATTTAGTAGTCTTTGGGGACCTATTACTATTCTTTAGAGTGTAACACTTTGCTACTCTCATGAGAGTGTAACATGTCAGCGTAACCCCATCTATGCTCATGCCACATGACACCTAATCCACATTTCACACTAAACTTAGCCCTATAAATACTTCGACGTTCAGCACTTTAGGGATTGACAAATCAAAAGAACATTAGGCATTTTAGTTGTCTGAGCATCCTTAACACTATCACACCTAAGCATTTGAGCTTCACACCTTGGCACCTCCCAAAACGCAACCCACCATTGCATTGCACCCATAGAATGCGGTAATAGCCAACCCAGCAAGTTCAGCCTCCACTGCAGCTATTAGCTCCATGTCTCGAGTGTTCCAAAGACTGTGACTGCATTGCTACATTATCACTGTGCTTGCCTAACGCCACATACCATTCTCACCTCTTGTTTGGCAATAGTTACACTCCCCCTTTTTTGGTGCGGTGCATTTTTTTGTTCTTAAGCTCTATTCCATTTCTTTTTCAAAGCATTTTTCTTTGACATTAAGCATAAATCTTGTACTTCTCTACTATTTGATATGTATTTGCATACTCGTGTCAATTTTTTTAGGCTAGGACACCTTGCTACACTCTGGTTTAGTTGGTCGCAGTGTCTGTGTGTAATGTAGTATAAACTCTTCTCACACGATCATTTTAACATCACATAAGTTCTCATCTGATTAACAAGACCATTCAGGGTGCCTCGTTTTTGTTTCCCAACATGACCCTCACATAGATTCATGGTTAGGCTATACACCCACTGACCTCTCGGTGTTCCAATCACCGATGTTTTTAGACGTCATAGTTTTTGAAGCTAAAAGGAGGGCCTCCTATTCCTTCTGTGTTCAAAGGTAATCTAACATGCTTTTTGCACCTCCATTACTAGTTGCAAGCTAGTGTAGGTGTAACACCCCTATGGACCTGCCACGGTAGTAGCTGGATCATAAGTTAGCACAAGAGTTGTTTGCATTTCAGTTAGTGTAGATTGGTCTCAGTTGTTGGTTCCCCTAGAACTGCGTAGGACAAAAAGCCCAACTATGTCTATCATGTCAAGTTCTGAGTGCTTTGGAGAGCATAATAATCCCTTAGAGCGTAACACTCGAGTTAATCACTTTTTCACAACATTTCTAGGGTTGGTCATTTTTTGGTTTGTTTTCACAGTTTGCATACTTAGTCATTTCTTCAACATTTTCTATACTTAAGCATTTTCTATTGTTGCTTTCTTTTCTTACATTTTTCTACACAACAACATGAATCCCGCGAATACCTCAACCTCTGCCTAAGCATGGAGGTAGCTCATCCTATTCAACAGGTGGTAGACATTGAGCAACCGCTTAGTCCTGTACGACCACAATGGTAGTCACTCATACTATGCAACCAATTGCTTGAATACAGGACGTTGGATGATGAAACCTATAACTTCCTTTGTGCAAAGCTTTAGGCAGGCCAGTCCCTAGACCGCCAAGAAATAGAAGTAAAGTGCAACTTTGAAATCATTCATCGAAATGGGAAGGAGTTCCTTTGTACCGCTGACACGTTCATCCCACTCAGCGACACCTTTAGGTGGCCACTAGACCAACTCTTTAGGGTAAGTGGGCTAAAACAACAAGATGCAACATCAAACTATGAAGAGCCCTTATAGGATGGGTAAGAGGAGTTTGACTCCCATTCAGAGAATAGTATCCCATTTCACGCCTCTACTCAATAGCCCACCTCCACTTTTGTTCTACATCAATCATAGTTATCTACCTTCTTTGAGGCAGTGGCATCACTTCCACCATCCAAGTCCATGCCTGTGGTAGTTAGCCACCAAGTACGGCATGCACAACAAAGTGCAAGACCTTCTACCAGTTTCCCCTTTGTCATCTCCTCCCAGTCTTTGCAACCTTCCCTGTAGGCATCCATGATGCCTACTCAACCATATGTGCACGTAATACCTATATCTCAGCCACAAACAAGTCAGGTGTCCTTCATCCCAGCCATATCAGTAGCACCTCCAACAATAGCCTAAGCCACAATTGTGTTGTGATGTTTGAAAATGTCGATGGCTAGAACATCGAGAGGTTCGTGGGCATACAACCTAACCCTGAATTTGTGTGAGGGTTGTGCTGGGAAAATGGAAACAAGGTGCCTTGAATAGTTTAGTCAATCAGACAGGGACTTAGGTGATGTTAAAATGACCGTTTGTAAGAGGACTTTGTGGAGCATTACGTGTGGACATCGGGACAATGAGTTAGAGCATAGCGGAGAGTCCCGGCTTAAAAACAGTAACATGAGTGTGCAAATGTGTATTGAATAGTAGAGAAATGCAAGAGTTATGCTTAATATTAGAGAAAAATGCTTGGAAAAGAAATCACATAAAGCTTGACAATAAAAAAATGCATCGCCTTGAAACTGAGGAAAGTAACCTTTGCTTAAATAGGAGGTAAGAATGGTATGTGACGTCAGGTAGGCATAGTGGCAGTGTAACAATGCAGTCACAATCTCTGGGACATCCAGGATGTGGAGCTAGCAACTGCAAGGGAAGCTGAACCTACTAGGTTGGCTATCGCCATGTTCTGCGGGTGAAATGGTAGACTACGTTTTGTGAGATACCAAGGTGTGAAGCTTGGATGCTTGGATGCGAGAGTGATAGGGATGCTCAAAATGCTCAAATGTTTAATGCTTTTTTGATTTGCCAACCCCTAAAGTGCTAGTCTTTGGGGTATTTATAGGGCTAGGTTTAGCATGGAACACAAATCGGACACCACGTGGCATGGATGCCACATGGCATTAGCGTAGATAGGGTTATGCTAACATGTTACGCTCTTATGAGAGTAGCAAAGTGTTACGCTTTAAAGGAAAATAACAGATACCCAGAGATTGCTGAACTATGACCACACTGCCTAGACTGCATGCACTAGAGTCTAAGAGACCGCAATGTACCTACAAATAGTGTCAAAACAATGCAACTTGGAGAATACGCTCTAGGACTATGTCTTCCCCCTCTTTTGAGTAGGGTCAAGTATAGAGACAATTTTGGGAATCAATGGGGGATGCAAAAGAAATACAAACTATTGATTTTGGCTGCCAGAGGGATGTCAGAGTTGAGATAAAGGTTGATGCTAAGTTCTAGAGGCTTTTGGAAGATGTTAAAGGATTTTTCTCAGTGTTAAGTTGGCTACACTCTAGAGCATAGCACAACACTTAGTGAAATTTTGCAAAATTTTGATTTGCCACATTGGTTATGTTGGCTATGCTGGAGAGCGTAGTATGGATACTTAGCCAAATTTTGATGAATTTTGCAATTTTCCTTCATGGCACTTTGGCTACACTCTAGGGTGTAGTAGAATAGGTAGACTCGAAAGTTAGGAAATGTGCCAAATATGTCTTTTATGTCAAGCTAGCTTGATAGATCCTTGTCCAACACTTAAGCAAAATTGGGCACTAAAACCTGGGTCACACTCACTATGCTGTGGAGTGTAGCAGCCTGAAAGATAGAAAATTTGCTAACTATTTTTACCATCCTGAGCACTTTTGAAAAACTCTGGCCTGGTACCTAGACAGATTGGTAGTTGGGACATGTGTCAAGCTGGGTACGTTGGGGAGCATAGCAAGCATGATAGCCTGGGAGATAGAAAATTTGCCAAATTGTTTCATCTATCCCAAGCAACCCTTGACCACTTTTGGCTTGACACTTGGGAAAACTGGCCATGGAAGTGTGTCCTATGTTGGCTACACTAGGGAGCATAGTAGGTAGACTGAGAGTGTAGTAGCACACTTAGAAAATTGTTACAAAAATAAGGCTCAATGTGTGTTATGTTGTCTACGCTGTAGAGCATAGCACCAAACTTAGAAAAATTTAACAAGTTTGACACTTAGACAAATTTGCCATTGGACTGTAGAAGCTTGACATTGGTGGTGTTTCATTAGACCCTCTTTGTTGATGTCTGGAGGATTAACCTGATAGATGTCGACAAAGAAGACGAAACACCATGGCAAACATGACATCAACACTGCTCATCAGTGTTCGATTAGACAACGCTTCATTGTGCTTAAGAGTGCCAAGGGAATGAAGTATGGTAGGGAATAGGTTAGGTAGGTGGGTCAAGGAACAATGGATGGAGAGGATGTTCATTGTAGGTGTAGTTGTAAGATGCAACATTGTGATGGCTTATCGCCAAAGCATGATCCCTCATTGGAATGCTTATGAGGGAGTTAGCATGTGGAGGTGGCCTACCCTTAGGATTTTGACCTCTCGTCGGAATGCTTATGAGATGATCGATCTAGGGCTGGACCGGTTGCGAAACTACAACATTGCTACTTTACTTGGGCACTTCTTTTTGTCCCATTTTTTCTTTTACTTTTGTTTTTTTTTTGTTGTCTTTCTTTCTTTTCTTTTCTTTTTATTTTGCTTTTACTCTCTTTTCCTCTCTCTCTCTCTCTCTTTTAATGCTTTCTCTTTTTCTTTTTGCTTTTTCTTTCTTTTGTGTTTATGGGTGAACTACGCATCACTCAACAAAATTTGCTTAGAGGTAACCACGTCGCATTTCTAAGATAGGTATTTCCTCCCAAGGATGAGTTGTGTTACATCAATTTTGCACTTTGACCAGCCCACAAAGGCTTCCCATGGGACAAGTTACGTTATGTCCATCATGGGTTCAGCGGTTAACTACAGGAAAGGTTCCACGTGCATTAGGGAAGCTTGTAGGGAGTGTAGGAGAATGCAAGATCAAGAGGTAGAGGTCAATTGGCTAGAAGGGTAGTAGGGATGTGCACTCTTAAGTAGCTTGGCAAGTCAAAGCGGATACATCAAAGCAGTGTAGCGACCTTACCACCACGATGAAGTGCATCCTTGAATGATGCCACTGAGGCTTCATCCTACAAACACATCATAGAAAAAATAAGAAAAATAATCACCAAATGAGATAAAGGCGAAGTCCTCTTTGTAAGGGCATTACAAGGGCTGCAAATGTTGTATTAGTTGTAGATGCGTGCAATGTTCAAAGCAGGAAGACCAGTGCAAGTGTTGGCGACGACAGCCTCCAAAAGCTTCGGTAGTTAGACCAAAAGCGAGCATCCAAGTGGCTAGAGGTAGTGGTGATGCATGTGCTCAGGAGTTCCCACCAAAGGTAGGAGCCAGAAAACCCAGTGACATGGTGGAGAATCATGCTGTTGGACACTATTCCAGGCTCAAGAAATGGTGAGTTTTGGAGGATGGTAATGTTGTGGCTAGGTCACAGTACCTTTGGTTCTCTATTGAGGGATGTTGATAGTGAGAGCTATGACTAGGATGATTGGTAATGGTGGTGGTAGCTCCAGAAGGTCAACAAGATGCCAAAAGGTGTCTTCAAAAGATCAGCAAGATGTTGAGGATGGTGATGCTACAAATATTCTAGAGGGTTTTTCCTTGACGATGTGAACTTCATTTTGGAACTGCAATGTCCTACCCCATTCTACTCGAGAGGTGTGGGTATGTGATGGAGGATTGGAAGTATTCTCACTCACTTGTCGGCAAAACTATGCATGTTGAACTATGGATGCTAAACCATATGTTGGTAGACCATATGTTGTGCTAGTTTAAGATCTTGCTAGACCATATGTTGTGCTAGTTTAAGTTCCTAACAAACCATGATCCTAGTGTAAGGTCTAGGTAAATTGTGATGTGCTAGTTTAAGGCCCTAGTAGACCATTGTGCCAATTTAACATTGTAGCAGATGATGGATGGCTAGTTTAAGGTCATAGCGAACCGTGTTGTGGATGCCAATGTAATGTCATAGCCCAAGGATTTTCTATGCTAGTTTAACGTCATAGTGGACGTTTATGCTAGTTTAACATCATAGCGAATGTTTTATGCCAATTTAATATCGTAGTGGAAGTCTATGCCAGTTTAACATCATATTAGATGTTTTGTGCTAGTTTAATGTCATAGCGGACATACACTTATCTTACTTTGTCATTGGTGTGATATTGCATACTAAGTGTAGTACAGCTTCAAGCATGAGTGGTTAATTAGATTGACAAACTCATTATTGTCTAGATCAACAAGCTTGAATGCTCCATTGTCATAGGCCATTATGACAAAGAAAAGCCCTTCCCAATTAGCTGAGAATTTTTCTATGGGCTCGTAAATGGCCTTGAAGACCAAGTTCCCTTTCTTCATCGAGCATTGATGTTGATTGTGATGATTGTTTTACTATTGCTTTTCTTAGTACTACTTGATGTAATCAAGTGTTTGCATGCGCTTCTCCTCTATAGAGTCAAGGTCAATGGTTTTCAACTTGTTGTTCTGAACCTCATCAATGAAGCTTGAGATAACCATGTGGAGCGATGGGACTTATAGTTCAAGAGGCAACATTACTTTAGATCCATACACAAGACTATATGGTGTCTTACCTGTTGTTGTTCTGCATGTCATATAGTAGGCCCACAGTGCATAGATTAGTTGTTCATGTCATCGTCACTTGCTATCACTAAGCGTTCGATTCAAAAGGTTGACAATGACCTTGTTCGTAGCCTCTACTTGACCATTCACTTGTGGGTAGTATGGTGATGAAAAAGAATGTTTAATGCTAAGGTTTTCGCAAAAGGCTTTAGTTTCTGCATTGCTAAATTGTGGTCCATTATATGTGACTATAGTCATAGGTAGACCAAATTGGGTCACTATGTTATCTAGAATGAATTTGCAAACCTGCTGTGATGTTGTCTTCCTAAGGGGAATGGCTTCAACCCACTTGGTAAAATATTCAGTTGCAGTAATGATGAAGTTATGTTCTACGGAAGACTTAGGTGTTGTAGGCCCTATGATATCCAATCGCCAACATTGGAATCACCACATGATCTGCATAGTATGCAGTTTAGTGAGTGGCACATGCATTAGGTTACCATGTCGCTGACACATGTCACACGTCCTGACTTTGTAAATGCAATCATGTTCAATGTAAGGCCAATAATAGCCTAGACATTTGATTTTTGCTACCATTGCCCTGGGGGCAATGTGGCCTCTGCATAGTCCCTCATGGACTTGGTTAATGATCATTTGTGCTTCACTCCTACTAACACAAGTTAATAGTATTTCATCATAGGATCTGCAACACAAGGTGCTATCACCTACAAGGACATACTACCATGATCGCTTTTGTATTGTGTCCTTCTGGGCAAAGGTTAGATTTTGCGAAGGCTCTCCTTGTTGGAGGTATGCCTTGATGTCGCCATACCACTCTTGGGCATGAGCTGTGCTTGTTACGTCTATGGATGCGATGCTTGTTGTTTGAGTTATAAGTTCGATGCAATCCACTATCAAAGTAAGCAAAGTAGAAAACATGTTTGGCACTATGCTATAAGCTAAAGTAGCTAATGCATCAGTTATGGCATTTTCATTATAGAGAATATGGTGGAGATCTACAGTTGTAAATTGTTTGAGCAAGTGTTTTGCCAAAGCACAGTAAGGTTGTGAATGTTGTGCCTTGTAAGCGTAAACCTCTGTAACTTGGTTGATGACTAGCTACAAATCACCTTAGACTGCTATGTTTTGGATTCCTAACTCTTGAGCTGCTAAGACATCTTTAAGGAGACATTCATACTCTGCCACATTGTTTGTACAAGGAAATGTGAAGTCATATGTGAAGGGTCAGATCTCCCTGGAGGGGAATGTGATAATGACAGTAGCACTACCATCTTGTGTGGTTGAACACCATCAAAGTGTAAAACTGCCTTAAAGTTTGCAGGTACTTGACTTATGTTATTGACATGCTCATCCAGAAATTCTAGATCGATTGTTACTTGATCATCTATGAGTGAAGTTGTGAGTTGTGTGGCTATTGCATGACTTTTTGTAAATGCTTGTGCTATGTAGTGCATGCCAAATTTTGTGGTTATTGCCTTCCATCATGCTATTCGAATACTTTCATACATATTCATAGTAATTGCCCGAAGTACGTTGCTTTTGAAGATGACATTAACTTGACTACAGAAAAGATAGTGTCTCCATTTTTTGACTACAAAGACTAATACGAGATAGTTTTTCTCCACATTATTGTATTTTGCCTCATGGGCCGCTAGCGCATGGCTTAAGTAGTAAACAGGGACCTCCGAGCCATTGTCTCACTTTTGGCAAAGTAGAGACGCAATGGACATGTCTGAGGTTGCAAGATAAATGTAGAATGACCTATCTCCTTACAGAGGATAGACTGTTAAAAGTTGAGCCAACTCTTTCTTGAGGTTGTCAAGTGCCTCTTGGCATTGAGTTGTCCACTCAAAGTGGATCCCCTTTTTAAGCAAATGTTGCATTGGTTGCAACTTGTCAATCAACCTTGTGATAAACCTATGTATGAATTGTAATTTTCCTTGTAATGCGCATAACTACTTAAGGTTTGCCAGTGACACTAATTTGGTGATAGCCTTAACCTTATTGGGGTCTACATGTATACGTGCTTCTGATACTACAAAGCCTAGCATGTGATTGATTTTGATGCCAAAGACACACTTTTTGGGATTAGCCTAAGGCCATGTCTAAGGCAATGTTTGAGGACACGGTTCAAGTCATCTTCGTGGTCATGAGCTAACTTGCAATTGATTACTATATCATCAACATAGTCATTGAGCAAGTCTAGTAGATAGTCGCTAAAGATATATGTCATTGAGCATTGATAGTCGCTAAAGATATATGTAATTGCGCATTGATAGGTTGCTCCTGCGTTCTTTAATCCAAAGGGCATCATTGTATAGCAAAACATCCCCCAGGGGGTCATGAAAGAAATGCTAAGTTGGTACTCTAGGTTGATTCGGATTTGGTTGTACCCTGAGAACCTGTCCATGAAGGACAACAAAGCATGACCAGCCTAGTATCGATGAGTTGGTCAATACTAGGCAATGGAAAATCATCTTTAATGGTTGCCTTGTTTAGGTTCCAGAAGTCTATGCAAATGCATATACTTCCATTTTTCTTAGGGACAACAACGATGTTTGAAACCTAGTTAGCATAATCAACTGCCCAAATGAAACCAATTTTGTAAAGCTTAGTGATTTCATTGCGAACAGCCAATGCCACCTCAAGCTTGACTTTACAAGCTTTTTGCTTAACTGGTTTTATGAAAGGATCGAGGATAATGTTATGCTATATTATGCGAGTGTTCAAGCCCAGCATGTCCTCATAGGACCATGCAAACATCTTAACATTATTGTTAAGGACTTTAGAGATGCTTTGTTTGATTTGAGACTTTAACAAGGAACTAAGTTTCAATGCGTTCACCTCACCTACACATGTTCCTATAGGGACTTCTTTGAGAGCATCCTCAGTTACGTCACCTGCTTCTAAATCTAGAGCTCTAACTAGATAGTTTGGATAGTTTAGAGATGTCTCCAGGAATGCTATGTTTATGTGATAACTGAATGGCTCGAAGTCTAGGAGCTCAGTGTTTATGCATCTCATGGAACCACTATAAGGTCTAGTCAAGACTAAGGGCAAATGAAGACTCTCGTATGCATTCATTTTGCAATCTTGCTCAAGAGATCTTGCAAAACAACAAGAAAAATGTCAAACGGTACCTGTCTTAACAAGGCAAAATACATAAAATAAGGAAGATAATGTCATGACTATACAGTATGTAAAGTAATTTTTAGGGTCTCAATTGGCCATAAAATTGATAGTTTAAGGTCGTAGCGGATCATGGTTTATGTGGGAGCAAGGCTTTGAAGTATTCAAATGTAGGGCCAAGTTGGATGTTTGTTGCGCTATCAGAAAAAATGCAAAAAAAAATAATTTTCTAAGTATGGGGATGTTGGAAAAGTTGAAAAAATTTTCTAACTCTGAGTGCTACGCTTGTCCTATGTTACACACGAGATACATAATAGTTTTACATTACGCGTGGAACATAAAATGTCCTAGGAGGGTCATTTAACCCAGAATGGTATAAATAGGGGTTTTACCATAGCAAACGTGTCATTTTCAAAGTTAAGGCCAATAGTCATCTAAGCGAAGCGCAACCAAGATGAAGGCGGAAAGAGTGTAGCGACATTAGAGGGAAGCTAAAGCATGACAGAGGGGAAAGGAGGAAGCAAGAGCATAGCAACCAACCATGATGCATTGCAAGGAATGCCAACACCCCGGCCTCAGCAACGTCGATGAAGGAGAGCATACATTGAGGTGCCTTCCCAGGATGTGCATAAAAGACCGCAAGGAGACGTTGTCAGCCACATAAGGTGCTACGCTATACCCTTGTGATTTTCTTTTCCTACTTTTTTCTTGTATGTTTCAAGGGTTTCTGGGTTTTGAGGGCAGCTTGTCGTGGGCAGGGACCATCGTCACCATCACGGCTATAATGAGTCATGGCTAGGGAAGGGAGTGTGCGTGATGCATTTTTTTTTATTTTTTTAAACTTTTGGATTGAGGGTTTGGTGTCCTGCGCTTGGTTTGGAATAGGCATTTTTTGGTGTCTTGCATTGTAGTGCATGATAGGGTTTTTTCTCGACATCCTGCACTTGGCACGTAACGAGGGTTTTTGGCATTTTGAGCCATGGCATGGGATAGGGTTTTTTCTCGATGTCCGGCGCGTGATGCAGACTAAGGGGTTTGTGGCATCCTATGCTATGACGCAACACATGGTTTTTTTGTCATCCCATGCATGATGCGAGACTAGGATCGACTAGGGGTATTTGGGGCCAAAGATAGAGCGTAATGGTCCAGGTAGGACAATTGTGCAGGTCCTGGCTATCATGCCAAGGTGTCGTTAAGAGTGTAATAGAAAGTTAGTGAAAATTCTATCTTCTTGGTGTTATGATTCACAGGCAACGTAGTGGACAATTAGAAAAATTTCGCTAGTTGTTACACTCTGTGGGAAGCGTAACCAACACTTAGAAAAAATTTGCAATTGTTACGCTTTGTGGGGAGCATAACCAGCACTTAGAAAAATTTGTGGTTGGGGAGGTTATGCTCTGTATAGCATAACCAACAGTTAGAAAAAAATTTTGATACTTTCAAAATTGTAATGCTTGTAAATATGTAATATAAGTGTTAGTGCTATGCCTCGTTGGGAACAAGGCATGTTAGATGGATATGTTGACGTCCTTTTCCCATGGGGCCTAGTGGAAAGTTAATCATGTTGAGTGTAATTTTTCACACATTTTTTTGGCTTTTTGAACTTTTTGTTTTCTCCTTAGCTATTGGTTGCTTGATGATCACAAAGTGCATTATGTTGCAACGGCTGGTGCTTCCGCTAAATGTCTAACATCAACATGCACCTTCCATACACAATTATGGATAGAAACTCTGGATAAGTTCACCTTCATGCAAAGATTGGTGGATGATATGATAGATCGTATCAAACAGAAAAACCCTGAGATTGGTATACTTATTTTATTTTAATTATCTTTTTTTAATTGATTTTTTTGTTTGTTTTGTGACTAACGTTATTTCGCCTATTATGGAATGATAGACTTGCAGCTTAAATGGGATTCGAACAGAGCAATTCAAGTTGATACCGTACTTGAGTTTCCCCCCAAAGTGGAGCAAATGCCTCGTTGCGTATACGACAAGACAAGCAAGTGCACGTTGTACTCTGCCAAAGCATTGTGGGAGTGTAGGCGTGTAAATGAGCACATGTGGAGACAGGTGCAGAAGCTTCAAGAAAAAAGGGTAAACTAGGAGGTAAGATAGGAGGACCTATAGTCCCACTATGACTTCCTGGTGACATGTAACAAGTTAGACAGTAGCTAGCGCATGACTAAAATTGATTATGCTAAGTACTGGTAAGCTATTTGAGGCAAGAATAAGGTCACCCATGAGGTTATTGAGCAATAGCTGTAGATGGACCTTTTGGCAAGAAAAAATCAAAATTGAAAGGATTATAGCAAGAAAGTGTATTAGTGAGGACAAACGCAAAAGAATCACAAGCACCACTATAAGCAAGAGCATGAAGCCTATTGCAAGAAGTATAGAGATAAGTTTGTGGAATGCTGATGTCAAGAGATATTTCTTAACGCAATTGGTGCTACACAGGCTTACAAGTTATTCACAAGTAATGTAGTGGTGAGTGAGTCCTCATAAATACATATCACTATACCTTCCAGAGAGGTGACTTCTGCAACATTTTCTCTAGGTTTGCCCTCATGGATGGCCATAAAAAAAGGGAAAGCCCTTGCAAGCATTGACCTGGGTGAGGAGGACTGGACATGGTTGTTGGAGGATGAAATCCATCGACACTTAGAGGCTGGCCTTAACAAGATGTCCCCAAACATGGATGTAGATCCTTCTCAGGTTGGTTTAGTTTGTAGTATTTTTCTTTACTTTGTTATAATGTTGCATGTCACCTCATTTGTTGATTAATTTATTATTTTATTTTTATTTGATGTAGGTTCCAGGTGATAGCGTGGGACCTAGTGGAGTAGTGGATGAAGAGGAAGAGAAAGAGCCCTAGCCCCTTAACACACATTGCAGGCTAGAATGCCTAGAATGTAGCCATGCTATCAGGCAATTTTGTGTTTTTTTATATATTTCATGTTTTGGATGTAATCTTGAACTATGTATCTTATTGATAATTCAATGAGAATGTAATAATTATTTGCTTCTCACTTTGTTGTGTTTCATGTAATGTTGTTGTAATTTTAACTTATGATTCAATTGACACCATTAGGCCCCTTGTGGGCCCCATGCCAATTTAGGACCATGGGGAAAGGGCCATTGCTAGTTTAAGACTATTTCAGGCCATTACGAGTTTAAGGCTATTTCGGGCTAGTGCTAGTTTAAGGCTGCTTCAGGCCATGCAATAGTTTAAGGCCTGTCTGGGTTGTCGCTAGTTTAAGGCTATTTTAGGCCATCGCTAGTTTAAAGCTGTTTCAGGCCATTGCTACTTTAAGCCCTTTCCAAGTTGTCGCTAGTTTAAGGCTATTTCGGGTCATCGTTAGTTTAAGGCCATTTCGGGCCATGCTATAGTTTAAGGCCTTTTTGGGCCACAATTTTTTTAAATAAGGCTAAACAAAATCACATGAACTAAAGAAATGGCATAACTAATGTAAGACGCAAACAATAATGTAATTGTAATTGTACATGCAAAGGGCAAAGGACAAATTAAACATGCAAGTGAACTAAAGGCATGCCCTAGTTGCGTAGGTATTTCTTAACCTGATGCAGGTTAGGTGGTAGGTAAGGTCTAGGAGGCACAAGATAATATTCTCGTAGAACTTTGTCTGTCGCAGAGAAGGATAATTCCACCCAGAGAGCTCCCTCAAGAAGGTCATTTACCTCGCTTGGTTGTTTAATATCAACTGAGCAGCACTGACTTTCACTTTGAGCTAGCGATGCATCTTTAAAGAATTCTATCTCTGAGCATTGTTCAGTATCTATGTTATTGATAGTTGGATGGGCTATATTGTCACCAAAGATCACCACCTCCTCACCCTCATAGGGAAAGTGGATCTCTTGGTGAATGGATGAAGAAACAACCCATAGTTGGACTAGCTAAGATCTCCCTAAGATTAGGTTAAATTTAAACATTTCTTCAACTACAATGAATTCAACATTAGTAGGGAATTACTTCCCTACCACAACATCTATTTTGACTATTCCTTTTACAACCACACATGCTCCATTGAAGGATTTCAGGCATGTTGTCATTGGCTTGATGTAGTCAACCAGGTCAAGCTTGTCGATGATGGGGAATGGGATGACATTGGTTGTCACTCCGTCATCAACATGCACCCTACGAATTTTGTATTCACCTACATGAATTGTTATGAACATAGGTGTAGTGGTTACCTGACCCTTTTTAGGGTCAACTGTGACTACCTCATCATGAAATATCAAGGGCGTTGACCTTGACTTTTTGGTTGTGAGTGGGAGCATTATGGCATGTATGGCCTTTTTGTCTACTAGAATATCTTCCTTAACAGGAATAGATTCCAACATGTAGACCAATGCCTCATGATGAGTAGAAGAGATCATAATCAAGTCGTATAGGCTCAAAGTTGTGTTTTTTTGTTTTAGAGCTTGTTTAACTTACGCTAGTACATCTAAAAAACCTTTTCCACCATCTGTTGTTTTGGTGGTCTTATCCTCCTCCATGCACCCTAAGAGATGGATCTCCCAGGAAGGAGATTTGGCTTTTGGTTGTGCAGTGGGCCTTTAAGCCTCAGCGCTTGTCTATCAATTGTTTGTGTTGGCGTTGGGGGCTTGAGATGATGAAGCCATGGGGATAGTTAACAAGGGGATGGGTTTAGGAGAACGTAGCTTCATGCGCTCCTTAGTCATCTTGTTAGCTAGACGCTCATCACATCTCTTTGGACGGGTAGGTTGTGATGTAGTTCCCACCATCGAACCCCAGGCAGGTGGGGGGTTCACACGTTTTGGCACCATAATGATAAAAGATGTCTAGGTTGCCATCACCACAATGTGTTGCAGGGCCCTAACCACAAAGGGTGTCATGGGTGCCCAAAGTGGCACTTTGATGACAAAAGGGGATTGATGTCTAGTTGACATTGAGGCCCCATTGTTACCAAAGGGCACACAAACCAAAAATGGTTCATGTGCCAATTTTGCATTGTCATCAACGCTAATAGCATTGATGATGTAACCTATGCCATTGGCGTTGAGTGGGTCCTTGTAGACCTTCATGGATTGGTTTTTTGGCCATACAAGATTTCTTTCATCATGGACCAGTTTTCCTTAATCAATCATGTGTTGAATGTCATCTTTCAACGACAAATAGTAGTCCATGTCATGGCTATGCAATTGGTGAGAGTTGCAAAACTGATCCAATTTGAAGTTTTTAGGGATTGGAGGTTCATTTGGCATAGCCATAGAAGGGTTTTTGAAGACCTCATAATACCTCTCATGGTGTTTTCATGCATCTTGTTTTTGTTGAATGCGCCCAGCACGAAGCAACTAGTCTAAGAGCTCTAATAGCTTGATGGGTAAGGAGGTGTACTTTGAGCAATCCTTTCGTTCAAAGTTTGGCCTTTGGGGAGCTTGCCCTGAGGCTGTCAATGATGTAGGCTGGTTGGTTCCCACAATGCCAGAACTCGATGCCTTGTTGTTGTTGGTTGGGGCCTTGGGCACCCTAGTCACTAGCTTGGTGTTGTTGGGTTTGGCTTCATCGATTACAGTTGTAACGATTGTTGTTGCCTCCCCTTTTTCTTTATCTTTTTTTGTATGTGCATTTTTGTAGGTCACATAGACCATGTCCTTACTGGTTTCTGCCACATCTTGTATGTTCTTTCTTTGAGCAAATGCTTGGCTAAGGGAACGCGAGGCTAAGTAGTATAGTTTTGACTTGATAAAGTCATTTACTACACCCTTGAAGATAGCCAACAAGTGAGTTTCAACTATCGACTCACAAATTTCGTTAAGGGGAGCACTTCAACATTGTATAAATTTTTGAATTGGCTCTAGCACCCCTTGTTTGATGTTCATCAATTGGTCTAGTGTGGCTTCAGGTTTCAAATTGTACTTGAAGCAGGTTACAAATTGGCTTAGCACCTCCTCTAAAGTTGAAATGGAGGCTCTAGGGAGTGCATGACACCAATCGAGAGCTTTGCTAGTTAAGGACTTGGCAAAGACACGGATGATTACATGTGGCCGTGCTTGCAAAAGTAGACACTTAGAACATAAAGTTACCAAGTGGGCATTGGGGTCCCCCTCGTTGTTGTATTTTGTGAATTGGGGAAGTTGGACTCGAGGAGGTAGTGTTAGCGAAGGGACTGTAGGACTGATGGGATCATCTTAATAGAAGTCCATCATGTGGACTATTTCCGAGTTGGCCGCTTTAAGCTACATAACCTCCTCTGTCAGAGTTTGGATGAGTTGAAATACTTTGTCCAAACTTGAAGATGTTGCGGAGGGTTGCGTTGGTTCTATTGGTGGTGGTGCCATCGGAGCAACCCACAGCCCTGTTGTGGGCTTTGCCACCACCTGTGACGCTTGTTGAGTCTGTTGTTGCATGTATTGTGGTATGTGTGATAGCTATGCTGTAGGCACAGAGGTCGCAGTCCATCATGTGATTGAGGCTTGGGCTATTGTTGGTGGCGCTATTGAGATGGCTAGGATAAAGGGCACGTGACTTGGCTGTGACTATGATATGGACATGATGTGCACATATGGCAGTGTCGGCATCACAGATGCTAGTACAGACGGCTATATAGACTGTGAGGAGATGATAAAGGGGAAAGAAGAAAAAGGTCCTGCACTTTGTTGCACATGCAAGACTTAGTAGCTAGCTACCACAGGCATGGACTTAAATTACAGAAGTGTCATAACTACCTCAAAGAAGATAGAGGACTATGACTGGTGCGGCATGAAAGTGGAGACAAGTTGTTGCACAGAGACATCAAATAGGACACTATTGTTTGAATCAGACTCAAACCCCTCCTGCCCATCTTGCAAGGGCTCATCATAGTTTGATACCACATCTTGTTCTTTTGGCCCACTTAAGTTGGTCTAAGATCCACTTAAAGTTGTTAGTGAGTGGGATGATCACATTAGAGGTGGGAAAAACTCCCTCCCATTTCAATGAATGATTTCCAAACTATGTTTCGCTTCTATTTCTTAGCAGTCTAATGATAGGCACGCCTGAAACTTTGCATAGAAGAAATTATATCGTTCATCGTCCAGTGCCCTATGTTTAGGTGATTGGTGATGTAGTCTGAGATATTGACGTTGTGGTCATACAGGGCTGAGCAATTGCTCAATGTCTCCCACCTATTGAATGGCATGAGCCACTTCCATGCTTAGGGCAACAATTGAAGTGTTGATGGGATTCATTTTTTTGTGTAGAAAAACACAAGAAAAGAAGGTAGGGAAAAAAACATTGAAGTGCAGAAAACATTAAAAGAAAATAGTTAAGTATGAAAACTATAAAATAGGTTGAAATGACTAACTTTGGAAAATGCTATGAAAAAATGACTATCTCTGGCGTTACGCTCTGAAGGGTTGTTATGCTCTCCAGGACACTCAGAGCTTGACACGATGAACATAGTTGCACTTTTCATCATACGGGGTTTGCGGGAGCTGACAACTAAGACTAATCTACATCAACTGAAACACAGACAACTCTTGTGCTAGCCTATGATCCAACTACTATCGTGGAAAGTCCACATAGATGTTACATCTACGCTAGCTTATTACTAGTGACAGAGGTGCAGAAAGCACGTGGGACTACCCTTGAACACAGAAGGAATGGAAGACCCTCTTTCTACAACCGAAAACTATGACATTCAAAAATGTCGGTGGTTGGAACACCAAGAGGTCCACGAGTGTACAGCCTAACCCTGAATTCGTGCAAGGACCGTGTTGGGGAAATAGAAACGAGGTGTCCTAAATTGTTTGATCAATCAAATAAGGACTTACATGGTGTTAAAATGACCATTTGTAAGAGGAGTTTGTGAAGCGTTACGTGTGAACACCAGGATAATGAGCAAGAGCATAACAGAGAGTCTCGGCCTGAAAATAGTGGACTTACATGGTGTTAAAATGACAGTTTGTAAGAGGAGTTTGTGAAGCGTTACGTGTGAACACCAGGATAATGAGCAAGAGCATAACAGAGTCTCGGCTCGAAAATAGTGACGTGAGCGTGCAAATGTGTATTGAACAGCAAAGAAATGTAAAAGTTATGCTTAATATTAAAGAAAAATGCTTAGAAAAGAAATGAAACAAAGCTTGGGAATAAAGAAATACACCACCCCGAAACTAAGGAGCATAACCTTTGCTTAAACAGGAGGTAAAAATAGTACATGGTATTAGGCACGCATACTGGCAACGTAGTAGTGAGATCATACTCTTTGGGATGTCTGATACATAGAGCTAGCAACTGCAAGGGAGGTTGAACCTGCTGGGTTGGCTATCACCATGTTTTGCAGGTGCAATGGTAGACTGCGTTTTGTGAGATGCCAAGGTGTGAAGCTTGGATGCTTGGATGCGAGAGTGACGGGGATGCTCAGCATGCTCAAATGCTTAAAGCTCTTTTAATTTGCCAACCTCTAAACTGCTAGTCTTTAGGGTATTTATAGGGCTAGGTTTAGCGTGGAACAAAGATTGAGTGCTACATGGCATGGGTGCCATGTGGCATGAGCATAGACAGGGTTATGTTAACATGTTACACTCTTATGAGCGTAGCAAAGTGTTATGCTCTAAAGGACAACAACGAATACCCAGAGACTGCTATGACCACACTACCTGGACTACATGTGCTAGAGTTTAAGAGACCACAATGTACCTACAAATAGTGTCAAAATAATGCAACTTAGAGACTATGCTCTGGAACTGTCTTCCCCCTCTTTTGAGTAGGGTCAAGTGTAGAGACAATTTTGGGCATCCATGGAGGATGCAAAAGAAATACAAACTATTGATCTTGGTTGTCAAAGGGATGTTGGAGTTGAGACGAAGGTTGATGCCAAGTTTTGGAGGCTATTGGAGGCTTTTTCTTAATATCAAGTTGGCTATGCTCTAGAGCATAACACAACACTTAGTGAAATTATGCAAAATTTTGATTTACCACATTGGTTACGCTAGCTACATTGGAGAGCATAGCAAAGTGTAGCGGGGACACTTAGCCAAGTTTTGATGAATTTTGTAGTTTTCCTTCATGGCACGCTGGCTACGCTCCGGGGCATAGTAGGATAGGTAGCCTTAGAAGTTAGGAAATATGCCAAATGTGTCTTCGATGTCGAGCTAACTTGATAGATCCTTGTCCAACACTTGGGCAAAATGGGGCACTAAAACCTAGGTGACACTTGCTACACTGTGGAGCATAATATCCCGAAAGAGAGAAAATTTGCCAAACAGTTTTTGCCATTCCAAGCACTTTTGACAAACTCTAACTTGGTACCTGGGCAGACTGGTAGTTAGGACATGTGTCAAGCTAGGTACGCTGGGAAGCATAGCAAGCATGATAGCTTGGGAGAGAAATTTTGCCAAACTATTTTGTCCATCCCAAGTAGCCCTTGACCATTTTTAGCTTGACACTTGGGAAAATTGGCCATGGAAATGTGTGCTATGCTAGCTACACTAGGGAGCATAGCAGGTAGACTCAGAGTATAGCAGAACACCTAGAAAAATTTTGCAAAAATAGGGCTCAATGTATGCTATGTTGTCTACGTTGTAGAACATAGCACCAGACTTAGAAAAAATTTAACAAGTTTTAACACCAGACTGAGAGTGTTGCCGTTGGACCATAGAAGCCTGAAATTAGTAGTGTTTCGTGTGTGGTGGGCCGCAACCTCTATGCTTATAGCACAGTTGTCACACATTCCCTAATACACGCAACACCAAACTCAATAAGCATGTCATGTGGTGGCATAGACCACAACAGGGCTATGGGTTGCTTAGATGGCACCACAAGCAGCACAAGCAATGCAACCTACTATGACATCCTCAAGTTTGAACTAAGTGTTCCAACTTATTCAAACTCTCATAGAGGAGGTTAGGCGACTTAAAGCAACTAACTCAGAAATAGTTCATGTGATGGACTTATATCAAGATGATCCCATTAGTCTTGTGGTCCGACAGCTAACTCTGTCTTCTGGGGTCCAACTTCCTTAATTCACAAAACATAATGGTGAGGGGGATCCCAGTGCCCACCTTATAACTTCTTGTTTTGAATGCCTACTTTTGTAGGCATGGCCCCACATGATCATTCACGTTTTTGCCATGTCACTTATCGGCAAGGCTTTTGATTAGTACCATGCGCTCCCTAGAGCTTCAATATCAACTTTAGAGGAGTTGCTCAGCAAATTTGTAACTCGCTTTAAGTACAACTTGAAGCCTGAGACCACCCTAGACCAATTAATGAATATCAAGCAACAGATGCTAAAGCTGGTACAAAAGTTCATACTACGTTGGAGTGCTTACCTTGATGAAATTCGTGATCCAATAGTGGAAACTCACTTTTTGGCTATCTTTACGGGCATAGTAAAAAACTTTATCAAGTCAAAATTCTACTACTTAGCCCTGTGCTCTCTAAACCAAGCTTTTGCTCAAACGAAGAGCATACAAGATGTGATAGAAGCAAGTAAGGTCCCAACCTATGTGACCTATAAAAACATGCATACGAAAAAGGACAAGAAAAAGGGAAAGGTGATAGCAACTATTGTAGTTGTGTCCGATGAAGCCAAACCCAACAACACTAAGCCAACGACCAAGGTGCCTAAAGCCTCAAAAAACAACAAGGCATTAGATTTTGGCACTACAAGAACCAACCAACCTACATCATCGACAGTCACAGGGCAAGCTTCCCAAAGGTCAAACTTTGAGCACAAGAATCACTCAAAGTATACCTCCTTGCCCATCAAGCTATTTGAGCTCTTAGATCAATTACTTAGTGCTAGGCGAATCCAACATAAAAAAATGTTTGAGGATGCATGAAAACGTCATGACAGATACTGTGAGGTCCTCAAAAATCTCTCTACATCTATGCTGAATAAGCCTTCGGTCCTTAAAAACTTTAGATTGGACTGATTTTGCAACTATCACCAGTTGCATGGCCATAACACAAACTACTACTTGGTGTTAAAAGATGACAATCAACACATGATTGATCAAGGCAAACTGGTCCTTGATGAAAGCAACCTTGTACGACCAGTAAATCAATCGATGAAAGTCTACAAGGATCCCTTCAATGTTAGTGGTGCAGGTTATATCATCAATGCTATCAACGTTAATGACAATGCAAAACTAGCATATGAATCATTTATAGTTCATGTGTCATCTAGTGATGCTGGGGCCTCAACATTGACTAGACCATAGTCCCCTTTCGTCATCAAAGCACCACCTCAGGCGCCCACAACATCCTTTGTGGTTAGGGCCTCATAGCACATTGTGACAACAACAATCCAAACATCCTTTGTCATTAGGGTGCTAAGACATGCGAACCCCCCACATGCTCGAGGTTCGGTAGTGGGAATTGCATCACATCCTGCCCACCCAAAGTCATACCCTAATAGACATGATGAGCATCTCATTGACAAAATGATTAGGAAACACATGGAGCTAGGTCCTCCTAAGCCCACCCCCTTGTTAGTCGTGCCCATGGCCTCATCATCTTAGACTACCAACGCAAGCGCAAACAATCGACAAACAAGCGCTAAGGCTTGGAAGCCCGCTATACAACCAAAGGTTAAATCTCCTCCTTGAGAGATTAATCTCTTAGGACGTATGGAGGAGGTAAAGGCCACCAAAACAACAGATGGTGGAAAAGATTTCTTGGACACACTCGCATGAGTTAAACAGGCTCTCAAACAAAAGAACACAACTTTAAGCCTATATGACTTGATAATGACCTCCTCTGCTCATTGCAAGGCATTGGTTTGCATGCTAACATCTATTTCTATTAAGGAAGATGTTTTAGTAGACAAAAAGGCCATTCACACTATAATGCTTTCCCACAACCCAAGAGTCAAGGTCAACACCCTTAACATTTCATGACGAGGCAGTCAAGGTTGATCATAAAAAGGGTCAAGTAACCAGTGTGCCCATGTTTATAACAATTTGTGTAGGCTAATATAAAATTTGCAGAGTACACGTTGATGATAGGGGAGCAACCAATGTCATCCCATTCCTCATTGTTGACAAGTTTGGCCTAGTTGATCAAATCAAGTTCACAAAAACAATGTGCTTGAAATTTTTCAATGGAACACGTGTCATTGTAAAAGGAACAGTCACGATAGCTTTTGTGGCAGGGGAGCAATTCCCCACTAGTGTTGAATTCATTATAGTTGAAGAAATGCTTAGATTCAAATTGATCCTAGAGAGGTCTTGGTTAGCCCATCTATGGGCCATTTCTTCATCTATTCACCAAGAGATCCACTTGCCCTATGAGGGTGGAGAGGTGATGATCTATGGTGACAATGTAGTGCCCCTAACCATTAACAACGTAGATATAGAACACGGGTAAGAAGTAGAGTTCTCTGAAGATACATTGCTCGTTTAGGGTGAAAGTCAATGTTGTCTGGCTAATCCTAAACAACCAAGTGAAATCAGCAACCTCCCTAAGGGAGCTCTATGGGTAGAATTGTCATTTTATGCAATAGACGAAGGTCCAGGAGAATATCATCTTGTGCCTCCTAGGCCTAACACACCTCCTAAACTGCATCAAGTTAGAAAACACCTACATAACTAAGGCATGTCCTTAATTTGTCGGCATGTTTTAGTTATCCTTTCTTCTTCGCTTGTACAATTACGATTGCATTATTATTTACATTCTGTATTAGTTATTTCATTTCTTTGGTTCATGCGGTTTCATTCAACCTTTTTTAAAAAAAGGCTCAAAAAGCCTTAAACTATTGCATGGCCCACTAAGGCCTAAAACTGGCAACTCTCTCCCTTTCATGCTATGTCCTGAAATGGCCTTAAACTAATGATGACCCTTCCACCATGGTCTTAAACTAGCATGGGGCCCACAAGGGGCCTAATTGCATCAATCAAATTGCAAGTTAAAATTATGACAACATTACATAAAATACAACAAAATGGTAAGCAAATAATCAACACATTTTCATTAAATTATCAATAAGGTATATGGTTCAAGTTTACATCCAAAACGTAAAATCTCCAAAAGTACAAAATTGCTTAATATTAGGGCTGTGTTTTGGGCATTTTAACCTTTAGTGTGCAATGGGGGTAAGGTTCTTCCTCTTCCTCTTCGCCTGCTGCTCTGTTAGATCCTATGCCATCACTCAGAACTTGCATTAAATAGAAATAAAATAATAAATTAGCTAATAAACAAGGTGACATGCAACATTATAATAAAATAAATAAAAATAATGCAAACTAGACCAACCTGAGAGGGACCTGCATCCATGTCTAGGGGCATATTGTTGAGGTTTGTCTTTAAACGTCAGAGGATTTCATCCTTCGATAACCATGTCTAATCCTCGCCAAGGTTAGTAAACACGAGGGTTTTCCCTTTCTCTATAGTTGTCCATGAGGGTGGCCCCAACGAAAGCCTAGCAGAAGTAACCTCTCTGGAAGGTAAAGTGATGTGTCTCTTCAGGGTTCCTCTCACCACTACATTGCTGGTGAATAGTTTGTAAGCCTCCACAAACTCATCTTTCGGCAATTGCATCAAGAAATATCTTTCGGCAACAACGCTCCACAAACTCATCTTTGTACTTTTTACAGTATGCCTCACGTTCTTGCTTATAGTGGTG
The DNA here is from genome assembly GCA_015680685.1 of Gnetum montanum. Lineage (NCBI taxonomy): Eukaryota > Viridiplantae > Streptophyta > Gnetopsida > Gnetales > Gnetaceae > Gnetum > Gnetum montanum. The sequence goes on from MNCI01011180.1 coordinate 1,118,375, forward strand.
TTTGTGATTCTTTTGAGTCTAGCCCCACTAGTACACTTTTGCATTGTAATCTTTCTAGTCTTGATTCTTTCTCGCTAGTAGGTCCATCTATAACCATTGCTCAATCACCTCACAGGTAGCTTCATTCTTGCCCTGAACAGTTGACTAATACCTAGCATAATTACTCTTAGTTGTGCGTTAGCTACCGTCTGCTTTGTTACATGTCGTCAAGAAGTCATAATAGGACTACAAGTCCTCTAATTTTACATCCTGGCTTACCGACTTCTCCTGAAGCTCTTGCACCCATTTCTATAGGTGCTCTTTAATGAGCCTCCACTCCTGTAATGCTCTCGCAAAGTACAACGTGCATTTGCTTGCCTCATCATAAACGTGGCGAGGCACTTGCTCTACCTTGGAGGGAAACTTAGGCACTACGTCAACCTCGACCGCCTTATTTGGGTTCAACTTAAGCTATGAACCTATCATCACATAATAGGCAAGACAACATTAGCCACGAACCAAGCAAGTAAATCAGTAGAGAAAAATAGATAAATATAGACGTACCAATTTCAAGATCCATTTGTCGTATATGATCTATCATGTCATCCACTAAGCATTGCATAAAGGCAAACTTATCCGAAGCCTCCATCCATGATTGCATATGAAAGGTGGATGTTGATGCTGAACGTTCAGTAGAAACACCAATAGCTGCAACATAACACACTTAGTGATTATCAGACAGCTAAGAGCCAAAGATGTAAGAGTTAATAAAATAAAATTAAAAAAAGGAGAACAATAACAATAAAAGGAAAAGAAAAAGATGGCAGTGCAAAGCTCCTACCGAATAGGCCCTCAAATGTGAGAGTGGGGGGATCGTCCATTTGCATGCCATCAAAGAAATTTTCAAACTCACCCCCTTCAAACTACAACCCTTCTTCTTCAAGTTGCCTCAGCACTTTGGTAGCTTCGCATTCCTCTTTGTCTGCCATTTGTTGCTCAGGTTGAGGGACATCATCCTCTATGGGCTCCACTACGACTGCAAGGGTCCTCTTACCTACATCACACAAGTTAGATTTAGAATTATTAATAATGAGTGTAATATAGCATGACACATTACACCAATACCTAATAATGCATACTTGTAATTCTTGAGTGCACATTGTGAAGCTTAAATCAGAGCTTTTTGCCACCCTCTACTTCATGCACAAGCTCATCCATGGGATGTGGTTTCTTAATCTTTATTCTGGATGATCCCACTATCTCCGCAATGAGTCCTACCCCTCTCACTACATTTCTAGTGTTGGCTGGTGGGGCCTACCTAGAACTATCACGTGTGTGGTAGGATCATCCCACATTGCCTCTAGTTATTACCAAAAATGACTCAGTAATTGTCTCCGGAGGATCCTGTGACCACATGGTATTGAACAAGTGACGAATCTATGGCATGAAGATTTGATTGAGGTCTTGCACCACCCACCGCCCATTCTCGCGAACAACCAAAAACTCCACAAATCTTCGTAGGCATGCTACGAAGAATGTGAAGTGCACATAGATCATGCTTAGAGGTTGTGGCGCAGCTTAACAATTTTAGTGCATAGGTTGCTGACAAAATGAGAGACTTAATTGTACCATGTCCCCTCCTCTATTAGATCTCTCATCACCCAAGCTTGCTCAACCTCGAGAATCTTTCCTTGGAAAGCAGCTTTGGAAATGCATGAGCACGAAAAACTGGGTAGAGGTGGTGGACCATGGATACCCTCACATCCTTGACTGGTATTCCTTTGCAGACCTTAGAAGTGCCCAACCACTCCTCAACATCCCCTTTATGGTATAAGTCTTTGTTGATTTTTTTTGTAACTCGTAGGCCCTAAGAGGAAATGTTAAAGAGGTCCGCAAGGAATTCATCTGTAATTTCAAAGGTCACCCACACATCATGGGCTCGTGTGCTGAAGCGATTGGCGCTCTCAATAAAGGAGTCAATTATGGTAATCATTTTGGCCACTAGGATACTTGGGCTAATAGCCAAGAAAAGGTCCATGAGCCCAGCCTGCTGAAGATTCCTCATTATCTCCACTAGGGCCTCATAGCACAACCAACGTTGTGAACTCACAACCTCACCATATTTAAAGATGAGAGTGACCTTAGTATGACCTATGGTAACCACCGTGACTTCTCCAAACTTAACCGCAACTACAATAAGCAAAGGTAAAATTAGCAACATGAAAAAAATAAAATAAAAAACGCATAAAAATGAGTGACACAACTCACGTGGCACGAATGGTGTGCGTGATGGTGATGGTGGGGTTAAAACCTCCTCCATGCTTGGTATGTTAGTTGCCCACTTAGTGTCCAACTAGCTAAGACCTCGACACCTCTCGTAAGACTTAGAATATCGGTGAAGGAGTTTTGCTAGGTCTACCCCGATCTGCCCAATCATTGTTGAATGAACATTCTCAAAAGATTAGAATTCCTGTAGGGCAATGAGAGTCAAGTTCAACGTCCCCTCTTCATTGTGGAGGCCATCTGCATTAATGGTAAACCTAGCAATGGACATGAGTGGTTAGCATCTTAATTCATAATCTAATAGGCAGTACAAGAAATCGTAAGATGACTCATCCTTCAGCATAATACACTATCCTAGGTGGGTTCTAAAAAAGATTTTATATGCATCGAGTAATGAATAAAGTGTTGTTCTTATCATAGAATTGAAATTCTAACATTCCCTAGATCCTAGACAAAAGCCTAAGGTCCTTGTGGCCCTAGCCTAAACTCCTTGCTCCTTCATTACTAGCAAGCTCATCAGATATAAACCTTAGAATGCCTCAGTTCTTCCTAGGCAACAGTGTTTCCGTTATGATGCCTATTGCTTCGATCGCCAAGTGTGACCATATCATCACACTGAAGTGGTAGAGCAAAAATTCCAAGAATTCTTGCACTCCCGACTTGAACCATACCACCTAGTGACCGACACGTGTGTCTAGTGCAAGTAAGTTCAACACAGGCTTACTCATGCAACACAAGATTCCCACCAACTCAACTATGACGAGGATGGGTTTCAACAATACCTTGCGATGCTACAATAGTAACAAGAGGGAATGTTAGCATTGGATGCGAAAAAAAATAAAAGAAACACATGCATAAAAATTAGACTTAGACTTAACATACTTAACTTTCCACCAAACCCCATGGGAAAGGGATGTTGGTACATCCATCAGACACGCCTAGTTCCCAACAGGGCAAAGCATTAACGACTATGTTTCACACTTACAAAATTTCGAAAACTGTCAAAAAATTTTCTAACTGTCAGCTATGCTCCTCGTAGAGCATAATCCTCAAAACTGCAAAAAACATTCTATCAGCTACACTCCTCGTAAAGTGTAACCTTCAAAATTACCAAAACATCCCAAGTGTGGACTACACTCTCCATCGAGCGTAACAACCGTAAAAATTTTCAAAGTGTTGGTTACACTCTCCTTCAAGCATAACGACTGCAAAAAAATTCAAACTATAGGGTATGCTCACCGAGTGTAACCAATTATCTGCATCGCCTATAGAGTGTGACACTGAAGAATCAAAATTTTTATAACTTTTTTGTTACACTCTCAAGAATGGACCTTGGCGTGATGGTTGTGACTCTCACAGTCATCCTACCTAGAGCATCATGCTTTGCATTCACCTTCAAGCTTCTTAGGCCACAGTTAAAAATAAATAAAGCAAAAAAAAAAATGTGTTTGCACACAAAACATTCTACCCTTGTCCCGCATCACACGTGGGATGCTAAGAAAACCCCTATCCAGCATCACGTGTGGTACACAAACTCTCAACACAAAAAACCCCAAAACCCAAACAAAAATGCATCATGCATACTCCCTCCCCTGGCTATGGCTCAAAGTGGCCACAACAGTAGTGGGAGTCCCTGCCCAAGGTAGGCCACCCTCAAAACCCCAAGAGGAAAATCAGAAGGAAAAAAGAAATTACAAGGGAAAAGCGTAGCACCTTACCTTGCTAATGACATCTCCATGCGGTCCTCTATGCGCATCCTAGAAAAGCACCTTAGTGTGTGTTCTCCTTCATCCACGTTGGTGAGGCCGAGGTGTTGGCATTCGCTATGGTGAATCGTGGTTGATCATTACACTCTTACTTTTTTCTTTCTCTTTGTTACGCTCTAGGTTTCTCTCTTTCATCACTACGCTTTGTCTCCCTTTCGCCTTAGTCACGGTATGCTTGGTGACTGTTTGCTCCAACTTTGAAAATGATAGTTTGACTATGGTAAAACTCCTATTTATACCCTTCTAGGTTAAAGGACACGTCACCCTCTTGGGGCTTGTCCCATGTCCCGCATGAAATGTGGGACTATCCTGTGTCCTATGTGTAACATGAGACAAGCATAGCACCCAAAGTTAGAAAATTTTTCTAACTTTTCTAGCATCCACATACTTTAGAAATTTTTTTGCATTTTTTCTAAGTGCCCAATAAATGCCCAACTTAGCCCCAAGCCTTACTTTAAACCAATGTTTTTCGCATAAACCAGGGTCCGCCATGACCTTAAATTGGCAATTTTATGCCCAATTGAGATCTCAAAATTACTTTACATACTCACTTATCCAATCCAACAACTGCATAGTTACGCGAATTTTCATAACATTGTCTTTCTTATTTTATGCATTTTATCTTATTAAGACAGGTGTCGCTTGACATTTTTCTAGTTGTTGTGCAGGATTTTTGGCAGGAGTGTAGAATGAATGCATATGAGCGTCTTCATGAGCCCTTGGTCTTAACTAGACCTTATAGTGATTCCATGAGATGCGTAAACACTAAGCTCCTAGACTTTGAGCCTATGACTTATGACACAAATGTAGCATCCCTAGAGACATCTCTAGACTGGCTAGACCATCTAGTTAGAGCTTTAAACCTAGAGGTAGGTGACATAATTAAGGATCCTCTCATAGAAGTCCCTGTAGTAACATGTAAAGGCAAGGCAAAGACATTGAAACTTAGTTCTTTGTTAGAGCCTCAAATTAAACAAAGCATCTCTAAAGTCCTTAACAATAACATCAGGGCGTTCGCATGGTCCTACGAGGACATGCCGGGCTTGACCCTCGCATAATACAATACAACATTATCCTTAATCCTCACATAAAACCAATCAAACAAAAGGCTTGTAAGGTCAAGCCTGAGGTGGTGTTGGTAGTTCATGATGAAATCACTAAGCTTTACAAAGTTGGTTTAATTCGGGCAATCAACTATGTAGAATGGGTTTCAAACATCATAGTTATTCCTAAGAAAAATAGGATTATACGCATTTGCATAGATTTTTGGGACTTGAACAAGGTGATCATCAAAGATGATTTCCCATTGCCTAGTATTAACCAACTCATCAATACTACGGCTAGTCAGGCTTTGTTGTCCTTTATGGATGGGTTCTCAAGACACAACCAAATTTAGACCAACCCAGCACACCAGATCAGCACCACCTTCATGACCCCCTAGGGTGCATTTTCCTATACAATGATACCCTTTGGACTAAAGAATGCATGAGCAACCTACCAACATGCAATGACATATATCTTTAGTGATTATCTACTAGACTTGCTCAATGATTACGTTGATGATATAGCAGTTAAGTCCAAGTTAGCTCACGACCATGCAAATAACTTGGACCACGTTCTCAAACATTGCATTAGACATGACCTTAAGCTAAACCCGAAAAAGTGTCTTTGACATCAAAACCAGTCGCATGCTAGGCTTTATAGTATCAGAAGCAAGTATACCTGTAGACCTTAATAAGGTCAAGGTTATCACCAAATTAGCACCAACGACAAACCTTAAGGAGTTATGCAGGTTACAAGGAAGATTACAATTCATATGGAGGTTTATTGCAAGGTTGATTAATAAGTTGCAACCAATGCAATATTTTCTCAAAAAGGGGATCCACTTTGAGTGGATAGCTCAATGTCAAGAGGCATTTGACAACCTCAAAAAAGAGCTGGCTCAACTTCCAACAGTTTACCCTCCGTAAGGAGATAAGCCATTCTACATTTACCTTGCAGCCTCAGACACGTCCATTGCTTCTATACTTTGCCAAAAGTGAGACAATGGCTCAGAGTTCCCTATTTACTATTTAAGCCATGTGCTAGTGGCCCACAAGCCGAAATACAACAATGTAGAGAAGATCTCACCTTAGTCTTTGCACTTAAGAAATGGAGACATTATCTCTTTCGTAGTCAGGTTAATGTTATCTACAAAAGCAACGTGTCTAGGTGATTACTACGAACATGTATGAAAGTAGTCGAATTGCATAGTAGAAAGTAATAATCATGGAGTTTGACCTGCACTACATAGCACAAGCATCCACAAAAGGTTAAGCAATAACCGCGCAACTCATAGCTTCACCCATAGATAATCAAGCAACAATAGATCCAGAATTTTTGGATGAGCATGTCAATAGCACAACCCAAGTGCGTACAAACTTTGAGGCAATTTTACACTTTGATGGTGCTTCAACTACACAAGGTGGTAGTGCCATTGTCGTTATCATGTTTCCCTCCAAGGAGATCCAACCCTTCATGTATCACTTTGCATTTCCTTGCACAAACAATGTGGCGGAGTATGCAAGTCTCCTTAGAGACGTCTTAGTAGCTCATGATTTAGGACTTCACAACATAATAATCCAAGGTGATTTGGAACTTGTTGTCAACCAAGTTACAGAGGTTTATGCTTGCAAGACACAACATTTACAACCTTACTGTGATTTGACAGAACACTTACTTAAACAATTTGCAGCTGTAGATGTCCAACAAATTCTCTGTAATGAAAATGCCATTGCTAATGCATTAGCCACTTTAGCCTTAAGCATAGCACACAACATATTTTCTACATTGCCTACTTCGATAGTGGTTTGCACTGAACCTATGACTCAAACAACAAGCATTACATCCATAGACATGACAAGCACAGCTCACGCCCCTAAGTGTGGTATGATGATATTAAGACATACCTCCAATAGGGAGAGCCTTTGCAAAATTTAACCTCTACCCAAAAAAATGCAGTACAAAAATGATCATGGCAATACATCCTTGTAGGTGATATCACCTTGTGTCACAAATCCTATGATGAAATATTGTTAACATGCGTCAGCAGTAGCGAAGTTCATGAGCGACTATGTGGAGGCCACATAGCCCCTAGGGCAATGGTAGCAAAAATTAGATGTCTAGGTTATTATTGGTCTTACATGAAGCCCAATTGCGTTTTCAAGATCAAAACATGTGATGTGTGTTAGTGACATGGTAACCTAATGCACGTGCCACCCACTGAACTACATACTACACAGATCACATGGCTATTCCAACATTGGGGGTTGGATATCATAGGACCTATAATGCTTAAGTCTTCTGCAAGACATAGCTTCATCGTTACTGCAATTGAAAACTTTTCCAAGTGGGTTGAAGCCATTCCCCTTAGGAAGACGACATCATAACAAGTTTGCAAATTTATTCTCAATATAGTAACCCAATTTGGTCTACCCATGACTATAGTCATAGATAATGGGCCACAATTTAGCAGTGCAGAAACTAAAGCCTTCTATGAACACTTTGGTATTAAACATTCCTTTTCATCGCTGTATTACCCACAAGAAAATGGCCAAGCATAGGCTACGAACAAGGTCATCGTCAACCTTTTGAGGAGGATGCTTAATAATAGCAAGTAATGATCGCATGAACATCTAGTCTACGCGTTATGAGTGTACTGTACAACATGCAAAATAGCAATAGGTAAGACGCCATATAGTCTTGTGTATGGATTTGAAGCAATGTTGCCTCTTGAGCCACAGGTTCCATCACTCCGTATGATTCTCTTAAGCTTCATTGATGAAGTTCAGAACAATGAATTAAAAACCACTGACCTCATCACTATAGAGAAGGAGTGCATGCAAACACTTGATCACATCGAGTGGTATCAAGAAAAGCAATGGCAAAAGCACCATCACAATCAACATCAACGCCCAATCAGGAAGGGAGACTTGGTCCTCAAAGTCGTTCGCAAGCCCACGAACAAATTCTTAGCTAATTGGGAAGGGCCTTTCTATGTCATAAAAGCCTATGACAATGGAGCATTCAAGCTTGCCAATCTAGATGGCAATGAGTTGGCCAATCCAATTAATCACTTCTACCTGAAGCCATACTACACCTAGTACATAGTGCCACACCAATGACAAAGCAAGGTAATTGAACGTCCGCTATGACATTAAACTGGAATAGAACATTTGCTACAATGTTAAACTAGCGCAAAATGTCCTTGGGCTATGACATTAAACTGGCACCCACAGCATAGTCTACTATAACCTTAAATTGGTCATCCACCATTTACTACAACGTTAAACTAGCACACAACAATCTGCTAGGACTATAAACTAGCACATCACGGTCTACTAGGACCTTAAATTGGGTTCATCGTCTGTTAGGACCTTAAACTAGTACAACCTGCGAACTACCAAGACTTAAAATTGGGTTCGTAGTTCGACATCTATAGTTTAACACACATAGTTCTGTGGACAAGAGAGCATGAATACTTCCAATCCTCCATTTCCTACCCACACTTCCCAGGCAGAGTGGGATGGGGTATTACAGTTCCAAAATGAAGTTCACATCATTAAGGAAAAACCCCTCTGGAACATTTTAGCATCACTGCCCTTCGCATCTTGTTGATCCTCCGAAGATGCTTTGAGGCATCTTGCTGACCTTCTAGAACTACTACCACCATCGTTAATCATTTTGGTTGGGGCTCTCACTATCAGCATCATAAGCTAGAAAACCAGCAGTACTATGGCCCAACCACAACACTGCCATCCTCCAGCCCTTATCATTGCCTAAGCTCAAAAGAGCATTTAGCAGTGCAACTCTCCACCATGCTGCTAAGTTTCCTAGCTCATCTTTGGTGAGGACACCCGAGCACCTGCATCGCCAATGCCTCAAGTCACTTAAGTGCTCACTTCTGGTGTGGCTACTGGAAGTTTTGCAATATGTCGCCACTAGCGTCCACATTGGTCTTTTTGCTTTGGACATTGCATGCACCTACAACTGACACATCACTCACAGCTCTTGCAGTGCCCTTAAAAATAGGACTTTGCCTTCATCTCACATGGTTTGGTTATTTTTCTTATTTTCTCTATGTTGTGTTTACAGGATGAAGCCTCAGTGACATTACTCAAGGATGCATTGCATCGCGTGGCAAGTCATCACACTGTGTCGATGTGTCCGTTTTAACTCACCAAGCTACTCAAGAGTGCACATCCCTAATATCCCCTTATAGCATGTTTGCATTTACCCCTTCACCTTACATTTTTCCATATTCCCTACAAGCTTCTCTGATGCACATGGTACTCCTCTTTTAGTCAACTTCAGAATCCATGATGGATGTAATGTGACTCATCCCATGGGGAGCCTTTGTGGGCTAATCAAAGCCCAAAGCAGATGTAACACAACTCATCCTAGGGAGGAAACACCTATCCTACAGATGTAACATAGTTGCTTTTAAGCAAATTTTGTTGAGCAACACATAGTCTGCGTAGTAACAAAAAGGAGGTGAATGAAAAAGAAGCAAAAAAAAAAAAGCAGAGAAAAAGAGAGAGACAAAAGAAAAACAAAACCAAAAGCAAAAGAAAAATGGGATGAAATAAGTGCTCGAGTAAAAATAGCAAAGTTGTTGTTTCACAACCAATCCAACCCCAGGTCGACCATCTCACAAGCACTCTGACGAGAGGTCAAAATCCTAGGGGCATGCCATCTTCGCACGTTGACTCCCTCACAAGCGCTCCAACAAGGGATCATGCTTTGACAACAAGCCATCATAATGTTGTGTCCTACAGCCAAATGCATAGTGAGTATCCTTGGCTTGATATCCCTTGACCCATCTCCCTAACCTATTCCTTTTCATACCTTATTCCATTAGCACTCTCAAGTATAGTGAAGCGTTGTCTAATCAGACACTAATGAGTAGTGTTGGTGTTGTGTTCACCTTGGTGTTTTGTATTCTTTGTTGATGTCTCTTAGGCCAATCTTCTAAACATCAACAAAGAGGGGCCAATGAAACACCACTGATTTGAGGCTTTTGCATTTTCAATAGCAAATTTGTCTAAATGTCAAAACTTGGCAAATTTTTTCTAAGTGTGGGTGTTACACTCTCCAGTGTAGCCAACATAACACACATTGAGAGTTGTTTTGCAAAATTTTTTCTAAGTGTCAGCTATAGTCCCATGAAAATTTTTCTAAGTGTTCTAATACTCTTTGTCTGCCTACTATGCTTCCCAGCATAGCCAACGTAGCACACACTTCCATGGCCAATTTGCCCAAGTGTCAAGCCAGAAGTGGTCAAAGGTCACTCAAGATGGACAAAATGGTTTGGCAAATTTTCTATCTCTTGGGTTGCTATGCTCCATAGCATAGCAAGCATGGCATAAGTTCCAATGCCTAAGTTTTGCCTAAGTAATGGACGAAGATCTGTCAAACTACATCAACATGGAAGACATATTTGGCACATTTTCTAACTTTCAAGGCTACCTCTCCTACTAAGCCCCAGAGCATAGCCAGTGTACTATGAAGGGAAAGTGCAGATTTCATCAAAATTTGGCTAAGTATCCCTACTACACTCCCCAGCATAGCTAGCATAACCAATGTGAAACATCAAAATTTTGCAAATTTTCACCAAGTGTTGTGAGCATAACTAGCTTGACACTAAAGAAAAACTTCCAACAGCCTCCAAAAGCCTCCAAAACTTGGCATTGGCCTTCTTTCCAACTTTGACGTTCCTTTGACAACTAAGATTAGCAATTTGTATTTCTTTTGCAGTCCCTTTGATCCCCAAAATTGTTCCTACACTTGACCCTACTCGAAAGAGGAAAAGACATAGTCCCAAAGAATAGCCTCCAAGTTGTATTGTTTGCAGGTACATTGTAGTCTCTCAAACTTTGGCACATGTAGTTTGGGCAATGTAGTCATAGTTCAGCAATCTCTAGGGACCTATTGTTGTTCTTCAAAGCCTAACACTTTACAACTCTCATGAGAGCATAACATGTCAGCGTAACCCCATCTATGCTCATGCCACGTGACACCTGATCCACGTTTCATGCTAAACCTAGCCGTATAAATACCTTGATATTGAGCACTCTAGAGGTTGGCAAATTAAAAGAGCATTGGACATTTTAACTATCTAAGCATCCCTAACACTCTCACACCTAAGCATCTAAGCTTCGCACCTTGGTGCCTCCCAAAATGCAACCCACCATTGCATTGCACCCAAAAAATGCAACAATAGCTAACCCAATAGGTTCAACCTCCACTGTAGTCGTTAACTCCATGTCTTAAGCATCCCAGAGACTGTGACTGCACTACTACATTGCCATTGTACCTGCTTGACACTGTGTACCATTCTCACCTCTTGTCTAGCAACAGCTATGCTCCCCCTTTTTTGGGGCAGTGCATTTTTTTGTTCTTAAGCTCTGTTCCATTTCTTTTTCAAAGCATTTTTCTTTGATATTAAGCATAACTCTTTCACTTTTTTGTTGTTTGATACATATTTACATGCTCACGTCACCTTTTCTTGAGGCTAGGACATCCCGCTATGCTTTGGTTTAGCTGGCCTCAATGTTTGTGCGTAACGCAATATAAACTCTTCGCACACATGATCATTTTAACACCACATAAGTCCCTGTATGATTAACAAGACCATTTAGGGCGACTCATTTTCATTTCCCAGCATAGCCTTCGCATGGATTCAGGGTTAGGCTATACACCTACCGACCTCTTGGTGTTCTAGCCACCAACATTTTTGGACATCACATTTGCTACGACCTTAAGCTAGCAACATGACCTACCAGGGCCTTAAATTGGTACCATGGCCTACCACAACCTTAAACTACCAACATTGATGACTTAGATAGCCTGATTCTCATGTGGACTCTATGCATTGTAATGTTATAATATGCAGTGGTGTTTTGTATTCTTTGTCAGTGCCTCTCAGGTCAATCCTCCAGACACCAACAAAAAGTGGCCATTGAAACACCATAAAAATTTTCATATCATAACCAGTCTTCATCATGTAGCTTTCACCCATGAAACCTGAGGCAAAGTTTCATTATAAATGTGAAAATTGTAACCCACAATGGACAATTTCACACACTTTATACTTTTGGGGTTGAAAAATGCCTCATAAGTGGTCAAAGCCTCATTCTCCAAGTTAAAAAAGTCATCTAGTGTCTATATTTGAACTTAGGAAAGTCAAAATGCCTTTTGAAATGTCAAAAAAGGTAATTTGATGGGGTTTATAGGAGGTAGACATTTTTCTACGTTGGAAACCCATGCAAGGGGTAGATCTCACCTACCCCCAACGTGGAAGGATGAGCGGTTTGAAAAACTTCCCTCCTTTAACGTGGAGACTAGAGGCACATTTTGGAAACTTTCCAGTTTGAGAGGAAAGTTTCCCCCTAGCCTAGAAAGTTTTTCCCTAGCTTAGACAGTTTCCCCCCTAGCATGAAAATTCAAACCCCCAATGTGGAAGCCACAAGAAGCAAAATTCATTAAGTCATGCACTTCAACAAGCATGGTGGAGAGCTCAACATGGAAGATTCATCTTGAGTGTGGAAAAGGTACCCTAATTACTATTTTTAGTATATGGAATCACCATGGGGGGAAGCACTTACTATTTTTAACAACCTTCCAAATTTGAGCATCCATTTCACCCAAAATTCGTATCCAATTTGCAGCCATTTTGTAGCCTAATCATAGCCAATTTTCAGCCCCATTCATGGCCCAAAGACCCTATAAAAGCCAAACTCCAATACCATTTATAGGTTCTACTTACAGACACATTTTTTACAAGTTGAGCAATTTTTTGACAAGTTTAACAACTTTTGGCCATATAAGCAATTTCAATTTCCACAATTTTAGTAGCAATTTGCATATACCCAACTTCACACCTAGGGCATTTTTAGGCAGCCAAGAGCTCTTGTAAGTTCCCATACTTGTAGTCTCTTGAACCCCAACATGGAAAGCATTGAGGTCTTAAGATTTGGTGGATTTTGATGTTAACACTGCACTTCTAAAACTCCAAACCTAGCATGGAGCAACTTAACATCCAAATATTCTCCCCTTCTCATCCCCTTAGCAGTGACCAAATTAGCAAATCTAAGGTTGCAGCAGCAAAAGAAGGTTTTGATAACATCAAGAGTGGCTTAGCACCTAGATCATGGAGCAAATCATCTCAACTTCAACAGGCTTTGAACACTTTCTCAAGTGAATCCCCTTTTTTGCTCATCTAGGCACCATTTGTACACAATTCTCTAACTTATTCTTTATTCTTTTCTCAATAAAGTTTTAAGTTTTGAGTTTTGTGTTCAAAAATAAAGTTATTATTTGTGCATTATTTGGATCTATTTTTATTTCCACGTTTTGCATCTCCTAAGTCCCTGGTTGATTTGTTGAACTAGCCAAGGCATCCTAGATCCCATTTTTATCATAAAGGCTTTGGGGATTCAATGTTGAGGAAATACTTGCACCAAGAATCCTTAGTTTTCCTTCCAACAATCGAGGTTTTTGGTCGCAACATGAGGTATATGATATATTGATGTTGGTAGGCCATGTCTCCTAGCTACGATGGTAGGGTATGGAAATAATTCTAAGTCTAAGGAAAATAGTAAATGATGTCAATCTATCCTAAGGCAATGAGTATCTAGTCCTAGCTTATTGCACACGCTTTGGACTCATGTAACCATTACTAGGATTACCATGTGTGTTCACTACTAAGTTAATCAAGTGAAACCACTACTGGGTTACCAAACAATTACACTTAAACACTCAAAACCAGTCGTACTCATTTTGCTTTATTAATGAAGAAAAGTAAAGTACTTGAAAATGTAAATGATTAAACTAAGAAAACAATAAAAATTATGCTAAGTAAAACAGAAAAACTAAGTGGATGTTGCAATGATGAAAAGCAATCTTGATCTTTATTTCTAATCATAAACCGTGCCCAAGTACACTTCACTCAAATAAAGATTCCAGATAATTGCTCAATACCACACCGCGGGCATTCACTTTATCGCTAAAGCTATGAAAACAAACTGTAAGAATTTGGATAAGGATGGACAAAAATTATGTTATTGACCATGTGCTTAAGTGTTGTATTTATAGGTAGGCATGTGCCTCATGATGTCGGATATCCGATGTCATAGCTTGGGCTCCAATATGAGATATGCGATATCACAAATCTGATATCATAACCATTAGAAAATTGATTTTATCATACCCCCATAACTGACTGAAAACTCGTCCTCAAGTTAAAACAAAATGAGGATAGAGTTCCTTACAAAATGAGGAGGTAGATTTACATGACTAAGTAACTATATACATGAGTCTAAATGCCATAGTGGTGTTTTATAAAAATTGACACAAGACATGACATGACAAAATTTAACAAAAAACAAAAATTTGGATGAAGCTCAATGTAGCTCTATGTAGTTGCTTGTTGTGGCAACTCCTCCATTGATTGCTTCTCCTTGTTGTTAGGCTTTTGAAACTTGTATCTGTTCAAGAGCACCCAAAGTTTCTCATCCTCTATTCTTGGGTCATGTATCATCTATGCTTGTTGTACAATGTGTGATGAAGCAAGTGCATCCCATAGACACAACAACTATGGAAACATTTGATTGACTTTAAAATACCATGCTACAAATTACCTTCTCTCTTCCTCAAATGCCATGACCTTTTTCTTAGTTCATGGTAATTTGACAATCTCCTGACTAGGTTTGCTACAACATCTTTCTTCACATGGTAGTTAACCTTTACTACTTCTAGTTCAAACTTTTCCACTTGAAGTTTAAGTAAAGCATCGTTGCGATATGCAAACTCTTTGGCGTACAATGCGTATGTGACTGCTACTTATTGTTCGAGTTCTTTTCTAGGCCTACCTACTATTAACATAGTTAAGTTAGCATAATGAAAGTTAGCTGACCTCATGTACTCTTTTAGGTCCACTATCTATAGGTCTTTGTTCTTGACTTTTTCCTAGTGGACATGAACATAATTGTCCAAGATGGATTGCCAATCAAGATTCTATGTTGATATGGAGCTAATTCTGGCCTTCATGATATGGATTTCTTTGTCGTTGATCTACTTGTACATGCCTACCTGATTGCAGAAGTGTTTCTTGAGCCTTCCATGTTTTTTTACCTCTTTTTGCCATGCGTTGATTTCAATAGCTAACTTCTGATGGATAGTGTGTACCTCCTCCATTGAGAGGGTTTTGTTTTCTTGTGTGAGGTGGATCATGTCCTAGTTGATCCTCACCAGTTGTTCTCTTAACTGGTGGGTGCTCTTCTCCAGGATGTTTTTCTATTTCTCCACAATGGTTAACCGCATATTATCTATAGTAAGCTATTTGTTCTCTTCTTGGTCTGTGGTGAGTGCCTTAGCATGTGCATATGTTTGGGCTCTAGCTACTAAGGCATTCCACATTGCTTTCTCCTTTTCATTCTCAATTTGTTTGCTCTTCTCAATTAGGTAATTCATCTACTCTATCCTGAATTATTCCATTTGATCATATGTCATGAATTACGTTGGGTCTTTGCATTTGACTCTCAAGGCTACAAGCTCTTCTTTGAGTTTATGGATTTTTGCTTCTGCATGCTCTGCCCTAGTCTCTATCATAACCAGTTTCTTTGGTGGCAATTAGCACTAACTAGACTATAGTGACATTACTTAAGATGTCAAAAAGTGTTATCACTTGTCCCGTGTGTAGTAGTAGACCAAGCACATCTTCATGGTCTGCAGAAGTCACTACGGTTTCAGCTAGCATTTGAACATCCCTAGCTCTAGTTAGATCAACTGGTGGCATAATAGGTACATTCTTTGATGTGATCTGTGATCACCGCTTTGGCTCCCACTGCATCCTAGTGCTGCATTACCACAATGTAGCTTCTTCTCTAGTCTCTAGCACTACTTAGAATGATGCAAGTTTCCATAGATCTATTGTGACCATTGGGTCTCTCCCCCTAACTGTGGTGAGATCTATCCACTTACTAGATCTGCAAAAACTATGGGCTGGATGGGACTGTCGATAACTCTATAGAGATTGGCCTCCTCCCTTGTTCCCCAACTAATGTTTTCTACAATCTATTGCAAATGACTCATTGATGACCTATAGTCTTGCGGAGGCGATGGTGGAACTAGCTCTTCTTGTTTGTTCTTGTTGTTGCTGCTATTGTTGCTTTTCTTGCTACTGCTACTACGCTTGTTGTTGCTACTACTCTTGCTACTACTATTCTTCACCCTGATCTTTTTTGGGTGGTGTTGGCTTAAGTAGCTTAACATACAAGGTGTTCTGGGCCTTCCTGGGAATGTCATTGATGTACCTCAGGATTCTGGTTTGTTTGCACAACTTCCTAATGAAGTAAGAGAATGGAAGTGTTGGCTTCCTTGCCTTCTTTTTTTTAAATTGCTTTTAGATCTCCATGAAATAGAGTCGTACAAGATTGATGTTGTATTTTCCCATCAAGATCACACTTCCTTTGGCCGCATAGGTAGACAACCTATTTAATTCTTTTGTTGGAAACAAGTGATATATGCCAATTTTTAAATAAATCATTTCCTCTAGAGTTAGCTCATTGTATCCCTTTTCTTCTTTGCCATATGCCCATTTTAGCCATAGTTTTCTTATTTTGACATCTGATCTAGTGGACAAATGTGCTACTTTTGCTCTTTCATTAGGTATATTAAGAGCTTCAGCTATTGCCTTGACTAAGTATGAGACAGAGATTCCTCCAATGTTGACGGTGATGCCTTCTTCTTTATTATGCTAGAACTGATAAGTTTCCCCAAGGTACCATTTGCCATTGTCTAAAAGTGTGGGCCATAGAGTTGACGCTTGGAGTTGCGTTTTTACCGCTTCCAAAAAAATTCCATTAATGGACCAAAGTTCATCTCCACAATCATTGTGGTTAGGATTGACTTCTCTTGAATAACTTGGAGGTAGTCTTGTGACAACAAGAGGTGTTGTCAATGCACTTGTGTTCCTCTGCCTCTACTTGGGTCGACTGTCTAGTAGTAGAGGTTTCCTAATGAATGTTGAATGATTGGCCTTCCTGCTTCACATGTTCTAGGTCTCTTCCTCCTATTGAACCCCTACCTTGGCCTCTTGATCTCTTGCTTATAGCCAATGAGGGTCCACCTTATTCTCCTCTCTTTTAAGCCATTTGTGATCATTAAGGAATTAAGGATTATTAGAATGTGTTCTCTAATTTTTATGACTCCCTTCATGCCTCCTTATTTTTGTTAGATCAAGTTCCTAGTTTATTAGAATTGCAAAGTTAAAATTTTCAAAAAGCAACCCCATAGATGTTAACCTCCTTATAATTCTTTACAGTTATCTATTTTGTTCTTACTGATGATGTGTAATGATTATCATGGTTCCTTAAGAACATTATTTAAGTGTTCTAGCATTAATATGATTGAGTTTGCATTAAAAATTTAAAGTTCCCCTTCATATTTACCCTTATAATACCTTTTGGGTGTTAGCAATTTTAAAAAAAATGGCTCAAATTTTCCTTACTAGCACTCCCCATGACTAAGAGGAGTACTCTAGGATCAAATAGATTTGAAAATTACAAAAATTAGAGCGATAGTATGCAAGTTATGGCTTGGGGAAGCTAGGAGGTCAAAGCTCAAATTAGAGAAGAAAATTGAAAAAGAAAATCTCCCTTAGCTCAAATGGAAAAATGATGAAAATGTGGCTAGGTCTCCACATATTTATATTTTTTGATGGACTCGATATCGAGTACCTGACATCAGGGATCTAATATCGAAGGGGACCTAATATCGAGTGTGAAATTTGCAATTTCCTCTTTAGTTTTGATGGTGAAAAATGAATCTTTTTGAATGTCTAGAAGGTCTAAAGCACATTCAAAAGGTCTTGGGCTATGAATGATGTAGATTTAAGGAAAATTTGACATACAAAATGTATAAAGGAGAAATCTCAAGTTATGAATTGCTGATGAGATGGGTAATGAATTCTTAGAGTTATGTGATGTAAAGGGAAGTTTTGATTAACATTTAGTAGTCTTGGAAGATTTAAGATGATGTGAAATTATTGGACAAGTATAAGATACAATAGTTATACAAGTGGATCCTTCCCAAAGCAGGCTATAGCCCTTAATGCCTTGTATAACCATGCTTAAAAGTTTCATTGAGCACTTAAGGAGTTGAATGTAACGCATACCTATTTAGCAAAACACACATGTTAGCATCAACAAATTGGAAAAATTACACTATGTTATACAAAATCACAAGTTATGAGTATTCAAATAGTTAGATGAGAGGGACTTAGAAAGGATTGGAAAAATAGGGACGTAAGGTATCTTACCATAGGCATAATGAATTCTTGTATTTTATTAGTGATTAAAGTAATCATTAGCCTTTTTGTCCAAGATTCAAACTAGGTCCAAACCATATTTCAATGACATTGCATTATTTCATCTCTTGGAATTACAACTGTAAGACTACCATTGTTGCAAGGAGTATCTTCACTTGGCATATTGTCCAATGAAGGAGTTCATTCATAGCACTTGTTATTCTTTAGATTCCTAAGAAGCCACCTACCTTTAGGCATGGGTAACATGTCTTTCCAATGGGACCTCCAGAAATTTATTTTGTGCTCTTTATTTTTATTTGTGTCAACCTTACCAGAGGACTACCTTCAGGCATGGGTAACAAGTCTTTCTAATGACAAGGTAAGGTGGCACTTATTTTATTTTTACTCCCATTTTTCATTAGATCTACAAGGATATAATACAACCTAAACAACATGATAGAACTCACAACAATAATCCAAGAAACTCCACAAATCTCCTTGATGTCACACCCTTTACATTCCCTCTTGGTTCTTCACTTTTCTATCTAGGCATAATGATCACAAGTTTATTCTTAGTCGTATGATGGAGAAAGAACATCATTATGGCCATGGTAAGAACCTCTTATTAATGGAATGGATGCATGGATGGCATGGGCTCACTGTTCAAATAATCAATCCCTTATGACTTGATATCATATTGAAACATTCACCTTATTGGGCTACATCTTGCCTTATTCATAATGTGTTTTATCAATAATCAAAATATTGACAAAGGAAATGAACACAAAGTATGAAAAGGATGGTAAGGAGTGGCAAAAGATGTAAGGAATGAAAAATCATCAAAGAATTAAAAAATATCAAAGGATATCAAAAATTGAAGAAATGAAAAGTATAAATGAATGAGAAAATATCAAAGAATGTGAAAAAATGAAAAGAAAATGAAAAGTTTAGTGAAGTACCTATGGGTTCAAATTGACACCCCCACAACTCTCATTAAGATTAAGATTAGTGAATATGTAGAGGACTACTGGGTAGGTTGAGTAGACTCCTGAAAATATTCATGATAAAGTTTGACTTGTTGAATATTGACAAGGATGAACTTATGTGGACAAGATGGCTTGTAAATATGTAAGGTACCAGATGGATAAGTGGCTTACATAGTGTATAGTCCCTCCCAAAGTGTTTGAAACTTAGCTTTTTGGGATAAATGACTAGGATTACCATAAAGGACCTTATCACCCGATTGTATAGTTACGTGCCTTATCCATGTATCGTGCCTATGTTTGGAGTAATGTTTATCAAATTTGCTGCTCATAAGTGCTACAAGCCTATTCTCATCTAAAAAATTCAAATTCATGAGATGTTCATGTTGGGCTAAGGTCAAATCAAGATCAAGTTCACTGGCAATACCTAAAGTATGGAGCTTTGCCTAGATCAGGAGCATTGGCAACTTGCCATAAACTAACTCATATGCTGTGTGTCCTATAGGTAGTTTTCTAAATGTCTTATACGCCCATATAGTGTCATTTAGTTTAGTGCCCCAGTATTTTCAAAACTTACTAATCATTCTAATAAGTATTCTAGTTATTTTGTAGTTAGTTATTTTAGCTTAACCATTTGCTTGGGGATGATATGGTGTTGTTAACTTATGGTTCACCCCAAGTTGTTGCATGAGCTTCTTAAATGTAGCACCAATGAAGTGAGTCTTGTTGTATGATATAAGCATCCTTGGTGCTCCAAATCTATTTATCACATGTTGTTGAAAAAACTTGCTAGCTATTTTTACTATAAAATCGTTTACTATTGCTACCTTTGTCAACTTACAGTAATCCATAATCATAATGATCCATTCTTTTCCATTCAACATTGGTGTTATGGATCTCATAAAGTCAGTTCCCCATATGTCAAAATGTTCCAGTGGTTGTATCTAGTGTTCTGGTCATTCGTATCTAGTTGTAACGCCTCCATCTCTCTAGCATTGCTCACAAGATTGTGCAAAAGTGTGGACATCTTTAAACAAGGTAGGCCAAAAGTAGCTTGCCATCAGTAGTTTGAGTGTTGTCCTGCACCTTGCATAGTGGCCACCACATGGGCCTTCATGAGCATTTTGTAAGACTCTTTATTTGTCTTCTTGTAGCACACACCATCTAACAAGCACATCTGCACAAATCTTGTATATATTACCATTAATCTTCATATATTTATTTGCTTTATGAAGGAATTGTTCACATTATTTCTAACTCCATTCAGTAGGAAGTTCCTTTGTTATTAAATAAGACAGGTACTCTATGATCCATGGCTTCCTTGTTGAATTTACAACATTTACTATTCTGGTAAATAAGTCTTCATTGGGAAATTAGTCTAATAAAGGTTCTACTTGATTTTTGGCATCCCATTTCAACCTTGACAGATGATCGGCTTCTACATTTTCTGTTCCTTTTTTATTGATCATCATGATGTTGAATTCTTGCAAAATTATGAGCCATCTTATCACTCTAGAACTGACTACTAGTTTATTCATAAGAAATCGAATGGCACTATGATTGATGTGGACATAGATTTGATATCTAAGCACATAATGTCTAAACTTTTCAAACACATACACCCTGACCATCAGTTCCTTTTTTGTTGTGGTGTAATTTAATTATGTTCCAATGATGCTCCTACTAGCATAGGTGTAAGGTCTCTTTTGATCATCTAGTTGTGTAAATACTACACCAACTGCATAGTTGGAAGCATCGGTCATGATATGAAAAGGCCTTGACTAATCTAGAGCTTGGCAGATTGGTGTCTACAATAGTTTCGACTTTAGAGCTTTAAATGACTTTTCACATGATTCTATCTGTTCAAAGGGTACATCCTTCTTTATGAGTTCCACAAGTGGTTTGGCTATCTTTGAAAAATTTTCTATGAACCTTTTGTGATATCCCTTCCAGGCTAAGAATGATCTCACATATTTCATTGCTTGTGGCCTTTGAGTGATATTTTGTATGACTCTGATCTTTTTAGGATCAACCTCTATATCTTTCTAGGAGATTTTATGTCCCAACCCTATGCCTTCTTGGACCATGAGATGGCTCTTCTGCTAGTTGAGCTTAAGATTGGTTTAAACACATCTCTTGAGTGCCTGCTACAACTGGTCTAGTGCTTGCTTGAAATCTAAACCATATGTTGAAAAATCATCCATAAACACTTCTATGCCATTCCCAATTTGCTTTTGGAAAATGCTAAGCATCAGTCTTTAGAAGGTGGCTAACACATTGCAGAGACCGAAGGGCATCTATCTATAGGCAAATCTTTTCCATGGACTGTTGAATGTTGTTTCTCTTTATCTTTAGGTGCAATGCGAATCTAATTGTATATACTATATTCATCTAGAAAACTATAATAGTCCTACAATAGTATCCAAGACTTGATTAACAAATGGCAAAGGAAAGTGATCCTTGAATGTAGCAAAGTTCAACATCCAGAAGTTGATGTAGACTCACCATTTGCCCCCCTTCTTTGGAACAATTACTAAGGGATTAACCCATTCACTATCTACAATAGGATAGATGAATCTTGCCCTTTAGCAATTTTTCCAACTCTTTCTTAACTGCTTCTTTGAGTTTTAAATTGAGCCTTCGTTGGGGTTAACATCTTGGTTTGACTGCAAGGTTAGTGTATATTTGGTATTTGGACCATATGTTTATCAATTCTAACAACTTCCTTTTCTATTCTTTTGTTAAGGTGGCGTTGATGATTACTAGCTTTTTGTTGTTTAGAGATGCACATTCCAATGTGCGTAGTAGGGCCTTTAGTTCCAGTGGTTCTAGTTCCATTGTGTTTAAGATCTCAAAGTGTCCCCAATCTATCTCCTCTTCTTGGTTTGTTTGTGGGTGGAAGTGCCTTTCCCTTAATTGCTCTAATTTATGAATCTCTTCAACATAGGCACTAATAATTTGTTCTTCTACTTCCATGTATTTATCTGATTAAATCTCTTCATTAGTAATCAGTCATTGGGTGCCTTCCTATTATGTGGCCACTACATACAAACAATTTTGCACACATTATTTCTACACATCTATTGCATGCCTTGGTCCTCTTGTCGAATAGCTCATATTCTTTGCAAACAATTACACCCATTATCATTGTATGCGAGACATGAAACTCTCCATCTTTGTATAATGTTGGCTTCGTCTTCTTTGGAAATTTCAAAAGACAAGTCACGAATTCCAAGCTTAGCGTCAATAGTGCTAAGTCAAGCTCTTTCCATAATAATTGAAAACTCTCCTTTGTTTCTTCCTACATGAATTAATAGAAAATCTATAGGATAGGACTTAGGATAGGACTAGTCATTGATGGTTGTAACCACATCATCCACTTATTCAAGTGGAACTGTGATTAACTAATCTACAAGCTCTAATTGAATGTTACTCTTCTTTAGGGGCAATAGATTCAAGGCCTAGTACATATCTTGGGAGATTAGGTTCACTCCTAACACTGAATCCAATAGAGCTTTGCATGGTATTTTCCCTGCTATTTGAAGGTAAACTAAGGGGCTTCCTCGATTAGTTCGTTTTTGTGGAAGGGTTCGTACCTTGATCCAATGCATGATTGTCTAACTAAGCATGACAATTATGACACTTAAATTCGATGAAGATGAAAGTTTATTATGTTAATGGGAATTGGATGTGAATGGAGTGAAAATAGATGTGTTCCCTATTAATTGAATCTTTTTCAAACTTATTCAAAAGAACAGTTATTTCTTAGTTTGGAATTCATATGTGGTCACCTCCTCTTATTTACTAATTGCCCTTGTTATGCTCTTCTGCTGCAATTGTGATGGCAATTCCCCTTACATAACAAGAGGTGGCACTAGTGGTAGAGGATTCAAGTGTTGATTTGGAGGACTAGCTATTGTTGGATGCATGTACAAGTTTGAGTTTGTCCTTAGTGGCATAGGTTTGTGGTACTCAGGCAGATAGTACTGTGGAGTTTGAACAATTGCATTCATTGGTAACATTGGATGTTGAACATAGTATCCATAAGGATCTAGCTGCGTATATGGATATTATTGATGTGGTGGTGGCATAGCCCATGATTGGAATTGTTGCCACTACTAGTAATACTATTCTTATGGTTGTGGCAAAGCTCCACCAGGATAGTATGTGGGTTGGAAGTTCTCTCCGTAGTTACCTTGAAAAGTAACCTTCTAAGCATTTGTTTCTTAACAAATTTCGAATTGAGTGTGTATGCCCCAATTTCTTGTAAATGTGCTATTACTGGATAACATCCCTTGGGATGGTCGTATTAATACATGACACATCTTTCCTCATCAGTGGAGCTAGTGTCTAAACATTAAGCCACTGTAGCCACTTTGTCTTTTTGTCCAAAATATTTCTTCTTTTTCTTGTCTTTTCATTTTCCAAAGGCTTGCTCTACTCTTTCTCCCATAATCTTTAAAGTTGTTGTACACCTCTCATCAACTGAGCCTCACATCTTTACTATCTATGCTACTACATCAGTGACAAATTTTTGCATTGGTAATGTTTCTTTTCAGATTGCCTAATCCAAGGTTTCTTCTTCTTGAGTATCACAAATCCTTGCATCTCTTTTTCTAATTGATGAATCACAGTTATATGTCTAAGTTGATTTTATCTTTCTTAATTGACCTTCTTCCTTCACCACTTGATCAATTAACCTCTCGATTCCATAGACATTCATTTCAAATAATCTACCTTAGATATAAATCCCAAGTGTCTTCCTAGTTTTATTTCATAACCCATCTATAATGTGCCTTAGTTGTTCATTTTGTGAGAATCCATGGCCTAGGCATCTGTGTAGTAGTTAGTAGTATCTACCCATCACTGCATCAAGGGTTTCATGAGTCCCTTGTTTCCATCCTTAGATCTGTTTCCTTAAGTTGGATACTTGCAAATAGGTTTGATATTTATCATTGAAGAGCTCTAGCATGGTACTCCATCGTCTAATTGATTCAGGTTCCAATGATCTATACTAGCTCTCTGCCTCTTTCACAAGTGTTCTTGGGAATAACTTAACTTTTGCTAGTTACTTTCAATATTTTGTAAGGCACAAGCATCATGGAAAGCTTGGAGGTGGTGATGTGGATCAACATTATAACCACCTTCAAATCTTAAAATGGTATTCATATTAAGCTATTTGATACAATTGTTCCTCGCATGCCTGGTTGAAATGTGTACAACTTCCTATATGTTGATCATGCTTTAAGTAGTCATTAGGGGTTCATCATCTCAATTAGGTTCATGTGCTTGGTTGTAGTAATGCCCCCTTTTGTGCTCATCCCATTCATCATCTTTTCGATTCTTGCATCTTCTTTGTTCATACTCTTCATCTTCTAAATCCAAATGTCTTGAGCATCGATCATGAGTTCTCCTCTCCTCCTTGTGATAGTCTTTATACTTATGTCTTCTATTAGAGTCTACTGATGATCATGAGAATGTAGATGAGGTAGTAGGAGACTGGTGTCAACTTGTCCTCCTATGATGACTCTGATGTTCTTCCTTGTGGGATCTAGCAAGAAATCTTGACCTTGGATCCTACTTTTACTTTAAGTATTTTACCTCTCACTTAAGTACCTCTGCTAATTTGAAGTGTGAGTTATTCTTGACAGGTTCCTCTAATCGGATGATGGGCGCTGGTGATTAGAACTCATGATGTTGGTGGAGCTGTTCAACAATGAGTGTGTTGCCATCAAGCTCTTCTAAGACAACAAAACAATTGACTTTCTTCCCCTTGTTTTGCTCATGCTTACTTTCAATGACATTATCACTCCTTAACTACTCATCATTGGGTTCATATGGTTGAGAGGTGCATGTCGTTTCATGATGTCCTCCAAGTGCTTCACTTAGTTTCATCCCCTTGAGAGTAGTTTGAAGCACGATGGGTGCTAACCATTTTGGTGGTAGAATAATGTTCTCTTGAAGATCTCCCCACTTGAGTTGGTTATCTTGATGGAAGATGAATATAAAATCAAGATAGTAAGGATCATGATGAGCATAAGAGATCTTTTTTTGCATTGGCATACTCCATTCTTCTTCTTCGTCAATTATTTTGTCATTGCTCCTCTTTGTCTTCTTGGCAAGTGATGATGTGTTCTTGTTTGAAGCCATGTTATATTTTAAGATGTTTTTTTTAAATGTGTTTTTCTTAGAGTTATGAATTTTTACTTTGTGTTTCAAGTACAATGAACTTTATGAAATCAATTACTTAGCATACATTGACTTGTCCTCAGTAATGGCACTAATAATGAGTGGTGGAGTAATCCAACACCCAACCATATAAGATCCAAGTGTTCACACATAGCCCGATCATAATCTACGGATGAGTCAATATGATTATGCTAGTAATTGCTTTGAGTTTGTTATTGTTGTCTTCCCATGTGGAGCTAGTATAATTTATGCGTATGGTTTCGTTCTACGTGAGGTATATGATATATTGATGTTGGTAGGCCATGTCTCTTAGCTATAACGGTAAAGTGTGAAAATAATTCTAAGTCTAAGGATAATAGTAAATGAACTTAATATATCCTAAGGTGATGAGTATATGATCCTAGCTTACCATACATGCATTGGGCTCATGTAATTGTTACTGGGATTACTAAGTGAGTTCACTATTGAGTGAATCAAGTGAAACCACTACTAGGTTACCAAACGATTACACTTAAATGCTCAAAACTAGTTGTACTCATTCCACTTTACTAATAAACACAGAAAGTAAAGTACTTGGAAATGTAAATGATTAAACTAAGAAAATACTAAAAACTATGCTAAGTAAAACAGTAAAACTAAGTGGATGCAATAATGATGAAAAGTAATCTTGATCTTTATTTCTAGTCATGAACCGTGCCCAAGTACACTTCACTCAAATAAAGATTCTAAACAACTGCTTAACACCACACTGTGGCCATTCACTCTATCACTAAAGCTACAAAAACAAATAGCAAGAAGTTTGGTAAGGATGGATGAAAATTATGGTGTTGATCATGCATCTAAGTGTTGTCTTTATAGGCAGGCATGTGTTCCATGATGTCGAATATCTAATGTTGTAGCTTGGGCTTTAATATCAAATATGTGATATCGTATCTTCAATATCGAATACCTGATGTCGTAGCCATTAGCAAATTGATTTTATCAAATATCTAAGGTTAAAGATCTTTTGCAACGCAAGGAAAAGACCCATGGGATAATGAGAAGAGATTTTAATCCATCCCTCAATTTTATTTTATTTTTGTATAAAAGAGAAGCATCAACATAACAATAAAACTTGCAATCTGCCACTACTAGTGACAACAAGAAGATTCATCTTTGGTGGATTTTTTATGACTTCTGCAATTTTGTAAACTTTGATGTTAATTCAATCTTTTTTGTCATTTTGTAATACATTCTCTTGAATAAAATTGTGTAATGTGGTACTTCAATTTTGTAATGGTAGCCAATCTTGTCTTGGTCACCCCATAATTTTTGTAATGAAACTTCGTCCATTTATATATAACTCAAGGATGAGTTTTTAGTAAATTGTGAGGATATGATGAAACCTGATATGTCTAGTAATTGAGTCATAGAAATATGATAAAGCATCATTTATCAAGTGTATCAATCAACTAAGATATCATAAATGCTATGTTACATCTACGTTGTAGCATGTTCGTTGATGCATCTTAGTTGGCTACTACATTGTAGATACTATATCATATCAGTTATAACATAACTATGTCGATGCATCTTAGTTGATGCAACTAAAAGCATTAATGCATCCCCATCAACATAATGCCTATATTTGCCTATAAATATACGAGCACCCATTGGGTAGTTGACATCATTTGGTCAATAGTGTAGCAAAACTTTTGTAATTTTATTCTGTAATCTTAGCAAATAGTTAGTCAGTGCCTGCAACATGAATTTAAGTCAATTGTATAACATCTTATTCGAGTGGCATTATACCTAAATACTTTCCATGAAGGGCAAGATTGATTCATATTCATTGCAATACTTTAACATAGAATAGATTTGCTTTCTATGTACTTAGTTAATATTTACATTTCCATGTAAGTTAATCAATAGGTGGAATGAGCATAACCAATTTTGAGTATAAACACGTATTTGCTTAGTAATCCCAACAACATTATTGCTTACTTCACCTAGCTACATAACACTTGATATGTGAGTTTAAGACATGTATGAAAAGCTAGGAACAAACACTCATCCTCCTTAGGATAATTTTAAAATTAATTTTATTATTAATTAGATTAAATAATTAATTTTTATATCATTATTCATTTGGCTTAAAACCTAACAACATCAATAATCATATGCCTCACTTTGGACTAAATGATACATGTTAAAGCTGTCACTAGTCCAAGTGAGAAGATAGCAACCTATAATCAATGGTTAACAATCTAGATACCCTACTAGTTCCATCTATGGAATTTGACCAAATTGCACATGAACACTTATGATTTGTATGCCTAGGCGTAGGGGATACCCGTCGCTCATTAAGCATGACAATCAAACTCAAAATAATCAAACATATTTTGCAAAAAATACAAGAGGTCAAGATAGATTTTGAAAAAGAAGAGGTAGGTAATCTAACTTCAAAGAAGAAAGAAATCAAGATTCAAGTCAAAATCAAAAATTTAGATAAAACTTAATAATAAGAAGAAACTTTAGAGAAGAAAAATTTAATTCATGTTTAATAAACTAACATGAAGCATCATCATCAAATGTTCGATAGTGCAAATATTATAAGAAGAAAGATCATTATAAAGAAAAGAAGTAGTCAAAGGAAAGATTTCCTTCATATACTCGAAATATAACTAAAAGTTAAGTGAAGACAATTTTCAACCTTAAAACAATCATCAAGAATCTTAAAGTCAATCCAAAGGAAGAGCTCCAAATTCAAACTTTGTTACCTATTACGCTATTGATGCAACAATTTTGGGGTTGGAGCTTGTATGGAGAAGAATCAAACATCTCATGCAATGAACCAATGATCTTTGCTAGAGGTTTCTTTTGTTTTTGGAGCCGTAGACACTACATGCATTTTGTGTGACCTTAGTGTTGATTGTTTTTGTCATTTCAAATTGTACTTCAATCATTTTTAATTAATTAGTTATTAATTACTATTTAACTAATCATTACATCTCTATCTGAAGTAACAAGGTCATTTCCTTGTAATTATAAATAACGTTTATATTTAAGATTCGTGTATACACATACCCCCTATACCAGATATAGTCCATTCAACCTATATTTCAAATACTCAAAGTATGCAAAGACCAATAATACCATAGTGTTCATTCCACTCCAAAGTCCAATACAATAATATCAACTTGTATCAAATTAAAGCTATGAAAAAAATAAATTCAAGTTTTAAAAAACCTTTTCAAGTGCAAAGAATAAACTATTGGACCCAGTTTGGTTGGATGAATTCATGAAAAAATTCATCTCTAAGTAGGTAGGTCACACTTCTAATCCTAGTCAACTACTAAAAAGCCAACCGAAACCAAACAACTAGACAAAGCAAAAGCAAACAATTTCAAGCAACGCTTCAAGAACTTGTCAATTGATTGGTTGAATGCATGAACGTTAAATCAACCATGGAGATGGGGAGTTGATTCCTAGATCGATGAAACAAGCAGGTTACATTATGCCTTGAATTAGAGCACAATGTCGGCCACATGATCATAACACCAAGTGGCCATGGCCACATCTTTAACTCTCAAGCACAAGGCCAATGCCAACACCAACACCAACATTGTGTGGAAAGCAAAGGTCATCTGAAAATTGGAAAGTAGTGTTACCAAACATGCAAAAATTTGTTATAATTCCATTGTGAAAGAATTTTTTTAAAAAACAATTTCATGCAACTATGAAAGGAAAATAATTAACAAAAAAACTTGTATATTTTGATAAAGGAATTTAACTCAAAATCTTTTTTTATAACTTCTATCATCACTATATCAAATGACTAATTTCTTGAATTTAGTAAACAATGAGGTGTTAGCTTAGTGGTACACATCTTGCCCTAGTAACCCCTAGGTTCAATTCTACTACATAGCACTAAATTATAAATTTTTATAAATCTTTAGGTATAACTATGTTTCACTTATTTTGGGTTTTAACACCATTAGCTATCTTAAGTAACATGATCCTTAAACAAGTTAAATAAACAAACAATGATACTTATTAAACTTTACTTACTAGCTAACCTCCTTTTCTTATGAGTTTGATATATATTTGAGGATGTTCAAATCAAAAGAATGACTATAAGTACACCCTTAGATATATAACCAATTAATTATTAGGTATATATTGCTAAATTAGTAACTAATAACATGTAAATAAGAAGCCCTTGAAAGTGTGCTTTCCAACTTACCTTCTCTTTTCTAAAACATAAGTTAGTGGATGTTATTATAAAACTTTTCTCCATGTAGGTGGAGTAGGCTAAAAGAAAATCTTGAGGGTAAACATAAGTAAATAACACCAAATAAAATACGACAACTCACAATTTAAGCAATACATAAGCAAATATTAATTTATACCTCGATGATGAATCACATTGTTGGGCTGTGTCAACGGGATGTCATTGATGCAACCCTATTGATGGGATCTCATCGACATGATCCTGTTGACATAGGGTTTTACCTATTGATGTGTACCCATCAACGTGGCACCCTATCTCTACCTATAAATGTACGCCTACCCATTGCATTTATGGTAATCTTTCGATACTTATAGCAAAGCACTTACAATTTTTTCTTCTAATAGTTAGAATATTTTCTAAGTGCCTATACTAGGAGTCAAAGAGTATACGAATCTTTATTTGAGCACTAATGTACTTGAGCACTTTAATGTGAATGACAATAAAGATGAGCTTTTCTGATCAAACCTTGCAACACTTAGAATAGATTAAATATTTTCTTTGTGCATTTGATATTCATGCAATTTACTTTAATGTTTCTAAGTAATTAATTAATTAGCGAACATAAGTACGACCACTTCAAGCATACGTTTATCACTTGGTAATCCTAACAACACTTAACGCTTAGTAACCCAATGACACTATAATGTGTTTAGGATGTGTACGGAAAGTGGGAACTAATGCTTATGTTAGGATTAGTTAAGTATTAGCTAGTTATTAGATTTATTAAGCAATTAAATACTTTACTCTTGTTCTTAGGCAACTTAATTCATAAAATATAAAATGATAAAAATCATATGTCTCAGTTACACTTAACCATACACTTGCACTTCACAAGTGGAACTGGGAAGACAACGATTGCAACAATTAGATTCATCTCTTAGAACCAGTGTACTTAGAAACCTAAAATCTACAAAATTCAACCAAATTGTTGAGTGAATGCTAGTGATTTGTATGGTTGGGTGGAGGGAATCTGGCTACTCATCATTGGTGTCATTATTAGGGACTTTAGTTAGCTACATGTGCTATTTAGGACTTAGTGAAAATTATTCAATATCATTGGAATGAACATTAAAGTTGTAAGCATTCTCAGTAATAATAATATTAAACGCACACTATTATTTTCTTCCAATCTAAAATGACTTCTTCTCACAGGGATGATTCTCTGTCAAGGTTTGAGCAGACATCCAATCAACAAGAAATGACCAATTGAATCTGCCAATGCCCCAACAATGTAGAGTGGTATATACTTATCTCAATGAGTATGGGCCAGATTTCACCTTTGTCCTACATCAGGACGAATGGTTGCAGTGGAGGGACATGGAGGGTAACATTGTGTTGCCACCCATTTGATGAGTTCCTGCAATGCTACACCAAACTCTTATGAGGTTCGGCACAACATTGTGCAAAGACCATGCCTATCAGGATTACCATCCCACTAAGCCACAACATAAAAGAGATTAATAATAGGAGAGGCACTACAAAGCTTTGAAGGGGAAATGGTTTTAAAAACCCCTTGTTCCTACTAGGCCAAAAAGATAGTGAGGATCCCTTCTTTGAGAATTCTCATTTCACTAACTCTACTCTCCTTGGTTTTGATGAAGGGGGCCTGAACTAGAACTTACAGTCCATTGTAAACAATCTTGGTTCAAGCAATAATGGGTCCCATGACCATGGGGGATCCAAAGATCATAGTTATGGCAAGGATAAGGACAGGCACCATAATGATGATCTTGGTTGTGACCACAGAAGAGGAGGTGGTAGGCATTGTGGTGGTACTAGTCCTCCTTCCTCTTCTCCTTCCATCATCATCTTCTTCCACCTCTAGTTTCAATCGAAGCTGCAGAGGACATAACCATGATGGAGGCAACTCATGGGATAGAGATGATCGCAAGGTCCATTGAACTAATCAAGATTAGGGGCATGGGCAATCAATGGAGGCCCACCACCATGAAAAAAGGGGAAGCAAAGGACGTCATGGACATCATGGTCATCATAGAGGCTATGATCATGATAAGCCTTTCCTTGCAACTCACAACATGCTAAACATCACAGAGGTAGTGAGAATTCTAAAAAGGCATGTGAAAGATTACAGAATCAAGTAGTCGAATATAAAAAATATCCACAAGTTTGAAAGGGGATACAACTCAGATCCACAAAATCACCTTCAAGCCTTTCACAATGCCTATGCCTTACAAAACGTGGAGAATAAATGGTAGAAATTAAAGCCATTCCCAAGGACACTCATTGAAAGTTGGTACCAGTCCTTGAAGCTGAAATCAATCTGTAAATGGAGTACAATGCTTGAGCTCTTCAATAACAAGTAGCAAACATACTCTCTTACCATTCTGTTGTCAACTAATACTAGAAAGTTGAAGTCTTTGCATGGTGTGGTTTTCATTCAAAAATTCATAAAAACATAAAATCCAAAAAAAAACAATGGAAATTCAAAGTAGACCCCTTAGACTCAATAACAAGCTACAAGCACTAGTTATGGGACTAGAAAGACATGTTACCCATGCCCAAAGGTCCCCTTTAACTAAGGCCCTTTCTTACTTCTTGCTTCTCTTTTCTTCTCAATAAGGAACAGTGATTGATCTATGGAAGCATTCCTATGTTTTGAGGGGGTGGACTTATCTTTAAGTGTTGATGCAAAGTCACTAAAAGTGGTTGGTTTTGATCTAGGCTAAGGATGGACTTTATTAGATCATTTAACCACAAAATCCACAAAGGACTTCATGTGGCCACACTTCAAAACTCCATTCCTCTTTCTCTCACCCACTAATGCTTTTCATAATTCACCTCACTATCAATTTCCCATGTCTTGTTCCATGTCTTAATTTGATGTATTAAAATTCTTAGGTAGATTCTTTTAGGATTAGATCCTTAACTTTCATAACCATTAATCAACACAGGGCCCATGGACTCCTTGGTTTGAGGATATTTAAGGACAAAAATGGCATAAGCCTACTATGGGAAGAAACCACTTATACTTCTCTTGGTTCGATTAGATAAGTTTCTTATCCTTAGGCATTTTTCACAATCAAATCCTTCTACATTCCCCATCAGTTGCATCCAACTATGTGCTCTTTAATAGCATTTCTCTAACAAAAATTCATTCTCAACCTAAAACTCCTTTTTGTGAATAACCTAAGTCCTCTTCAAGCATTTCATCATGTTCATGAATTTTCTAGCTCTCCAAAGACTTCAATTTCATGCTTAAACTCCTTCATTTTATCATAGTTTTAAATGTGACAATTTTTGCTATAGGCTCCATCAATAGGATCCCATATACGGAGCCACCATATGAATAAGACCCCATCGACGGGATCCTGTCAATGTAGCACAAAATCCTATAAATATGCAGGCACACTTAGCATTTTTCACATTTGAGCTCAAACAAGGGGGAAGGTTTTTGACTTTTTTAGATCCTAGAACCTTCCAAGATACATAACTTCCAAACCATTTGTTCGATTAATCCTGTTCTTCAATCTTGTAGCTATCGGAGGTAAGCTCTTAGTTGTGGGGCCACAAACCTCAAGTTTTTGATGAAAAATTTTTCTAACTCCTACAAAGGATTAACTAAGAAACTAACATTAAAAACACTAATTTACAATAATTAAACCCTTCCAACAAACTTTGGTGACCTTATAAATCAAATAACATTAAAATAATATTAAAATAACCAATCTTCCATGGCCATAAGTTAGCCAAAGGATAACTACCTAATGAGATAAGGTACCTAAAAGTTCTAAGTTACACACTAAAGGCTAATCCTTGGTTATGTTATGACCATAGATGACACAAAAAGGAAAGCACGTGTAGGAAGGAGGGCCATCTCAACCAAGAGACAAACAACCAAGAACTAGAAGGGGTTAAAAACAATCCTAGGAGCAGGTAGCAGAAACCCATGTAACATGACCTCTTCAAGAGAAACCCAAAGTGGAATCTATCAAACAAATTCCTAAAGAAGCAATCATAACAAAACAATCACGCTGAGATAAGGCATCATGGCCAAGACCAGGCCTTGAGGTCAACTTGACGAATGCCTTCCTCAAGCAAATCAAATCCAATGAGGTCCAAAAATCTATGCTTCAAGATCTAAACTTTGGATCCTCCTTGAAGTTTGCTTCTCTAGAAGTCAAAACTTAATTACAAAACTCTCCCATGTGGCCCATCATCACTTTTAGCAAGGAGTGGCACATGGGAGAGACATACCTCTTCTAGAACAATAGGCAGGCTAGTTTCATAGTCAAAATCAAGGACATCTCTATTTCCTACTTGGTGAAAGCAATCTCTGAGGCCCTTAGGTTGCTTGAAACTAGGGCCACTCTTGTAGAAATTCCAACGTAGGTAGATCCAACCATCAAGAAGAAATGGACGCAGTGGTGCTACAGAGTGGACTATAAGGAGTTTTGTGCACTCACCACAGCAGAACATGCATATTTCAAAATTGCGAGCTTTCATCTCAATCCAACAATGAGGCCCAGTAAAATCATAGCCTTCTCCACCCATGCATGTGTTGCTCTAAGTGGAAGATTCCTTGTCAACCTTCCACAGTTGATCTATTTTGAGATAGAAAAGCACTTTAAGAAGAACGAATATTGAAGGAAGGCTTTCCTTTCTATGCCTTATCAAAAAATTGTGCAAGAGTAAAAGCACTTTCCTTTTCATGTCCAATGCATGTAGGTGCCCAGAAGGTCGAATCCAAGTGCCAAAGAGGTAATGGTGTCCCCCTTGCAACAATAGTAATTTCCAAACATCTTCGGGAATACCGCTATTTTTTAAGTGCACTTGGAGGAGGCTAAGGGGGCAACTATCTTGGTGATGTAGCACCAAGGACAGAAGATGGTAGCTGAAGTGGTTGTTGACAAAGTGGCTAAATTACTCAATGTATCTACGACAACTATACTAGATGTTTCTATACTTAGAGATGTGCAAACTTCTACAAGGACTATCAACAAGAGATTGAATGTAGTCCAATATGAGAAATTGCTGGACCAACTGGTGGAAACTGGGTAACCAATTTTAGATGTCTTTGACCTTTTGGATACCATCACTACTACCCAGTCGAAACTACTCGAGGCAAGCGGTAAATGCATCATCATGCAGGGGCAACTAGAATTAGCCAGAGTTGAAAACCAACACTTGGCTGCGGAAGTTGTTGAACTAAAAGCTTGCTTTGCGAATCCTATGCTATTCAACCAAGTAATCACACAAAATAAGGGTTTCCAACAACTTCAAGTCAAACTAAAAGAGGTTGAGTATGAAAAGAAGGTGACAGTCTTTGACTAGTCCTTGGCCAATCCCATGATGCACAACATCCAAAAGGACTTGGTCTAGAATGAGGCCTTGACCACAGAAAACCATTACCTATAAAATTTTGATGCATAAAAATAACAAATGTTTGAATTCATCCATAAATAGCATGAGTAGCTCGCTAGGGTGAACACTGAATTGAGTAGGTTGACAGCAGAGAATTGAAACCTTTTGATGAAGGAAGTTTGTGCCTTGCATCAGAAATCTGTAATCGAGATTGTCACTTGAAAAAATAAGGTTCTTAAGTTAGAAAAGATTAAAAATCACTATAGGGACTAGCTAGGATTGCAAAAAGAAATCAACTTGAAAAACATCCAATTAGCACAAGCAAAATTCAATGAGGCCCCCCAACAACTCCAACAAGGAGACAATGTTTGGCAACCTATTTTTAATGGGCTAAATAAATACAATAAAACTGAAATTTGCATGAAGGAGCTACAAATCAAGGAAATGATTAAGTATATGGAGCTTGCCAACCTTTGATATGCAAACCTGGTGATGTTGACTATCGGAAGGCCATGGTCAAAGTTGGAGAAGCAAGTGACCAGCTAGTACATATTGTATGTACGAGACAAAGTTCAAGCACCATAAAGAAACCAAGCAAAAGCTTGAGGTTGCAACTATAGAACTCAAGGTTCTCAAGGCAAAGTTCACTAATCAAAGATCAAGTGCCGAGAACATGGCCAAGAGAATGGGTGACTACCAAGAGCTGCAGAATGCACTCAAGGCATTCAACATTGAGCGCAAATAGTTCGTTGCCTAGTTTGTCAATGTTAAGGAGATGCTCTCGACAATGCCCTGTCGACGGGATATTCCCATTTTGGTCCACATTGGTGAAGCAACGTGAACCGTGAATGATCCCCAGAGTAAGGAGAAGAAGGTGAAGGCATTGTTGAATGCCTTTTGTCTTCTGCCATAAGTTGTAGCTACAACAAGGCAATCACAATAATTGCCTCAACCACCGTGTGCCCAAGGTAGTAGAAGGTCCTTCAGAGCCTTAAGAATCTTCACTGCCTTGGACCATCTAATCTTCTTCATCATCGTCATGCCATCAAAGGAGTTGTATTGTTAGTTTTTGTCCCAGTGTTCAATTTTATTGTCCTAAATACCAAATTTTTGTAATGATTGTAAATCTATACACTTGGACACTCAATTCTTATTGTGAATGTTGTGTGTGTATGTAGTTAGTCAATAATCCCATACCTTCCCACATTTTGTGAAGAACTCAAAGACAAGTTTTTATTTAGTTGTGGGGGTATGATAGATGGCATTGTTAGGCTATGTCAACAAGATCTCGTCGACGTGGTACCCTGTCTCTATCTATAAATGTATGCCTACCCATTGCATTTATTGAATTCTTTCAATTGTAGCGAAATGCTTACAATTTTTCCTTTCAAAAGTTAGAATATTTTCTAAGTTCCTACCATAGGAGTCAAAGAGTGTATGGACCTTTATTCAAGCACTGATGTACCTAATCACTTCATTGTGAATGACTAAAGATGAGCTTTTCTGATCAAACCTTATAGTACTTAGAATAAATTAAATGTTTTCTTTATGCATTTAATATTCATGTTATTTACTTTAATGTTTTTAAGTAATTAATTAATATTGATTAAATAACAAACATAGGTACGACGACCTTGAGCATACATTTAACACTTAGTAATCCCAGGAGTGCTTAATGCTTAGTAACCCAATGGCACTATAACATGTTTAGGATGTGTACAGAAAGTGGGAACTGATGCTTATGTTACGATTAGTTAAGTATTAACTAGTTATTAGATTTATTAAGCAATTAAATACTTTACTCTTGTTCTTAGGTAACTTAATTCATAAAATATAAAATGATAAAAATCATATGCCTCAGTTACACTTAACCATACACTTGCACTTCACAAGTGGAACTGGGAAGACAACGATTGCAATGGTTAGATTTACCTCCTAGAACTAGTATACCTAGAAACCTAAAGTTTGTGAAATTCGACCAGATTGCTAAGTGAACACTAGTGATTTGTTTGGTTGGACGTAGATGATGAGTGGCAAGTAGATGCTATGCCTAATCATACAAATCACTAAGTGTTCATGCACTATCCAGTTGAATTCCATGGACTTATAGCCTTCTAAGTACACTGGTCTATAGGAGGTGGAGCTAACCGTTGCAATCGTTGTCTTCCCAATTACACTTGTGAAGTGAAAAGGTATGGTAAAATTTAACTAAGGCATATGATTTTTATCATTTTTCTATTTTATGTTCTAAGTCACCTAAGAATAAAGAATTTTATATTTAATTGCTAATTTACTTTGACAAACTAACATTTAACTAATCCTAACATAAGTATCTATTCTCACTTGTCGTACACATCTTGAATATGTTTAACGCTACTAGGTTACCAAACATTAAGCGTTACTAGGATTACCAAGTGCTAAGTGGATGCTCGAAGTGGTCATACTTATGTGCTTAATTAATCATTTTTTAATCTATCTTAATCTAGCTTAATTTAGTTTAAATTAGCTTAATTTAATTACTTAAAGCATTAAAGGAAATTGCTACATAAAAGAAACAATTAATCTATTTCAAAGTGCTGCAAGGTTTATCAGAAAGCTCATCTTTATTGCTGCACATATTACAATGCTCAAGTATAACAATGCTCAAATAAAGATCTATACACTTTTTGACTTCTACTGTGGGCACTTACAAAATATAATAACTTTCAAGTGGAAAAACTACTAGTGCTTCGCTACAACTATGAGACTTATGTTATAAATGCAACTAGTGAACATGTATTTATAGGCAAAATAGAAAGCCCCATTGATGGAAACACATCAATGAGTTAAACCCTATGTCAATGGGGCCAACCATGATGCTTCCTCATACCCTCACGATTGAATGAATACTCGTCCTTGAGTTCTTTACAAAATTTGGAAAGGTATGGGATTATTGACACATAAAACAAAGACACAAACTACACAACAAGAAATAAGTGCCCAAAGTGTATGGTTTTTCATTGATTACAAAATTTTTGATGCTCAAAATAACAAAATTGAGCACCAAGATAAAATTGGCAAACAAAATTTCTTAGATGGCATGAAGATGTTAAACAAGATCAAATGGTCTCAAGTGGCGGAGGCTCCTAAGGCTTTGAAGGACCTTCTCTTGCTTCGAGTACACATGGTGGTTGAGGCGTTTGTGATTGTCTTGCGACAACTGCAACTTTTGATGAAAGACGAAAGGCATCTAATACTACCTTCATCTTTTCCTCCTTTCTGCTGGGATTGTTCATGGTCCATGCAGCATCTCGAATGTGGGCCAAAGTGGGAACATCCCAAGGATAGGGCATTGCCAAGAATAGCTTGTTCATGTTGACAAACCAAGTAGCAAAAAGTTTGCATTCAACCTCAAACACCTGAACTACATTCTATAACTCTTGGTAGTCATTCATCCTCATGGCCAATTTTTTAGCAGTTGAATGCCAATTAGTGAACTTTGCCTTGACAACCTCAAGTTCAGCATTGAAAGTCTCAAGCTTTTGCTTGGTGTCTTTGTGATACAAGAAGTATGAACTAGCCACTTATTTCCCCCATGGTTGTCTAGCAATCAGCATCACCAAGTTTGCATAACAAAGATTAGCAAGCTCCATGTACTCCATCATCTCCTCGATCTATAGTTCTTTCATGAAAATCTTCACTTTGTTATAGTCATTAAGCCCATCAAAGATAGGCTGTAAAACATCATCTCCTTCCTTGAGCTGCTAGAGGACCTTATTGACTTTTATCTTCACCATTTAGATGTGTTTCTCATTGATTTCCTTCTGTAGACCAACGTGATCTCTATGATGGTTCTTAACTCTCTCAAATTTGAGAGCCTCGACTTTCCAGGTGGCTATCTCTATCGTAGATTTTTGGTGAAGGGCTCGAACTTACTTCATGAAGAGATTTCTATTTTTTGCAGCTAATCTCCTCAATTTATTTTTTACTCTTGCTAGCTGCTCCTACTATTGATAAATAAAATCTTACATTTAATAACCTTGCACATCGATATTGCGCAGGCAATGATTTTTTGCAGTCAAAATTGCATTCTCATGGCACATCTAAACCAAGTCCTTCTAAATGGTGTATGTTTTGGCATTGGTTATGGACTAGCCAAAGACAGTCATCTCGTTCTCATTCTCAACCTTTTGAGCTTTTCTTCAAACTACTTAAAAGGCTTCATCCCTTGTCAGTGCAGGGTTGAGAAATGCAAGATCAACAAGACTAGCTCTTAATTCAACAACCTCTGTAGCCAAGTGTTGGTTTTGTGCTTAGGCTATTTCAAGTTACCCCTCTAATTTAATGCACTTGCCTATTACTTCTAGCATCTTCAACTAGGTTGCAATAATTGTATCTAGAAGAACAAAGACATCTAGAATCAGTTGCCTGGTTCCCACCAGTTGGTCTAGCAACTCCTCATGGTAAGCTACACTCAATCTACCAGTAGTTGTTCCTGTAGACATCTACACATCTGTAAGTGCATAAATGTCTAGTACAAACATCACAGGTGCATTTCGTGCCTCCGCAATTTTATCAGCAATCACCTCTACTTTTATCTCCTAACCATGGTGCTGCATCACCAAGACAATTGCCCCCTTGCCCTCCTCCAGATGCAACGAAAAAGTAACGACACTCCCAGAGATTTTTGGGAATTGTTGTTGTTGCAAGAGAGATACCATTACCTCTCAGGCATCAAGATTTGATCTCATGAATAACTACATTCTTTGGGCTAAGAAAATAGGCCCACTGCCCTCCATCTGGCTGATTGTTTGAGCCACTCCATTGATGTGACTCATCATTGAACAAATGGATCACCACCAATTATTCCTGGTCACTACTCATGCTCTCACAAGAACTACTCTCAGAACTCGCACATGCACTCAAGGGTAGCATGGACCTTCAACATTGTTTTGTGAGTGGGTGGTGGAGGTGGTGGTTATTGCTTCTCTTCTTATATGATCTTGGAAGTCACATTGTCTTTCATCATCTCTGCCCAAGAATTGGACAAAGCACATTGGACAATGTCATTTGTGTAGCAGGTTATTTTTTCCCTTTTGCAAAATTTCTAGATGAGGCATGGAAAGGGAAGTGTCTTTCTTCCACATTCATTTTCTTTAAACCACTTCTCTATCTCAAGGTAAATAAGGTATGGAAGGTTTACTGGGAATCTACCACTTAGAGCAACACATGCACAAACAGAGAAGGCTATAATCTTACTTGGCCTCACCGTTGGATTGAGATGAAAGGTTGCAATTTTGAAGTATGCGTGCTCCATCGTGGTGAGTGCACCAAACTCCTTACTATTGATTCCATAACACTGCTACTTCCATTCCTTCTTGACACCAAGATCTACCCACATAGGGATTTCAATAAGGTTTGCCCCCATTTCTGGTAACCCAAGGGCCTCTGCAATAACTTTCATCGAGTAGGACATTGAGATATCCTCGATTTTGATCATTGAACCAGCCTGCTAATTATCCTAAAACAACTATGTTTCTCCCATCTACCACTCCACGTTGAAAGTGATTGTGGGCCACATGGAAGAGTTCTATAGTTGAGCTTTAACTTCTAGCGGTGCAAACTCCAAGAAAGGTCCAAAGTTTAATTCTTGAAGCACAAATTTCTAGACCTTCTTGTTCGCAATCTACTTGGGGGAGGCTTTTGTTAAGGTAACCTTGAGGTTTGGTTTGGGTTTACATGCCTCATCACAGTGAGATTGCTTTCTTCTAGTAGCTTCTTCAAAAATCTATTAGATAGATTTCACTTCGGGCTCCTCCTAAAGAGGTCCCATTACATGGATCTCTACTTATTCATGGGGTTATTCTTGGCCCCTTCTCATTTTTGGCCATTTATCCCTTGGTTGGAATAGTCCTCTTTCCTACGTGTGCTTTCCTTTAGGTACCATCTATGGTCAAAACATAACCAAGGATTAGCATTCAATATGTAACTTATAACATTTAAGTACCTTTCTAATTAGGCGGTTACTCTTAGGCTAAGTTTGGACCATGGCAAATTGCTTATTTTATTATTATTTTGATGATTGTTAACTTACAATGTTACTGTAGCTTGTTGGAATGGTTTAACTCTTATAATTTGATGTTTTAATGTTGATTTCTTTATTACACCTTGTGGGAGTTAGAAATTTTTCCAAAAACTTTTTCATCAAAAACTTAAGGTTTGCAGCCCCCACAACAAATAGCTTACCTTCAATGGCTATAGGGCTAAAGAACAGAGTGAATTGAACAAACGATTAGGAAGATATGGCTCTTGGAAAGTTTCAAGCTTTGAAAAATTCAAAAAATTCCCCCTTGTTTATGAGCAAATGTAAAAAATTCTTAAGTGTTTACACATATTTATAGGCTTTTATCTTACGTTGATAGGGTCCCATCGATGAGAGGGATGCATATATGAGGTACTGTCAATGGAGTTGGTCCACAAATTTTTCACTTTAAAAATCTTGAAAAAAAGAATAGTTTTCTTATGAAATTGGGATCCATAAAGAGCCAGAAAAGCTGTGAACATGATAAAAACCTTAAAAGAGAGTTTGGAAATTCACAAAAATTAGAAAATTATGGGAGAATGAAATTTTATTGCAAAAAATGCCTTAAGGAGTGCACGAAAGATGTGATCGCCAAAATGCCTAAAGATAAGGAACTTAACTACGTTGACCAAGAGATATGCAAGTGGGTCCCCCCCATAGTAGGCTCATGCCCTTTTTGTGCCCTTGCATAACCTCATCTAAGAAGTGTATGGGTACCATAGTGGATTAATGATTATAAAAAGTTAAGGATCGAATCTGGAAGAATCTATCTAAGAATTTTAACACATCAAACTAAGACATTAAACAAGACATGGAAGCTAGTAGTGAGGTGATTGATGGAAAGCATTGATGTATGATAATGAAGGTAAGATGGAATCCTGAATTGTGGTTACATAAAGTCCCTTGTGGATCTTATAGTTAAATGGATTAATAAAGTCCATCCTTAGTCCATATTAAAACCAACCACTTTCAGTGACTTCACATTACCACTATAAGACCAAACCACCCCCTCGAGACACAAAATGCTCCCACAGATCAATTACCATTTCTTATTTAAGAAGAAAAAAGAAGCAAGAAGTGAGAAAGGGCCTTAGTTAAAGAAAACCTTTAGGCATGGGTAACATGTCTTTCTAGTCTCATAACCAGTGCTTGTAGCCTACTATTTTATCTAAGGGATGTGCTTTAAATTTCCATCATGTTTTGTTTTTTTTTTTTTTTGTTTTTTTTTTTTTGTTTTTTTTTGAATTTTATGTTTTTATGGATTTTTGAATGGAAACCACACCATGCAAAGACTTATTAACTTCTTGTTATTGGTCAACACGAAAGGGTAAGAAATCCATGAAAACACAATTGTACTCAAGTAAGTAGAAAGGCACAAAGAGTATTGAATTCCTTTGAAGTTAGACCCTTTCAAACCTTTGAATCTTTCCCAAGTTTGAAAACTACCAATGTCCCAAGTTCGTTAAAGTTTTATTAATGGAAAAAGGACCTCATACTTCCAAAACCAGAAAGACCATAAAGTTGGTGGATGGGTGGATGACGTGGACTCACTGCCTATTCCATAAAAAGGAAACTTTATCTTAATCATCAAACATCAAAATTCAAAAATAGAAACTAGACATTAGCAATTAAAAACATTAAAGTACAAACCACTATTACCAAACATTTATAACATCATTGTGTCTTGTTGGCTACAAAGCATTTTATTAGAAAACAAGAAAAATTCACACCAAAAAAAAAGTAAAATATAAAAAAATTAGAAAATATTCAGGAAAGATAAAACATACTAACGATGTTGTAAAATAAAAAATTAGAAAAATAACAAAGTGTAAAACAAAAAGGTATAAAAACAAAGAAAGTGTAAAACAAAAAAGTACAAAAATTGAGGAGCCACTAATATAGTTAGCATGAATGGCCATCTCTACCACAAGTAAGTTGAAAGGAGGAGATCAAAAAAATTGAGCATGATTATCCATCCATTGAGGTGTGCACTAGCTTACTTGGGCTCATGGAAAGGTTTAAGTTGTTGCATGTTGACCAGTTGCTTTTAGTTTGGGCTCTCAGGTTTGTAGATTAACATGATCCTAGAATGAAAGGTTTTTTAAATGATATAAGGTTGTTCCCACAATGTTTGAAGCTTGCAGTACATGTGTGGGGTTCTAGTAGAGAACCTTGTCTCCAAGTTGAAATTTTACTTTCCTTATACTAAGGTCATGACATTTTTTGTTAAATGCTTTGTGCACTTCATTCAAGGACAAGGCTACCAATTGATTCTCATCTAGTACATTAAGGTTTATCAATCTTTCTTTTTGTGCTAGGCTAAGGTTGAGATGAATCTACAAAATCTATGCTCTTCAATGTTGACCAGCCACTTCAACAAGCATGGTGGAGAGCTCAACATGGAAGATTCATCTCAAGCGGGGAAAAGGTGCCTTGGTTACTATTTTTAGTAAACAAAATGGCCATGGGGTAAAAGAACTTGCTATTTTTAGTAACCCCCCAAATTAGGACGTTCATTTCATCCAAAATTGACATCCAATTTGCAGCAAAATTACATCAAATTTGTAGCCAATTTGCAGCCTAATCATAGCCAATCTGTAGCCCCATTCATGACCCAAAGACCCTATAAATGCCAAACTCCAACATCATTTAAAGGTTTTGGTTACAGACACATGTTATACAAGTTGAGCAATTTTTTGACAAGTTCAACAACTTTTGGCCATACAAGCAATTTCAATTTCAGTAATTTTTAGTGGTAGTTTGCATATACCCAACTTCATACCTCGGGCATTTTTAGGCACTCAAGAGCTCTTGCAAGTTTCCATACTTGTAGTCTCTTGAACCCCAACATGGAAGCATGGAGACCTTGAGATTTGATGGATTTTGGTGTTAACACTACACTTTTGGGACTACAAACCTAGCATGGAGCAACTTAACATCCAAATTTTCCCTCCTTATCACCCCCTAGTAGTGACCAAGTTAGCAAATCCAAAGTTGTAGTAGCAAAGGAAGGTTTGATAACATCAAGAGTGGCTTAGCACTCAAATCATGGAGCAAATCATCTCGACTTCAATGGGCTTTAAACTCTTGATCAAGTGAATTCTCTGTTTTTGCTCATCCAAGCACCATTTGTACACATTTCTCTAACTTATTCTTTATTTTTTTCTTAATAAAGTTTTAAGTTTTGAGTTGTGTTCAAAAATAAAGTCATTATTTGTGCATTATTTGAATCTATTTATACTTCCACATTTTGCATCTCCTAAATCCCTGGTTGATCTGCCAGATTGGCTAGGCCACCCCAAATTTCATTTTTATCACAAAGGCCCTAGGGATTTGGGGTTGAAGAACTGCTTGTGTCGAGGATCTTTAGTTTTCGTTCTAGCAATCAAGGTTTTCGACTGCAATAGTTTTTCTTGGCACTAGAAGGAGAACCTTTGCCTAAATTCCGTTGCCAAATCTATTATTTTCATTGCCATTTGCAAGCTT
The DNA here is from genome assembly GCA_015680685.1 of Gnetum montanum. Classification (NCBI taxonomy): domain Eukaryota; kingdom Viridiplantae; phylum Streptophyta; class Gnetopsida; order Gnetales; family Gnetaceae; genus Gnetum; species Gnetum montanum. The sequence continues at coordinate 1,163,064 of MNCI01011180.1, forward strand.
AGCCTTCACGTTTTGTAGCTAAAACTTTTGAAAAATCAACGTTGGTCTTTCCTTCCCTGTGACCAAAACTACAATGTAGAAGTTGCAAGTGGTTGGGCTTTGGTTTTTCACACAACTTGCTATGAATTTTAAGGCCCAAAGCCAGCATTGATATCTCCTTCCCACATTGTTTTTATTGCCAAAAGTTTATTTTCTAGCTTCCAAAAGTAGGAGGTTCAACTCATATGTGAGTTAACTTCTTCCCCCTTTCCGCTCCCCACCCACACCCCCCACCCGCCACCCGACAGAGAGAGAGAGAGAAAGAGAATTGAAGCTTCATTTACTCATCTGGATTAACATGTCAAGAGATAAATGAATCCTTAAAGGATGACATTTCTAAGGTTATGCATGTCAAGAGATAAATGAATCCTTAAAGGATGACATTTCTAAGGTTATGCATGTCAAGAGATAAATGAATCCTTAAAGGATGACATTTCTAAGGTTATGCATGTCAAGAGATAAATGAATCCTTAAAGGATGACATTTCTAAGGTTCTGCATAACTGTTACTTATATAATCACCCATAGGAATATACCAGATCTTCAATAAAATCCCACATTACAACAGTGGCCATGCTCTGTCATGCAACAAATTTTTAGGAAACAGTTGAAGCTATGTTGTCTTTAGTAATATGATAGCATCCAAAATGCAAATACTAATCAGTAACAGAGATCAGGATATTTCTTGGAAAGGAAGGGCAAAGTACTGAATAAAATTTTCCAACATATCAATTTTTAAGAAGTTTATTGTTAATTAAAATTGGATGGATTAATAAACGTGTTAAAGACATTCTACTGATGAAACACGGTCAGTCAACAAAAGCGGCATTGTAGTTTATAATACGAACATGCAGCAATGGAAAGCAAACTGCCATAATATTCATGCATGCTCCTAAAATTCTCTGCAGGACATTTAGCAGTACAAGTGTCCATGCACATTACATGTCTATTGCTTCCAAAGATTGATCAGTATCTGTAACACCATTTTCCTATTTTAACAAATATGCTAAATATCTTTGGTTCAGTCATCGTGTTCCTTATCACATGGATCACTCAGAATTTCCGATAAATATTGGCAGGATGCTAGAAACGCTAATTATCCATTATTTGCCATGGGTGGACACAGCTTGCAGAGAATGCAAATATAACATTTCGTTATTAGGAGTGATGGGAAACAGCTGTCTGTAAACCGTTTTCCCTCATCAGCAGCTTTGACACATTTTTCTCTCATGGTAGGAACAGATTTTCAAGATTGAAATCTTGGCATGGCATTCTGGTTGTAGTTGGATAAATAGATCATGCATAGGGCTCAAGCAGCCCATTGTGAAAATATATGAATCTAAATCAAAGGAAAAGAGCAACATAAAAGCAAAGATGAGTACAACAAAAATTTTCTTAAAGCGATAACCTCTATTCTTCTAATAGGGACTCTCCTATAAAAATGTGTCATCTGTGGGAACTTACCCAATCATATGCAACATCCTCACTCCATCACAATGTCCAGGAATCTTTCCTCCATTACAACATCCCATCTCATGGGGATGAAGATGATGTCTGAGTTTGCAAGCATACTAAATTGATGGTTAGCTAAATAGAATTCATGCCTTACCAAGCACCTACTTGCAGAAAAGCCACCTTCACTATCTCAAGTCAAATGTCTCTGAAAACAACACTATTCCTCCTTTTTCTTCTTCTAATCATCCTCCCTTTAATTAGCACGTACTAACCAGTACTTCTTATAATATAAATCAAAATGGAATTGGAGCCAAAATTGAAGCCCCATTTTCAAGGTGTGAAAACAGGGAAATAAGGAAAAATTAGCAAAAAGAACAAGGGAATGGAAACATTCTATTCATTCCTTTTTCGATTTTCAAGGTATATAATAAAAAGTCATAGTCACAACTGTTAATTAAAATTTTTTCCCACTGCTAACACTTTTATCCAAAAATCCCTCCTACATTTATATACAGAGTGCATCTTACCATTACTCTGAAACATATTCAGATTCTTAAAGAGAGTGAATTAATTACCCAAAAAAGAACGAAAACACACTTTATTTTGTCAACTTTAATGATGCTTTGAAAAGAGTAAGAAACTAATTAATAATCACCTACAAAAATTTAAAATTAAAGTCGTTACCTTCCATATAGCTTGGGTTATAGCTTGGGTTATTGGACTGCAACGTTGCCACCCAATTCTTTAAAAAAAGAATAGAAATATCTTACCTGCACACGGAGAGAAACACCCTGCAGTTGTGACTTCAGAGCATAAAATTTTGTTATTTGATGCCTGGTTCGGATAAGATCTTTGGCCATAACTTTAACAGCACCCTGAAGCATTTCATGACAGAATTCAATTTACAGCAAGCACAAGCAATTACAAACGACACAACTAAAAAGACCGTCAAATTTGCATTTTTAGAAACGATTTTTTCTAATTGAATTGAATTCTGATATCCACAGGACGTTATTCGCCCTCACCCAGATCCTTACAAAAATTCGAGATTAACCTGTAACAAAGTTCTTTGCTGCATGCTTCAATTGATAAGAAAAAAATTCCCAAAAAGACCAAAAAATTACCAATATCTGACATATTTCAATAACCTGCCATCTGTCCCTGTTTAGCTGTCTTCTTAATTTCTGCAATCAATTTCTTTTCCTGGGTTTGTAAACCCTGCCTTTCCCTTTCAATTTCCCGGATTGATCTATCCAGCATCCGCTTATTCTCCCACAAAAGCTCTGCCAGATGATTAGATAAATAAATAACAGCATCCAAAATTCTCTTCAGACAGACAATTCAGTATACGATTAAAAGATCAAATCTAGAAAACAAAGCAATAAAACCAACCAGCGGGAGTCTTTCTTTTGCCGAAGATGAAACTCATTCAGGGTTTGATCGTAGGCTTCAATGGATCTGGCCGGCCTAAATTTTTTTGAAACCGCGAAGAACAGAAGAAATAATTCTGTTTAAGAATCTCAATCTGGCTTGAATTTCACAGACAGGGCAAGAGCAGGGAAATCGTTTTAAAAGCGAAAGAAACGAAGCAAAGAAAGACTATGAGCATTGTTTGGATCATATGTGAGTCATGTGAAAAATAATTTAAACCATGTAGCAGAAGGTTTTCCAAGGAAAAACACTATATATGGCATCTTCATTTCCGTGAAACAAAATTTAAAAAGAACATGAAAAAGAAATGTACCTATTATTATAGAATATTTGCAAGCTTGGAGACTGCATAGGGAAACTATGATAACATGCCTACTAAACTCTTACAAACCAAAGACTGTTTTCTATAAATTAAAACAAGTTTAAAACAAAGCACAAAACAAAACAAAACAATTGTTGGGCCACAGAGAATGGAACTCGTGGTAACAGTTCATTGATAGCCATAGAAGTGGTCTCTTCACATTTTTTACAGCATAATATTAGGGAGTATGACTTGTTGGCTGGATTGCTAAATTACTAGTAGTTTATTCTCGAGAAGCTTCAAGATGATCTGAGTGGCTAAAAGGGTCACCTGCTTCCTTCTATAGGACACTTGTGTTGACACAATTAGTTTTATGAGGCATAAAAGATGTTAACTCACTCTTTTATGACCCCAAGGCAATTCAGGAAGAAGTGAATTGGACAATTGCTAGAAATTCACTATGCCATCGCTCTAAGAATAAATGGATAAATCACCTTATCAATTGGACTGCAGCATACAAGTCATTTGTTAATTAATAAGCTTTTCTTTTACCTGTTATGAAAGAAAAATGACTATGACAAGTCATCCCAAACGGACTAGAATAGTGGTTTCTAGATGTATATATTCTTCCTAAGTCTTAAATGTGTCTAGCATGATCAAACCAACATGCATGACTTTCTGCTCCTTATGGCACACTGCTTCAAATATAGTAGTAGATGAATGACAACAGTTTTGAGGAAACAATTAGATGAATCACTACATTGTCTTATGGTACAGGCTATTACAGTTACCAATCAACCAAAGATGCCACAAATCCTACAAAAAGCAAGGCTGCCTACCCATAAAACATTTGTTTATACAAAGATTATTGTGCCTATGCAACATTAATTACGAACATGCACTCCATCAAGTGGTTACAACAACAATATGCACAATTATCCAGATAAGAAATCTGGCACCAATTGATAGACCTAAAACATGTTTCGAAATTCAAACATATGCAATTTTACAATAACAATATACATGATTATCCAAATAGGAAATCTAGGACCAACTGATGGACCTAAAACATGCTTTGAAATTCAGACATGCAATTTTAGAACAGCTGAGTGAAAAAATGTATGTTCTTTATCTCTCTCTAAAAAATTTAATGGTAATAAATGAGCATTAGCAACAAAGGCCACGGGCTTGCTATTTAGATACAATTTATGAGATTCCATAATATGCAAAGTCATCATTTTTATGATGTGGGGGATGAAATGTGAACTTTTAGGAAAATCAAGAGCATGTACTCCATGGAAGTTGGTAAGTTCTTTAAGCAACAATGCCATGCCTTTGTAATAAAACTCACAACCTCTCTAATTATATTCTTTAGTTCTAAATTTGCAGCCAAATGGAATATATGCTAGTTTTGAGATTCTGCTTCTTGCAATCTAAAACCATACTAGTTTCAAATCTAGGGATTCATCATAAATGCTAGTTACCTCCTAATAAATAATTTTTGTAAAAAAAATCTTCTTTTCTTTTCCATTGATATATATCTTCCATACTTAGAATGTGACAACTAGCTTATCAATTTCAAAAACTTCTTCACTACATTAAAAAGTTACTAAATTCCATTGCAACAAACCTCTCTTATGATCATGACTTCTCCATGTGTAGTTGGATCTGTGTTATGAAGAACCATGTTGTGAGAGCTAACAATGACGTCATCATTCAAAACCACAACTGTTCCAAATCGCCCTCCATCGCCATTAAGCAGTCCACTCTATGCTTCATCAATGGCCTTGGATAAAAATTTCAAGCCTCTATCTTGAACTACAAACAACAACCCAGAAAAAGAAAAAGAAAACTCAACATTACTAACAATGGAAAATACATTTGCTTGGTCTTTATCCAATCCTCAAGTCTCTAATTTTAGCATATTTGTTCTAAAGTTATGCCAAATACTCAGAGCACATGTAGAGTACAAAATAATGCATGGAAAATCCTCTCATCTTTTAACTGCAAGTTCCATGCATTTCTTTAAATGCTGCAAATGTAAATCCTGATCCAATTCCAAAATTTCCAAATAGAGAAACAGATCAATTTAAAGCTCCATAAAAGTACCTTCTCGGTGCCAGGGAAACGCTGATGCAATCGCTATGGTGTCATCCTTAGAATCAACCACTGCCTATCCAAAACAATAAATAAACCAAAAAAAAATCAAATGATAAGTGAACCGATTGCTAAAACAAAAGGAACAAACAAAATCTGAAACAAATGAAACAAACACTCGACCTTACCTTTCCACCTAGCATCATGGAAGGCTACAGGCAAACAGATTAAGTACAAGAACAATGTCCTGAAATTTTGAATCCCAATTGCTAAAGCATGTAGAAAATGAAGAGTGTGCAAGAAGCATGAGGTCAAAGGAGGAAGAAGCCGCACTCCATATGAAAAGAAAATGTGAAACAAAGTTGAAAAGGAAAATAGTAATTAATACTAGAAATCTCCACAAGAGAGATGCCAAGCTTTGCCAACTGCCATGCAAAAGGAGAAACAAAAACAGCCGGACAAAAGAAATAACCGAAACAAAATACCTCTTGCTCAAATTGCTCTCTTTACTAGAAATGCTTTGGCAATCAAAAGCCAAGCCAAAGGGTTTCTGGGCTGCGGCACACTATGAAGAGAAGAATGACGCAGAGAGCTGTGAAGCAGAGAAGGAGCACCAAAGAAACTCTTTTACAACAGGCCCAAATTTTATTTGTTGTTCTGATTCCGAAACATGCTGATGATCGTTTTAACTTTTGCCCTAACGGCGACTCTGTGAGTACAAGATTCAGTTTGGAGAGTTAAAAAAGTTATTCAATGTGACGGGTGGAAGCGGCAAAACCAGGCTTCTACAACATGCGTATCTTAAGGATTCGAAAATGAAGAACCACACGGGTGGACAATACAATTGCCGGTATGCTCTACTCAGACAATCAAGCAGCTGCAAAACAATGTGCCCTCTACTCCTTGTCTAGTATAGGACAGCGTCTGCAACTTCCAGGCCCAGAAGAACCTCGCCCGAATATCTATCAGAGGCCTTTATTTCTTCAGGTCGGGTTGTTAAGGTGAACCACAAAGCGCAGACACCGCAAAACCTTTGTTTCTTCCGGCATAAAATCTTATCATTGACCTAGAAATACATTTTCAGAGAACATAGAAACTAAACACAATTTTTCAAAAAACCTAAAAAACTCACGGAGTGGAGAGCAGCAAACCAAATCATCTTAGAGACCGTCCACATAGACCACAGAAGCTACCTTTAACAAAGTTACTTCTTGAGCTCGAGCTCCCTATTGAGATCTGCTAAATTTGTAGAAATCTAAAGTAAATTCCCCTCTAATAAACATCCACTGCAAAGCATTTGGAATTATTTTCATTTTCGCCGATGAAAGATAGTCTGAGGATGGTTTCATTATGTTGATGATGCAATAGGACGGTTTCATTATGCTGATGATGCAATAATTTTTGGCCCGTGCGAAACCAGCGCAGTTTGCTGGAGGCTTCTTCTGGCTCGGGAGCTGCAGACACCCCATTACCTTTTTTATCGCCTTGGATGTTGAGTGCACTTCGACCATGTTCTAATTTGATTAGTTGTTAGTTAATCTTTGACTAAGAACCGCACGCTTCCCAAAATAAAATCAAAAGGGCCACAATGGCAAACCTGTGCGCTTCTGTATCATTTATTTATTTTATCAAAAGGATTGAAAAAGAATGTCACATAACTAGAGTATTATATTTTATTAATTTGTTTTTTCAGTCACACAAATTTACCTCTACATACAATGGGTCGTGATGTTCATTCCAATACAGTAAACTCAATACGACAATATCAACCTATGTTAAATTATGTTCTATTTACCTGAACCTAGTAATCACATCCATCGCAATACCAGAAACTAAAATCTCTCTAACAAAGGAATATCATAGAGGCATGGGGCATATGAACCATGTGACTTAGCAGAATTCCTGGGACCGCCCTCTGAACTTGGAGGACCACTTGTACAGTCCTCCTCGTAGTTTTCGTTGAGAGGTGCATCATTCACAACGCTACTGAAAAGCGAAATGGAAACACCAGCAACGTCCAATCCGGCTTCGTCATTGTCAACTGCATCTTCTTCTTCATCATCATAGTCTGGTATCTGAGCCGCAGGAGGTTGCCTAAACATGAGCAACGTAAGAGCAACGGCCTGACTTATCTGCGCCGCCGCGACGCAGATGTGCTCTTTTCTCCTCTACGTCACTTCGCCTCTTGGTCACTTTTTGAATTTGTTCCTTCCTCTTTTTGGATTTATCCCAAAACTTTTGGAACTGACCCTTCTTCTTCTTAGTTGCTTTTCAGATTTGATCATTCTTTCTCTGCGTCACTTCCTGCTCTTGGTCAGATGGTTATGGTTGCCTGCACGTGGTTATGGTTGCCAATGTTACCTCGGATGTTCCGTGAATGCGCTCTGTTCGCCGTGGGAGTTTTGCCTGCGTTGGGAGCTTTCGTTACCGATGCCACATGAAGCTCGTCTGATGCTCCAATTACATGGAGAGCTAATAATTAGGACATACCCAAAACATTTCACAATTAAGAATGTGGAGAGACAATACCCATGTGACAATAGTTTAATTGTCAAATTTCCACTGTGGAGCAAGACGATTACACGTACTCAAACATTTTACAGTTAAATGCATTGATTTTCACAGTTTGGAATCCGTCTTGACTTTTTTTTAGCTGAAAATTGGAAATTGAGAATTCTAAGAAATTACAGAGGAAAAAAAAATCTTTATTCTCACAAACTCTCCATTTCAGATATCTATTATCAGCTTCGTAGAAAACAGAATTAAAAGATCATCACTCATGCTCATCACACTAAAATTTACTTTTAACTAAAATTTCAAATTTTAATTAATAATTTTACAAATGATAAGCTACTTGCTTTGTCTGGTTCAATTTCAGTTTCAAAAAACAGCCTCGAATCCTTTTGGAAAAACAATTGAAATTTTCAAAAAATCTTTTGTTACAATGTTGAATCCTCATATCTAATCCAACTAGTATATTTTGCAAATGATTAAAAAAAATAGAAATGCTAGCACAGTTTAGGAGAGATTAAATAACTGAGCTTAAAATTTTTGTAAAGGCATTTCAAAGGTTAGGACTGCATAGTTACAATTTGGGAAAGATTCAAAACCTTAGAAATTTTTCCAAGCACTGTTACAAAATAGAATTTTTCCATACAAAATTTTGCTATAATTCTGTTGTGAAAGAAATATTAAAAAAAAAAATTCATGCAGCTATGAAAGAAAAATAGTAAATATGAAAATTGGTATAGATTAATAAGGAAATTGAACTCGAAACTTCTTTTAAAATTTATTTCACCCATTAAACTTTATTTACTAGATAACCCCTTTTACTTATTAGTTTAGTATATATTCAGGACCCTGGAACATATTACTTTGTATGCATTACTAAATTAGTAACTAATAACAAGGAAACAAGAACCCGTTGAAGTGTGTTTTCCAACTTACCTCTTCTTTTCTTATACATAAGCATACACTAAGCTAGAGGATGTTATCATATTCTCCATGAAAATGGAGCAGGGTACAAGAAAATCCTGAATAAACACAAGTAAATAACACTATGCGTAATGTAAGCAAGACAGAGCCAAAGATGCTAAGATATCAGCAACGATGGTGTCTGATTTTCCAAACAAAGATGACCATTTTGTCCTGATTTCAATTTGCACGGATACTGAACCCTTTTTAAGTCCTAATGTCCGCTGATGGTAGACAGGTTCCGAACACGCTCTGCATCGTACGAGATGGTCTCTTACCAAATAGTTGAATGTCAAAGGAATGATTTATTAAAGGTAAAGAACATAACAAGTTCGAATAGGTACGCCGGTATCGTTACTAGAGTGGCCAAGAGACGCATGCAAGTGAAACAGCCAACCGAAAGAAAAGAAAGCACCATTCGTAAAATGCAAGATTCCAAAACAATCATTACCTAATCACTTGTTTGGATAACGGAGAATCTGGGTGCTCTAGAGCAGCCCAGCCATCAACCTTTCTGGTTTCTCTCTGTGTGGAAGAGGTAGTGGCCAAGGCATGCCGGTAGGTGCCACAATTGGCTGAACCCACACCTATTGATCCAGACGGGGTCGTTTTTTTTTTCCACGGTTGCTTTTTCCTGCTAATCGTACATGATAGGAACGCCCACGGGCTAGGTGAACCCCATATCAAGAAGTGTAGAGGTGACTTATGGCTCTCTCATGGTCCCTACACACTAAGACTCATATGACCTAAATTGAGCTCTTTTATGTTATTTAATTATTTATTTATTTATTCAAACTCATTTCATAGTTATTCACATATGGAAAAGAAGAACTTACATGAGCTTCGATCATGTCATAACATGGGTCCCATACACAAAATTAAACTTAAAAAACTGTATATGTGCCACAATTTTCTCCTATCTTCTACTTTTGTTATCCATGCAATTTTCTCCCACTTGCTCTACTTTTTCTTGTTCACACGTGTTCATGTTTTAATTGCCACGAAACTTAGCTCAAACTATCAAGTGCACTCAACCTTCTTGAGTGGTGGGATGAGCTTAAATAATCTATTAGATGAGCTATCCATACCAACTCATTTGGTACTTGGAGATGAATGAACTCACCATGTGCAAGGTGCATCATTCCGTTTGCAGTGTTGGCCTTTAGGCAGTTTTGTTTTATATATGTGTGTTTTAAGTTTTTTATGCATTGTTCTAGGCATATTAAATGTCTTATCCTTAGAAAAATAATAGCTACCACTATAAGTGTTATTTTAATCATACAAAGAATTTTTAGTGACATGAGTTCAAGACATCAAGATTAAAATTAGTAATAAACAATATATTGAATTTAGAAATGAATAAAATTATATAATTATAAATACAAATAGATATAAAATTGGATCATGGTTACCATGCACCGCCAATAAGTCATGAATAATTTAAAAATTTAGAATCACTTGTAAAGTTTAAGATACTATTTATATAGTTGATGAGTAGAGAGGTAACCTTACACCCAACCATACGAATCACAAGCATTTACACATGATCCAGTCGAATTCTGCACACCTTAAGTTCTTAAGTACATTGGTTCCAAAATGTGAAATCTAATCATGACAATCGTTGTCTTCTCAACTATACTTGTGGAGCTTAATTATATGGTTAAGTCTAATTGAGGCACATGATTTTTATTATTTTATATTTTATTTGTCTACGATTAAGAGCAAGTTAAAATGTTATTTATAGTCAATTTTACTTAATCTAATTTCTGATCAATAGCTAACTATCCTAACATAAGTATTCAATCCCCCTTTTCATACACATCATGAACATGTATAACACTATTGGGTTACCAAACATTAGGCGTTGCTAGGGTTACCAACAGTCATACACATGCTCGAAGCGATTCTACTTATGTGCTTCATTAATTGACTACTATTAAATCTAATTAGCTTACTTTGGCTTAATTACTTATAAGCATTAAAGGAAATTGCATGAAACATTGAATGCATAAATAAAATATTTAAGCTAGCCAAGGTGCTACAAGGTTTGTTTAGAAACCTCGTCTTTATTTCTGCACACACTACCGTGCTCAAGTACAACATTGCTTGAATAAAGATTCATGCACTCAATGACTTCTACTGTAGGCACTTTGGAAAATATTCCAACACTAGAGAAAACAAACTACAGGAGCTATGCTATGCTATGACAAAAACTATATTGAAATTGTGTGCACAAGTGCTATATTTATAGGTTGACATATACCATGTGATATCAGATATTTGACATCGCATCTTGGGGCCTAATATCAAGTATTTGATATTAAGGCTCTAATATTAGATATTTGATATCGAAGCTAAACAAAACATTATTCATCATACCCCTACAACTAAATAAAAACTTGTCCTTGAGTAAAAAAAAGGAGGACCAAGTTCCTTACAAAATATTGGAAAGGTATGGGATTATTGACTGACATGCAACTAACTCAAACAAAACAAACAAATTCTAAGTGCTCAAGTGTACATATTTACAAATTTTTACAAACTTTGGTGTTCATGACAAGAGAATGGAACACCTTGGACAAAATTGACATCCAACTCCTCTAGCAACTAAAAAGCAAGGGAGAAGATTCAATGATCATGAAGGATCCTCGTTGCACGGTGTTGCTGCTTATCGTTTGATGAAAACAATCCCACTTCTAGTTCATGCTTCCCACTGCAACCACAAAAAAATCGTGGATTAGTGTGCAATGTGTAATGTATAGCTTTTAAGCACCTTGTCTCGTTGGTAGTTACACTTGGCTGGTTTGTGATTATGGTGGATTGATTTCATTAATAGTGTTAGCGGGAAGGTTGAAAATAGGTGAAATGGATAAGCATTCCATTAAATTTTGAAAATTCCAAATGCAATAAAATGCTTGAAGAGGGTTTAAGGATCCATAATAATAAAAAGAGGATTTCACTAAAAAACCTTATGAAGATGTGCACAATTGGATGTCATTGATGGGGCACGCAAAAGGATTTGATTGTGAGGATGTCTAAGGATAAAGAACTTAACTAACCTAACCAAAAGGTATGTAAATGGGTCCTTCCCAAAGTAGGTAGAGGCCTTTTATTGCCTTGCATAACTTCAAAACTAAGGAGTTCATGGACCCCATGGATGATTCATGGTTATGAAAAGTTAAGGACAAAAACCCAGAAGAAACTAGCTAAGAATTTCAACACATCAAACCAAGACATTGAACAAGAACATGAAATTGAAAATGAGGTGAGACATGGAAAGCATAAGTGGATGATGGAGAAAGTGAAATAGAGTTCCCAACTAAAGTCACATGAAGTTCCTTGTGAATTTCGTGGTTAAATGACCTAATAAAATCTATCCGTAGTCCAAACCAAAACCAACCATGTTCAATGACATTACATCACCATTCTAAGACTAGTCCACCCCCCTGAGACACAAGAGTGATCACATAGAACACCTGCCATTCCTTATTAAATAAGAAAAGAAATGTAGGAAGTGAGGAAGGGCCTTAGTTAGAGAGGACCTTCAGGCATGGGCAACATGTCTTTCTAGTCCCATAACCAGTGTTTGTAGCCCATTTATTTTGTCTAAGGGGTGTTCATTGAATTCTCATCATTTTTGTTTATTTTTCTTTTTTTTAATGATGGGAACCACACCATGCAAAGACTTATTTAACTTCCTGATGAGTGGCGAGGTACCCCTACACTCAACCATACGAATACAAGCATTACACACGCGATCCGGTCGAACTCCAAGGACTAAGTGCTTATGCGCCTTATGGAACACTCAAGGTTAATCAGTCGCTGTCTCCCCAGACTTACTTGTATTGTCACGATTGTCTGGTTAAGTAAGTCTGAGGTATATGATTTTTATGTATTTTATGGTTTTATCACCTATGCTAAGAGGGGAAAGGGTGAGGAGACTAAGTAACTAACTTTCACTAACTAGGCTTTAATTGTCCTAGCATCAGTATCCATTCCCACTTTCCGTTCACACCCTGAACCAATGCAACGCTACTGGGATTACCAAACACTATTCGTTACTAGGATTACCAAGCATAACGCACGTGCTTGAAGCGGTCATACTGAATGCTTTTAACTAGGAGTTGAGGGTTGAGAGAGATTAATTATCTAAGAAAGTATTTAAGCATTTAACATTAATTAAATCCTAATTAGCTTAGTCCATGCACTGCAAGGTTTATCAAAAAGTTCGTCTTTATTTCTGTACACAAATGTGTGCTCAGGTACAATTTTCTCGAATAAAGATCCGTTCACTTTGAGACTCCTATTACGGCACATGGAAATTATTCTAACTATGGAATGGTAAAATGACAAGAGTTTAGCTAAGGTCTAGATCTAGATGGAGAAACAAGGGAGAGCCACCTCTTATTTATAGAACTGGCAATAGACGTGATATCACGGCTCATGCGATATCGCGTCCCATCATATCCCCATGACTGAATAAAAACTCATCCTTGAGTTCCTTACAAAATATTGGGAAGGTATGGGATTATTGACTTGAATGGAACTAATGGTGAATGGGATGACATGTGAATGGATCATCATTACAATACATGACAAAACTTAGTGTTCATGACAACAAGAGTGAACCTATATACAATTGACATCCAGCCTTATTTGGTAGCTGAGAGAGAAAGAGAGAGAGAGAAGAAGTCTGTTGCTACCAATGTAAAGATTGCACTTTTCATTGTCCATCCATAAGCATGTCATCAATCTCGTTCCTTGCATAACTGCTTCAGCACCAGTCCATTCCAATTGTTCCCTCCAGATCCAATTCGTTGTTGTATGATTACCATTTGCACACACAACACAATCTGATATTAGTAAGGATAAATGAATCATGACGCAATTTGATACCTTGCTTTGATGTAAGGTCCATTGGCTGAGTTGTGCTATGGCTGATACAAATCTGGAGATATAATACTAGTGACTACCCGAGGTGTAGGGGTTAGGAGAAAATTGAAAAAATTAGACCAGGACCCCCATGACTGAGAGCGAACCTCCGGTAATGATGGAATGGAAAAAGAGAAGGATGAAGAAGGATGAAGAAAAAGAGATAACGGCAACACCGATAAAATGGATGTCAAAGATGGAAATGAACAAAATAGATGGTGATTGTGGAAATGTTTAAAGGAAAGACATTAATGGATGCACCAAATAGGAATGCCAGTGGGTCCTTCCCAAAGCAGGCTCATGCCCTTAATGCCCTAACAATCCCACATTCAAAGAGTCCGTAGGCTCTAGGAATGTCATTTGGAAACAAGAGTTAAAGTCTTAACCACAAGAGTTTACCAAAAAGAAAACAATGCATCCACCAACATATGGACTACTGATACAACCGGCAATGAGGTGATAAATGGGGAAAGAAGGATGAAAAGAAGAGAATGGAATGGAATCTCAAGAACAAGGTGGTGTACAGCCCCTTCCGTGTTAGTGGTTAATGTGACTTAGTAGATCCCATTCCAAATCCGGCCTCAAACAAACCACATTCAGTGACTTCGCATTAATACATTCGGCCCATTCATCCACTTGAAGTAACATGAATGCCTCCACCAAAGAGCCACCACCATTTTGACGAAATGAAGGAGGAGAGAATAGGAAGCGAGGAGGGCCTTAGTTAGAGGGAACATGTTTATTTTAGTTCCATAACCAGTGCTTGTAGCCCAAATGATTATTTTGTCTAAGGGGTGTGCTTTGAATTCTCACTTTTTTTTTGCGTGTGAACCACACCATGCAAAGACTTATTATTTTTATTTGCTCAGCTTCTCGATAATGTGGCAACATCGTAATGGTGAGAAAACTCAAGAAAAAAACATCCAAGCACCCAAGAGAATGGGCAGCACAAGTGCATCAAATCCCCTTAAAGTCACACCCTTTTCAATCCTTGAGTCCTTCCATAGTTTGAGAAATACCCAGTCACCAATTTGGTGATAGTTCTTATCATTGAGAAAGGGACTGTATAGTTCCAAGCCAAGAGAGACTAGAGAAATTTATGGATGCGTGGATGATGTGGACTCATTGCTTGTTATATCAAAAGAACCATACCTTAGTATCAACATCATAACTTAAAGGTAAAAACCAAACATTAACAATCAATGGAATACAGTTCATACCATCTTCGAAGCACTTATTAAGTGATGAATCAAACAAAGTAATCAAACATACAAAGAAATGAAAAAGTATAAACGATGTTGTAAAACAAAAACAAGAAAATTTAAAGAAATTTGTAAAACAAAAAATTTAAAAAATAACTAAGGGCCTCAAATGGTTAGCATAGGTGGTCGTCTCCCCCATGACTGAATTGGAAGGGAGAGATCTAAAATAGTGAGCGAGATCGTCCTCTCTCAAATGTGCTATGTGTATAGACCGTTCTAGGTTCATGATAAGGGTTGGTCGGTTGCACACAGACTAGTACTCTCCTATCGGAGTACTCATTTGGATTTTCTAAGAGTTTCCAACTTCCCTCAATTAGTGGTTTCAGATTAAGGGTTGGAAGTTGGCAACACTCTTGCTCCAGTGCATCTATGCTTTCTTCGTGGGCGCAAGTTGATCCCCTAGTTAGTTCCATGCATATTGGTGTGTTGCTCTCTTGATTAGCTATCAACCACTGGGTGTTCTCTTATTGTGTGGTTGTTACATATAGGAACTTTTGTATGTTAAATTCCTGGGCACACCAGTTGCATGTAGGAGATGTTGAACGCTCCTGTATGCTATCACCCTCTGTATCACTGTATGTGATGCATGGAACCTTCTTCTTCTTGATCTTTCCATAAGTGTTTTCCTTAGATATTTCCAAGGAAAGATTACGGATTCCTAGGCATGTGTTCATGGTACTCAGCCATGCCCTTCCCATTATTATTGGGAAGTCCCCCTTGTCATTGTTGACTTGGATCACTAGGAAATCAACTGGGTATGACCAACCACACACAGTGGTAATGATGTCCTCCACTAGTCCCAAAGGAACAGTGATGGACTGGTCAGCCAGCTCTAGTCGAATATTACTCTTCCTTAGTGGAGGCAGGTTCCAGGCTTTATACATCTTCTGTGATATTAAGTTGACTCCGAAAGCTGAGTCTAGAAGAGCTTTACATGGTTCATTCCCAATAACTTGGAGGTAGATTAGAGGACATCTAGGATTAGAGAATTTCCTATGAAGGTGGCCCACCTTTATCCAATCAGTGATGGTATGTGTTAACATAACCGTATGCGTTGAGCTCTGTTGTTGGTTTGAAGGAAACTCTGAAGCCTTATTTGATGGGAGAACGTTTGGAGGCTCAACTGCTTGTGGTTGTGAGAGCTTGTTTGGACTATTGGTTCTGAAGAAAGGTCTTCTCCTTGTACGGTTGTCAAAACCAGCAATGGGTTGAAGGTTTACTTCTCTCGTAGCATTGCGTTGCTACGGTTGAGTGGGAAGTTCCCCTTGCATCGTTGGAGCGGGTGGTAGTGGAGCTATTGGTGTAAGAGATGTGGATGGATTCGGAGGATGGTATGCATGTGGGGTGTCTCTCCCAGGAGAAGGAGTCTTAAAATACTCCCAAACTTGGTAGTGACATTGTGGGGTCATGTGACTGATAGAGTCACTTGGAGAAATTGGCTGCTGCATGTAATAGCCATATGGATCTGGTTGCTGGTAAGGGTATTGTTGCCTAGGCGGTGGCCTCCCCCATGACTATGGGTATTGCCACTGCTAGTGTTGCTTGATAGGTTGTGGTAGAGTTCCACTTGGATAATACATTAAAGGTTGGTGGAATTGCCTTGGGTTACCTTGGGGACAAGGTAACCTTCGGGGTGCTTGTCATTTGTTAAGTCTTGGGTTGAGTGCATACACCCCAGACTCTTGCAGATGTGAAATTATTAGGCAACATCCCTTAGGATGGTCATATTGGCAAATCTTACATCCACTGTCATTGTCTGTATTAGAGTCCACAACCTCATCGGTGATAGTCATTTTTCCCTTACCCTTGTTACGTGTATGGTCTGAATCTCTCCTCTTTTTCTTATCATGATCACTACTTTGCTCCTTAGACTCCTCTACAAATTTGAGAATGGTTTCAAATCTACTATCTAAGGAGTCCCACATTTGATCTACCTTAGTCAACAATTCAGTTGTCAATTTCTGAAGTGGCAAGGTTTTCCTACTCACCAACTCTTCGAGTGGTGACTCATCCTCCTCACAGAATCTCACTCCCCTCTTTCGGAGGGAAGGGTCGTGGTTATACTCTTCCATGCTTTATCTCTTATGTAGCTCTCCTTCTTCCTTAATTTCTTTCTCCAACAATATATGAACTTCATGGGACCTAAGTTCTGATAATCTCCCTTAGGCATATGTTCCAAGGGTTCTCCTAGTTTCATGTCTTAGCCCATCTACGAGATGGCAAAGTTGATCCCATTGTATGTAACCATGGCCTGGGCAATGATGTAGCAATGCATAATATCGGCCCATGGTAGCATCCAAGGGTTCATGATTACCTTGCTTCTATCCTTGGATCTGCTTTCACAAGTTGGACACTTTGGAGTACATTTGGTATTTATCGTTAAATAGTTCTAGCATCGTACTCCACCATCTTATGGATTCCAGTTCTAAGGACCTGTACCAACTTTCCACTTCCTTTATGAGTATCCTTAGGAACAAATTTAACTTCTACCACTTGTTTTCAATATTCTGCAAGGCACAATCACCGCAGAATGCCTATAAGTGGTTTTGTGGATCAGCGTTGTATCCCCCCTCAAACCGTAGGATATTATTCATGTCTAGTCTCTTGATCCAACTATCTTTTTGGTGCCTTGTAGGTATTCTAACGACCTCCGTAATGTTTAACATGCTTTGGGTTGCAAGTAGGGGTTCATCATGGTCGTCTCTCTCATGGCGTCTATGATGCCTACGCGGTTCCCTACTTTCCCTTCTTTCATGCCTTGATTCTGTAGAGTGCCCTCATCCTCACTCTAGACACTCTCGTCGAGGTTTCTCATTTTTCTTACCCTTATCCTCATGGTTAGGTTCCTTATGACTGCGTCCTGATGTTGAAGGAGAGGGTGAATGTTGTAATGAAGGGGAAGAGGAAGGAGAACCATCACCATGACAATGTTTCCTACCTTCCCTTCAGTGATCTCTACCCCGATCGTGATGACAATCAGAATGCTTGCCCTTATCTTATGTTTGTGTTCCCTCATTGAACAATTAGTGTTCATGGGGATTAGAACCAGTGTTGTGAATCGTGGAGTGAAGGTTTTGATACACTACCTCCTCACTATCGTTAGGAGGGAGAACATCATTTTGTGGAGAACCTATTGAGATAGGTTCACCACCCTTAATTTCTCTTATGACAGGTGAAGCATTATGGGGTCCTTTGCCCTTCAAAGATGTGTGGTAACTCTCCTACCGTGAGTCCCATTGATGTTGCGCTTATGTGGGATGGTAGTCCCTTTCATTGTAATCGCATGCAATTTATTTAGTGTATAGCTGCGACATGCCAATTCGTGCAAGGGCATGAAGAAGCATGTTGGGGACAGCTCTATCTGGAGGCAACACTATGTTACCCTCAAAGTCTCTCCAACGCAATTGTTCTTCTTGATGGAAGACAAAGGTAAAGTCAGTGATGAGTGGCGAGATACCCCTACACTCAACCATATGAATACAAGCATTTTCACGTGCGATCCGGTCGAACTCCGCAGACGGACTAGTTGTGGTACCTAGATCTATAACCTTATGTCACAGTTCGCTATCTTCCCACCTGGACTAGTATTATATTTATCACTTATGGTTTAGTCTAGAGTGAGGTGTATGATATGTTCCTAATGTAATGCTACTCCTGAAGGTAGTGGAAAATAATATTTAACTAAGCTAAGCTAGGAGGGAAAGGGTAAGAAAATCTAATTTAGCCTAAGTGTGATGAGCAACCAGTTCCTTGATCATCCGTACACATCTTGGACCTTGTGCATGACTACCATTGGGATTACCAAGCGCAGATCCTCGGTACGCCACTGGGATACCAAGTAGTCACACTTAGATGCTCATAATCAAGTTGTACTCATTTCGCGTTACTAGGAGATAAGGGTGAGAGAGAAAGTAGTAAATAACATTTAAATAAATAAAAAAATAAATAAACAAAGTGAATGCTGCAATGATGAAGTAATGTCAATCTTTATTGTCGGTCATGTGCGCATCCAAGTATGTCACACTCGAATAAAGAATGCTATACAATTACATTCACCACACTGCAGGCAGACACTGGAAAATAATCTATCTCTGGAAGGGGAAAACTCCCAAAGCTTCGCTAAGGAACTAAAATAGGATGATCAACAAGGGAGAGCTACTTCTTATTTATATACATTGCGGTAGACTGCGATATCGCGGCCCATGAGATATCGCATATGTGATATCGTGACCCATGAGATAACGTGGGTGCGTTATCATAGCTGTCAGCAATTTCAACAATTTCATGTCTCATCATTTGGGTATATACTCATCGTGATGAGTATATACCACACTGAATTATTGAGGAATTGACAGTTCTTGGTTATGTATGTTATGCCGTCGACTGTCTCTAGTGTTGGTCCTAGGTGGTGAAGTGCTTTTGTGTGGAGAAGAAGACATTTTTGTCTTACTTGGTGTGCTATTTACTGTTATGTTGTTTTTCTCTTGATTAACCCTAAGGGTTTGTTTTAGCTCCCAGCGATGTGGATGATTTCCTATGTTCTACTTAGCGCACAAACAACTAAGTCCCTGACAATGGCGCTAATGATGAGTGGCGAGGTACCCCTACACTCAACCATACGAATACGAGCGTTACACGCGTGATCCGGTCGAACTCCAAGGACTAAGTGCTTATGCGCCTTATGGAACACTCAAGGTTAATCAGTCGTTAGACTTACTTGTATTGTCACAGTTGTATGGTTAAGTAAGTATGAGGCATATGATTTTTATGGCTTTTATGGTTTTATCGCCTATGCTAAGAGGGGAAAGGGTGAAGAGACTAAGTAACTAACTTTCACTAACTAGGCTTTAATTTTCCTAGCATTAGTATTTGTTCCCACTTGCCATTCACACCTTGAACCAATGCAACATTACTGGGATTACCAAACACTATTTTTTACTAGGATTACCAAGCGTAACGCACGTGCTCAAAGCAGTCATGCTAAATGCACTTAACTATGAGTTGAGGGTTGAGAGAGATTAATTATCTAAGAAAGTATTTAAGCATTTAACATTAATTAAATCCCAATTAGCTTAGTCCATGCATTGCAAGGTTTATCAAAAAGTTCATCTTTATTTCTGTACACAAATGTGTGCTCAGGTACAACTTGCTCGAATAAAGATCCATTCACTTTGAGACTCCTACTACGGCACATGGAAATTATTCTAACTCTGGAATGGTAAAATGGCAAGCATTTGGCCAAGGTCTAGATCTAGATGGAGAAACAAGGGAGAGCCGCCTCTTATTTATAGAACTGACGATGGACTATGATATCATGTACGTGATATCGTAGGAACTGACGCGATATCGCGGCTCACGCGATATTGCATCCCATCACTTTCTATTATTGTTTAACATGAAACGGAAAGAAATCCATGAAAACACACATGTATCCAAATAAGTAGAAAGGCACAAAGAGTACTAAATTCCTTTGAAGTCACACCCTATTCAAACCTTTGTATCTTTCCCAAATCTAGAAACTACCAAGGTCATAAGTTCATTATGGTTTTATTAATGAAAAAGGGACCACACATTTCCAAAACAAGGAAAACCATAGAGTTTGTGGATGGTGGATGTTATGGACTCACTGCTTGTTTCATGAAAAAGAAAGCACATCTTAATTATCCATAACAAAATTCAAAGGTAGAATCTAGACACTAATAATCAAAATAATTAGATAACACATGCCCACATCAGTCAAACACACTATACCCAGTTGGCAATAAGGCACATTATTATTAAGACATAATTAAAAAATCACATCCAAATAAAGGAAAATATACAAGAAATTGTAAAATATTTAATAAAAATAAAATGTACTAATGATGTTGTAAAACAAAAATTTTGAAAAATTAATAGTGTAGAAAACAAAAAGGTGTAAATTAAAGAATGTGTAAAACAAAAAGTTGTAAAAGTAACAAGGTGTAAAACAAAAATATGTAAAAAAAAAGGATGAAAAACTAAGGAGCCACTTATATAGTTAGTGTGGATGGCCATCTCCCCTATGACTAAGTTGAAAGGAGGAGATCCAAAAAATTAAGTGTGGTTGTCCATTCAATGAGATGTTTGTTGCATTAGCTAGCTTAGGCTCATGGAAAGGTTTGACTTGTTGTATGTTGACCAATTGTTTATTGTCTAGGCTTTTAGGTTTGTAGATCATCATGGCCCCAGAAGGGAAAGTTTTATAGATGATATAAGGTCCTTTCCACAATGTCTAGAACTTAGTTTGTTGAGGTATGTGTGTGGGGTTCCAGTAAAGGACCTTATCTCTTGGTTGAAATTTGACTTTCCTAATTTTAAGGTCATGGTGCTTTTTGTTGAATGCCTTGTGCAAGTTGTTAGATGATAGGGCTACTAATTGATTTTTTTCTAGCAAGTTGAGATTCACTAATCTTTCTATTTATGCTAAACTTAAGTCAAGGTCGAGGGCACATGCTGTTGAAAGTGTATGGAGCTTGGATTGAATAGGAAGCATTGGTAATTTTTCGTATACCAACTCAGGGAGAATATCTTATATAAAGTTTCCATGTTGAGCGGTAGGCCTAGAGGGCATCGTTGAGTTTTGTGCTCTAGTCTTTCCTATATTTGCTAATAGTTCTCATTAGTATCTTTGTGAGTTCCCTATTTGTTACCTTAGCTTGACTATTAGCTTGGGGGTGGTAGGGTGTTGGTAGTTTATGTTAAACCCCTAAGTGTGTCATGATTTTCTGAAAGGTAGTGCTTATAAAGTGGTTCCATTGTCAAAAATTAATGCACATGGCATACAAAACCTATTTACAAAATTCTATTGTACAAACTAAGCAATAGTAGAAGATGTACAATTGGTGACGGTTGCTCCTTCTACCCATTTTATACAATAGTCAACAGTGACTATGATGTATGCCTTTCCATTTGACATGGGTGTGATGGGACCCATGAAATCAATGCCCCAAATGTCAAAGGATTCTAGTGGTTGAATCCACTATTGAGGTCCCTCCATTTGAGTAGTCATTCTACCATCTCATTGGTAACATTCACAAGAGTAAACATATTGATGAGCATCCCTAAAGATTGTTGGCCAATAGTACCCTGTCATTAGGATTTTAATGGCTATGCATCTTTTAGCATAGTGGCCCCCACAAGGACCCTCATGTGCATCCTAGAGAACATGTAGTTAATTAGCATCAAGGACATACCAATGAATTAGACCATCGATGCATACCTTGTAGAGATGTCTACTGATCTCCATGAAGCACTTTACTTGGTGAAGAAATTGTTGTTTCTTTTGATGGTCCAAGCCTTGTGGCATCTCTTGGATGAGAATATAGTGAGAATGCCATCATACCATTTAGGCTTATGGGGGTAATTATTTCGTTATAGCCTTGGTAAATAAGAGTTCATCAAGAAACATATTAGATAATGAGCTTTCCTCCTCTTTGTTGTCCCATCACAACTAAGATAAGTGATGAGTGATCACATTCTCAATTCCCTTTCAATTTACCATTGTAAGATCAAATTCTTATAAGATCATCAGTCTCCATATGACACAGGGGCTCACCATTGGTTTGTTCATCAAGAAGAAGATGGCGCTATGGTCCATGTGCATAAATAATTTGTATCTAAGCACATGATGCCTGAACTTCTCTAGAGCAAATACCACTGCCATCAATTCTTTTTTGGTGATGGTGTAGTTTAATTGTGTACCCACAATGCTTTGGCTTGTGTAGTGGATGTAATATGGACATTTCCTATCATCTAACTACATGAGCATAGATCCTAAGATGTAATTTGATGCATCCATCATAACATGAAATGGTCTAGACTAGTCGGGTGCCTATAGAATTGAAGTTTCTACAAGTTTCTCCTTCAGTTTCTAGAATGCTTTTTCACATTCCATGGTCTAGGAAAATAGAGCATCTTTCTTTGTTAATTTGACCAATGGTTTTGTGATTGTAAAGAAATTCTCTATGAATCACCGGTAATAGCCAATGTGTCCAAGGAATGACTGAACATCTTTGATGGTTTCTGGTTGGTCATTCCTTGGTTGACCCTTATTTTTTGGGGTCAACCTTAATTCCTTCTTGTGATATTTTATGTCCTAATACAATGCCTTCTTGAACCATTAGATGAATTTTTTACTAATTGAGCCTAAGGTTTGTTTTAACACATCTTTTTAGTACTTGCTCAAGGTGGTCCAGGGCTTGGTCAAATGTAGCTCCATAGGTGGAGAAGTCGTCCATGAAGACTTCCACCCTGCTACCTATCTGTTATTGAAAAATGCTAAGGACCAGATGTTGGGATGTAGCAAGGGCATTACATAGATTAAAAGGAATTTTAAGGTATGCAAAGGTTCCCCAAGGACTGATGAATGTTGTCTTGGCCTGGTCCTTTGGCGCAATCTGGATTTGGTTATAGCCACTATAACCATCCAAAAAATTGTAAAAGAAATGCCCAAATATGTGTCTAACACCTAATCAATAAATGGAAATGGAAAATGGTCCTTGAATGTTGTCATATTCAATAGCCAAAAATTGATGCAAACCCACCACTTGCTACCTTTCTTTGGTAAAATCATGAGTGGACTAACCCACTTACTATCCACAATGGGATAGATAAATCCTGCCTTGAGGAGTTATTTAATTTCCTCCTTAACAATCTGCTTAAATGTGGGGTTCAATCACCTTTGTGGCTACCTCTTTGGCTTCATGGTTGAATTGGAATAGATACAATGTTGGCATATCTTAGGATTAATCCCTGTGAGTTTAGGATATGATTAAGCAAATGTTGCTAACCATTTTCAACCACATTCAACAAAATCTATTTCTATTTTGGAGAAATATTGACATTGATTATTACTAGCTTCTCATTTTTTAAGAATACATATTCCATGCTGGTAGGTAGAGTTTTTAATTCAAGTAGCTCTTACTTGAAATTTTTTGGAATTTCCAACTCTTCTTAATAAGTATCATCATTTGCAGTATCAGAGAGTTGGTGATGAACTTACTCTAGTTCATCCATGCCTATGACATATGCACATGTTAGGCTTTCAATAGGTTTCATGCAAAGTGTGTTGCTCTTAGAATCAATAGTTAGCCACTGGGTGCCCTCTTGTTTTATGGCTACTGCATATAGACACCTTTGAATATTAGCTTTTGGTGCATATTGCTTACATGTAGAAATGGATGCTTGTTTAACAGACCAGAGTGTTTGCACAAAATTACATCTTATATCGTTGTATGCGATACATGGAACTCACTTCTTCTTGATCTTCTTGAATGCTTTTTCTTTAGATATTTCTAGGAAAAGATCTTTAATGCCCATTTTTGCATCAACGGTGCTTAGCCATGCCCTTCCCATGATGATTAGAAAGTTCCCTTTGCAGTTCTCCATCTTGATTACTTTAGAAATCAACAGGATAAGACCAACCACAGATAGTGGTCACAATGTCCTCTACTAGTCCCAATGGAATAGTGATGGATTGATTTGCAAATTCTAATCTAATATTACTCTTCTTGAGAGGAGGTAGGTTTCATGCAATATACATGTCATGAGAAATGAGGTTGATACCAGAACCTAAATCAAGAAGAGCTTTACACGATTCATTCCCAACAATCTGCAAATAAATAAGAGGACTTCCAGGTTCAGCTAATTTCTTAGGAAGGTTGCCAACATCGATCTAATCAGATACAACATGAGTAAGAATAATAGTATGGATCCTTGGCAATATTTGGTTTGAATGGGATTGAAGGAATTTGATATAGAGGGAGATGGAGAAGTAAGGTTTCCAATCACATGTTTATGTGAGGGCTTAGGTGGACTTTTAGATCAGAAAAGGGTCTTTTTCATGTTCTATTGTCCAAACCACTTGGTTGATGAATCGATTATAGATTAGTGGCCCTAGTGGTGTTGCGTTATTATGGTTAGGCTAGAAGTTTACCCTACATAGATGGAGCAGGCAGTAGCTATGTTAAGTGTGGAGGAACGTGTGCAAGAACAGGAGGAGGACAAGGGTAAAAGGTGTTATCCCTCCTTGCATGTGGAGAATGAGTTCAATAATAGTCAGGAGGGTAGTAGTGAGGTTGGAAAGTAGAAAAGTTACTGGAAGAATCACGTGGAAATAAGGATTGCTAAACATAATACCCATATGTATCAAGTTGTCTGTAAGGATATTGCTACCTTGGCGGTGCCAGCATCCATGATTGTGGTTAGTACCACTATTGGTACTTCTTGCATGGTTGTGGTGGAGTTCCAATTGGATAATACTGTTGTTGTTGGTGGAACTGCCTAGAATCACCTTGAGAATAAGGTAATCTTTTGGATGTTTTCCTTTGTGCTATTCGTGGACTTAGGGCATACACCCCAGATTTTTGTAAGTGCGACACAATAAGACAACATCCCTTAGGATGTTCATAATGGTAGATGTCACACCACCATCATCATCTGATTTAGTTCCTACAACTTCATCTATTATAGTAATCTTGCCCTTACCTCTTTGATTGGCACATTTAGCTCTCTTGCATCTCCTACAATCATGATCACTACCTTGTTCTTTGGATTCTTTAGCAATTTTTAGGATAAATTAAAAGTGGCTATCCATGGAGTTCCATAACTAATCAACCTTGGCTGAAATTTCAGAGGTAAAGTTTTGAAGTAGCAAGGTTTTTTGATTCACCATCTTATCAAGTGATGATTCTTCCTCACTATCACAAAATCAAACCTTCCTCTTGCGAATGGAAGGATCATAGTTGTACTCTTCTACATTTTTTCATTTTCTTAATTCTCCTTCTTATTTTGCTACTTGCTCAATCAACCTTTAGATCTAATGGGCTCTTAATTTTGACAATCACCATTGGGCATAGATGCCAAGAGTTCTTCTCATTTTTTATCAGAGCCCATTTATGATGTGGCGAGGTTGCTCCATTTGAGAATAACTATGGCCCAAACATTTATGCAATAAGGAATAGTATCAGCCCATGATAGCATCCAAGGGTTCATGTATTCCTTGTTTCCATCCTTGGATCTGCCTCCTCAGGTTGGACACTCAAGAGGACATCTAATACTTTTCATTGAACAATTTAAGCATTGTACTCCACTGTATGATAAATTCTAGTTCTAAGGACCGATACCAATTTTGTACTTCTTTAATGAGTGTCCTAGGGAATAACTTAAGCTTTTGCCACTCATTTTCTATATTCTACAATGCACATGCATTGTGAAAAGCTTGGAGATGGTTATGCGGATTTGAGTTATATCCCCCTTTGAACCTAGGGATATTGTTCATCTTTAGCCTCTTGATTCAACTATCCTTAATGTGCCTTATGAAAATTTTTACTATCTCTACAATGTTTAGCATACTCTAGGTAGTAAGAAAAGGCTCATTGAAGCCATGATTCTAATGCCTACGATGCCCTCTACTACCCCTTCGTTCATGGTAGCAGGTCTCTCTTGAATTCCCATGTCCCTGGTCTTGACTTTCTTGATGGTTCCTTCGATTATCTCAATCTTGTCAGCCACCTCAATCACAATTGTGTTCCCTATAGTTGTAGTCAGAGCTAGAAGAGGAAGATGATGATGATGAAGATGAAAAGGAAAAAGGACTAGCACCATCACGATGCTTACTACCTCCTCTTTGGTGATCATGACCATGATCATGATCTTGTTTCTTGTTCACATCCTTGCCCTGACTCTCTTACTTGGATCCTCATTTGTCATTGGATCCATTCTTGCTAGCACCAGAATTGTGGATCATGGATTGCAGTTTTTGGTTTTGACCTTCTTTACTAAAGTCAAAGAGAGGAATTTGATTGAATGGAAAACTTTCTGTGAATCATTCTCCACCATCTTTTTGATACAGTAGGTATGGGGAATCATTGAACTAGTTTCCCTTTGTAGATTCGTAGCACTACTCTAGCTGGTGATCCCTTAAACATTGTGCCTTAGTGAGAT
Organism: Gnetum montanum; assembly: GCA_015680685.1. Taxonomy (NCBI): domain Eukaryota; kingdom Viridiplantae; phylum Streptophyta; class Gnetopsida; order Gnetales; family Gnetaceae; genus Gnetum; species Gnetum montanum. The sequence continues at coordinate 1,190,018 of MNCI01011180.1, forward strand.
GATAATCCCTGGCATCATTATCTTGCACAATGTACTTAGCATGAAGTCCCTGGAGACCCAATTGTGTAAGCATTTTTTGGAGCATCATAGGAATGGATTGATCAAGTGGCAACATGATGTTTTCCTCCATGTTGTGCCATTGCAACTGGTCATCCTAGTGTAGGATGAAGGTGAAATTGGGTACATACTCATCAGGATGAGCATATACCACTTAGTATTGTTAGGACCCTATTGATGTACTTTGTCAAACTTGGATAGAGAATCTCTCTTATGAAAAGAAGACATCTTGTGTTAGAAAATAAAAATGTAGTGTGCTTTTTAAAATTGTTGTAGTTATTTTAATAGATGATATGACTTTAGGGTTTTTTCCAATGATTTTGAATAATTTTTACTAAATCCTAGATAGTGCATGTAACAAATAAAAGTCCTTGGCAAAGGTGCTAATGATGAGTGACGAGGTACCCCTATGCCCAACCATACGAATCACAAGTGTTTATGCATGATCTAGTTGAATTCTGTAGACCTTAAGTTCTTAAGTACACTGGTTCTAGGACGTGAAATCTAATTGTGACAATCATTGTCTTCTCAACTATACTTGTGGAGCTTAATTGTATGGTTAAGTATAATTGAGGCACATGATTTTTATTTTTTATATTTTATTTATCTATGATTAAGAGTAGGTTGAAATGTAATTTATAATCAATTTAACTTAATCTAATTGTTGATCAATAACTAACTATCCTAACATAAGTATTTGATCCCACTTTTCATGTCTTGAATGTGTATAATGCTACTAGGTTACCAAATGTTGAGCATTGCTGGGATTACCAAGAGTCATACACATGCTTGAAGTGGTTATACTTATGTGCTTCATTAATTGACTACTATTGAATCTAATTAGCTTACTTTGGCTTAATTACTCAGAAGCATTAAAGGAAATTGCATGAAAAATTGAATGCATAAATAAAATATTTAAGCTAGCCAAGGTGTTGCAAGGTTTCGTTAGAAAGCTCATTTTTATTTTCACACACGCTACTATGCTTAGGTACAACAATGCTTGAATAAAGATCTATACACTCAATGACTCATGCTACAAGCACTTTGGAAAATATTCTAACTCTAGAGAAAACAAACTACAAGAGGTTTGCTATGCTATGACAAAAACTATATCAAAATTGTGTGTCCAAGTGCTATATTTATAGGCCAGCACATACCCTATGATATCAGATATTTGACATCGCATCTTAGGACCCAATATCAGATATCAAGCTTTCAATATCAAGTATCTGATATCGAAGCTAGACAAAACACTATTCATCAATATTAACCATTGAAAAATTTAAATGCATGAATGATAAATGTAATTATAAATTACTCATTTATGAAAAATGTAACATTAAGAACAAACAATTAAACATCAAAATTATTTCCCAAGCAAGAAGCTTTTGGCAGACATTCTTGTCCATCCTTTTGAATCTATTTGCCTATCCCCTTGTATGTGCTACTTGTGTTTTATTATTAAACTGAAACTAAACTTTTTCACTTATGTCTTGTGAGGACCTCTGGCATGCTTAGGGTGCAAGTACAAGGTTTTGAACCTACTACCTTTAAGTGCAAATTAATACAAGCTAACCAAATGGCCAATGTTCCATGCTTTATAGTAATAGTTATTATTGAAATAAAACTCAAGTTTTTCACTTATGTCCCATGAGAGCCTTTTGGTGTGATTAGGGTGTTGGTGCTAGGTTTTGAATCTTTGGTGTGCTTAGTGTATAGGATTCTTATGGCATCATCTATCATAATGGTAACAACCTTCCAATAATGTTTTACTCTATAAGCTTGTTTAACAAATACTCAAAACCAAGCTTGAAGGCACCCATTATCATGAATTTAGAGTCATGATAGAATAAAATGAATATTACAATACAAATAAACCAAATTAATAATTTTATGAATCTAACAATTCAAATGAATACAACTAAACTTGATGCATTAAATTAACCATACCCCATGCATATTCATGTTGCATGTTGAATCCATGACTAATAATTTGTTTTGAGAAAATTATCCCATTTTCTCTCTCATTTATGTTGTTTGAATGCCAAGAATAAATGGTTTACCTTGAACTAGCCATTAACAATAGAAAATATGCTCCTAGTATACTTCAATCCATTTTTGAACACCTTTTTTCATTTGTTTTGTTATACTTGTATTATTTTCCTATAATATTTTTAGATATATTTGTAATGTCTTGTCATTTTAAAAATGCATCTTAATTTACCATGTTCACTTAGATAGAATTTTTTTTACAATTCCAACCTATATTTTTACTCAGTTTTATCTACGATAATCTACTCTTGACTATTTCTTCAACATCTACATGGACTTTCTTAGATAAATGTGGAGCATGTAAAGTACAAGCAATTATATTTAAAAAAAAAACCAAATCCATGACATATATCTCCATTCTTATTTATATGTCTTTTCTCTATGTAGAAAATAATAGCAAAACCTAAATATATTCTCATTGCTTAATTACAAAGTGACATTGGCATCCTCTCTGATATTGGCATGACTTATCTCCTTCATTTCAACTTTTTTTTGTGCAATTCTTTTTGTTAAAATTAGTAGAATGCATATGACTATTATCTTCATCTTTTATAAAATCATGAACTTGATTAATTAGTGATGAGTAGTGGGTATCCCCTACATTCAACAATATGAATCACAAGCATTCATGTGCAATGTGGTAGAATTCTATAGATGGAATTAGTATGGTATCTAGATTGTTAAGCATTGATCGCAGGTCATTATCTTCTCACTTGGACAAGTGGTAGCTTTATCATGTATGGTTTCATCCAAAGTAAGGAATATTATTATTGATGTTGTTGAGGCCTTAAACTAACTAATTAGTAACATAGAAATTAATTATTTAATCTAATTAATAATAAAATTAATTCTAAAACTATGCTAAGGGCAATGAGTATCTATTCCTAGCTTGTCATACATGCCTAGAACTCATGTACCAACTGCTAGGATTACCAAGTGAATATATGTTCATGCTCAAAACTGGTCATGCTCATTTTACTGATTGATTAATGCACATGGAAATGTAAGTATTGTTAAGTACATAGAAAGTAAATTGCATCAAAAGTAAATTTATTCTAAGTCAAAGTGCTACAATGAATATGAATCAATCTCAATCTTATTATCATTCATGGAATATGTCTAGGTACAATGCCACTCGAATAAGGTATCATACAATTGATGTAAATCCATGCTATAGGCACTCACTGACTATTTGCTAAGATTATAAGAGAAAATTACAAGAGTTTGGCTATACTATTGATCAAATGGTGCCAAATCTGTGGCAGGTGCTTACATATTTATAGGCAAATATAGATACTACATCAACATGATGCATTAACTCATTTAGCTACATTAATGAGGATGTGTTGACATAGCTAAGTTATAGCATCTACGATATGGAAAATGTCATTTAGCATCTGCGATATCTTATCTAACTGATACACTTGATAAAATGATACTTCATCATATCCACATGACTTAGTTACTTGACATATCAGGTTTCATTATACCTCCATGATTGATTAAAAATTTGTCCTTGAGTTATATATAAATGGATGAAGTTTCATTACAAAAAATTATGGTTTAAATAAGACTAGATTGGTTACCATTACAAAACTTGAGTATCGTATTACAAAATTTTATTCAAGTGAACACATTACAACATGATAAAAAGGATAGGACACACACCAAAGTTTGTAAAATTGTAAAATATAAGCATAGATATGGAATTTAGGCTAGAAGATTTTGATCATGTCTACTCTTTTTTCAATTGTTTTGAGGGGCAAAGACTTGTGTTAAGTTTTGACATGTTCAATGAAGAATCACGTTCAACCCTACTAAATCACCTTCAATGAAATGGACTAGGTTTACTTCAATGAAAAATCACCTTCAACCCTACTAAATCCAAATTTTATGAAAAGATAAATAATATGCTAGGAAACAAGAAAACTAGCTATATTCAATTATTTGAAAAGAAGATTACAATAGGATTTGAGAATTCCCTCAAAATATCCAAAACCTCTTAAAACACTCAAACAATGTTATAGAGCATGAGGCTTTATAACCACACTATGGCTATTCTTAATGCAAGACACAACCAAGAGAGAATCTCTCCCATAGCCTAAGATTGACATGTCAACTTATAAGGCATAAGATACACTAGGCCAATACTCAATCAATTGACTAAGAGCTACATGCACACTCATGCACTCTTCACATGTGCTCTCATGACATCTCACTCACATCTCTCCTTGGTACAAGCATGAACACACCAATATTTATTAGTAAAAACAAGATAAGATACCTAGGAAACCTTCCTCAATCACAACTTGAAGATCCTTTGCTATTTCCATCCTTTTCCATCTTCTCCTAAGTTTTTTGCAAACTGGAATAGGAAATTCTAGAAGTTTTCTAGTTGTATGGATCATCTTTGGCCTCCTTAGTCCATTTCCTATCAAAACTAGAAACACAAATTAGACATCTCATATGGACTTGAGATATATCCACTACAGTTAGGACATCTAAGCCCAACCTGAGATATCTTAGCTAAGATGTCTTAGCAACTTGTGAAACATCTCACCTTAAACTAGGATGTCGTGCTCAAGATGTCTATATTTCTCTTGAGATGTCTTCTATAAGATCTCAAATCCTAGCCAAGACATCTCCTATCCATTAAGACATACCTCTTGAGATCTTAGATAAGATGACTTCATGACTTGCAATATGTCTTCATAGAGCTTGAAACCTACAAAAACCACATGTAGGTAAGAGAACAAGGGGATAAAAAAAGGTGTTCCTAAACTAGCTCTCCAATATTTTAGAAACTCATGTGAACAACACAGTAGGAGCTGAAGTGATCCCTTACTCATAAAGTTTGGTCTCATGTGCCCATGCAACATCATCTATGGATTGATCTTCCTAATGAATCAAGTATTCATGTCTCTTTCCTCCTCGAGTGCTTGAATCTTATCTCCTCTTGAATATGATTGTCTTCCTTTCCATTGATCCTTCTTAACTTAGAGAAGTGTACCTACACCAAGTCACCAATAGCAAAATTTGGCTTCCATTTTTCCTCATTCCTCTTAAGGACTCTCTCTTCAGCCTTCTTTTTAAGATTTGATTTTACTTGTGCATGGAGATCTCTCATCTCTTACACAAAATTAGCACTCACTTAAGCTTCATCATCAAAGCTCTTCAAGGTATTCACCATCTTAGGACAAAAATCATAGTTCATGTCAAATGGGCTTTTACCAATAACAACATGAAAATCATTATTGCATGAAAAATCAACATGACATAAAACGTTTTCACACCTATTATGTTGTCCATGATACAAAAATCTCAATATGTTCAACAAGGATTTATTTACCATCTCCATTTGGACATCAGATTATGGATGATATGCACTATAAAAATTTAGTTTTGATCCTAAAATTTTTCAAAGGGATCTCAAAAAATGACTTATGAACTTGGAGTCTCTATCACTAATAATATTCAAAGGTATTCCATGCAACTTAATGACATGCTAGAAACATAAATTTCACACATTAGAAGCATCACTTACCTTTTTACATAGAATGAAGTGTGTCATCTTTGAGAACCTATCCATAACAACAAAAATTGCATCACTTTCACTTTTGATTTTTGGAATACCTCTTCCAAAATCCATAAACACACTTTCCCATGGGCCCTTGGGAATTGACAAAGGCATATAATGTCCATCCACTTCTTTACCTTCTTTGAATATTTGACAAGTCAAACACTCCTTCACAAATTTCAAAACTCATACTCAATAATGTCCCTCCACTAGTCTATCATACTCAATAATGACTCTTTGAGGCTCCTCTAAACCTACCCAAAATCAACAAAATCACTTTTACATTCCACATGAGGTATGTTGAAATTCACCACATGCATCTTGGATAATGCATTAGTCACCTCATTGGCAACACAAAATTAAACTCCTGTAACTGTACAATCCTCTTCATGTGCTTTACAGTCAACTTCTTTTGGAAATTTAGAAATTGTAGTGGTTTGTGGTCTATCATCAAGGTGAACTCCTTGAGCAACAAGTAATGCCTCCAATGCTTGATTGTAAAACTAAAAGCATATATCTCCTTCTCATATATGCTATATTTTTGCCTTAACATATTTAACTTTTCAAAAATGAAAGCAACAAATCTACCTTCTTGTGAAAGTATCCTACCAATGGCAAGTTCACTTACATCCACCTCTACCTAAACAAGCTTTTAAAAATTTGCAATTGCACGCAACAATTCACTAGTAATTTTTTCTTTTAACAAGTTAAAGCTCCCTTGGGTTTCATTATCCCATTGGAAATCTTTATTTTCTTCAACAAGGCAAACATATGCCACTAAAATTTTTGATGAACTAGTTATTGAAACCTACTAAATTAAGAAATGATCTTAGCTTTCCAACATTCTTAGGAGTTGGCCATTCCCTAATAGCTTTCACTTTGATAGATTCTATTTGAATTTTGTTTCTAGAAACCACATGCCCCAAATATATGATTTCCCTCTTGAAGAAATAACTTATCTTCACATGGATCACTAACTATGCCTTCTCCAATTTAAGACACATCATCCTTAAATGATCCAAGTGCTCTTCCTCATTAGATTTATATACTAATCATGTCCTTCAATACATCATGCATAAATCTCATGAAAGTAGTAGGTACATTCATGAGCCCAAATGGCATCATCAACCACTCAAAAAATCCATTTGGTGTTTTGAAAATATCATTCATTCATCATTAGAGTTGATTCTAATTTGATGGTAACCACTCTTCAAATCAATTTTGCTAAAAAATTTAGCATTGGTAAGGACATCAATAATATCATCTATCCTTGGAATAGGAAACTTATACCTCACTGTTATCTTGTTCACTACCCAAGAATTAATGCATATCCTCTATTCATCCTTCTTCTTCTTTGGCACTAGCACCACTATAACTACATAAGGTGAGATGGATTTCCTCATGAAGTCATTTGCAAGGAACTCCTCTACTTGCCTTTATAATTCTACCCATTAATTTGGTGCCATTTGGTAAGCTCTCTCATTTGGAATGGTAGCACTAGGAATGAAATCAATTTGATATGGTACATTACTCATTGGTGGAAATCTATCTAATGCCCCCTTGAACACCTTGGAAAATTTCTCCTTTAAGCCTAATAAACTTGTAGGAAGTTTAACCTACACATCATCATGGTTAGAAGAAACTATTGATACAAAAACAAATCCAAAACTTGTTTCATCATATTTCTTAATATATTCCCTCTCTCTTATAAGGATTAAGTAAGCATTAGATGAGCTTTACTACCTCACTTATTTAGTTATCATGGGAATCAACTCATGGATTCCATCAGATCTAGCTATACTCCATATATTTCTTGCTTATCAAATTAAGCACCATTGTCAAAATTCCAAGATCTTCCAAGAATTACATCAGCACAATCTATTAGAAGCACAACACATTTCAAAACATTATGAAAACTCTCAATTGTAGATTTCAAAGTACATTGTTCCCTCATCTCTTAAGAGAAATCTCTAGACAATTAATGCATTTTATAGGATCTATGATGAATATTAGTTATCAAACCCAATCTAGCAACTACTTGATGAGCAACAAGCAATCCCTATGCCCAATCATACAAATCACCAATGTTCACTAAGCAATCTGGTTGAATTTCGTAGACTTTAGCTGTATAAGTACACTTGATCTAGGTAGTGAATTTGAAGGATGTGATCATTGTCTTCCTAGTTTCACCTATGAGGCACAATGGTATGGTTAAGTGTAACTAAGACATATGATTTGTATCATTTTTATATTTTTTATTTAATTTTCCTAAGTGTAAAAATAAATTAATTAAATGCTAATTAATCTAGTAACTAATTAATGCCTTAACTAATCCTAACATAAGCATCCATTCCCATCTATTATACACATCTTGAACATGTTGCAACACTACTAAGTTGGCAAGCGTAAGCGCTACTGAGATTACCAATCGTTAATGTATGCTTGAGATGGTTCTAGTTATGTGCATTAATTACTTGCTATTAATTAATTAATTAAATGCATGAATAGTAAATGCATAAGGTAAAGATTGTGCTAAGTCCAAGTGCTACAAGGTTTATCAAGAAAGCTCATCTTTTTTGCTATCCACACTAGGGTGTCCAAGTACATCAATGCTCGAATAAATATCCATATACTTCTCAACTCCTATTGCGGGAACTTAGAAAATATTCTAACTCTCAAATAGACAAACTGTAAGAGTTTAGCTAAGCTATGAATGAATGAATTCCATAAATGTAGTGGATAAGTGCATTTATGTAGGCAAGACTAGATACTTTATCAATGCATATGCGTCGATGCATCAAACCATGTGTCAATGTGATCACATTGATGCATTCGTGTCAATGTAGATAAACCCATGATGACTCATCATACCTTCATGACTAAATTAAAACTCATCCTTAAGTGAACAAAAGGGAGGAACTAGTTCTTTGTAGAATTTTGGGAAGGTATGGGATTATTTATTTATTTACTAACATAGACACTAATTTGAACTGAGGCTAAGTGCCCAAGTATATAGATTTACAATTTTTATTAAAATTGGTGTTAATGACAAAAAAATTGAACATCGTTACCACATCTGATAGCAAAACCCCTCTGGCGGCTTGAAGATGTAAAGAAAATCAAATGGTCCTAGGCAATGGAGGTTCATGAGGTGTCGAAGGATCTTCATGTGCCTCTGGTACATGTGGCTATTGTGGTCGAGGCTATGACAATTATGGTTGCCTTGCTATAGCTACAAGTATTGGTGGAAGATAGAAAACATCCAACACTGATTTCATCTTCTCCTCCTTACTCTAGGGAATATACATGGTTCACGCAACATCACAAATGTGGGTTAGTATGGGAACATTCTACAAATAGAATATTATAGGGAATAACTCCTTCATGTTGATGAACCAAGCTACAAATTGTTTATGTTCGACATCAAACGCCCTGACAGCATTTTGCAATTCTTTGTAGTCATTCATCTTGTAGGCCAGGTTCTTAGTTATTGACCATTGATCGATGAAGCACTCTCTGAGAACATTGAGTTTAGCAGTGGTAGTTTTTAGCTTCTACTTCATCTCCTTATGATGCTTGAACTTAGCCTCATACAACAAGTATGAGCTAGCCACCTACATCTCCAATTCTAACCTTGGCCTCTTTGTAGTCAGCATTGGTAAGTTTACATAACAGAGGTTGGTGAGCTCCATGTACTCCATCATCTCTTCAATTTTCAGCTCCTTGAGGTGGATTTCTACCTTGTTGTACATATTTAGTCCATCAAAGATGTGTTGTGATACATCACCTCCTTGTTGGAGCTATTGGAGGGCCTCGTTGACTTTTGCCTTCGCCAGTTTGATCTCTTTTTGAAGGCCAACTCGGTTCCTGTAATGGTTCTTTACCCTTTCAAATTTGAGGGGCTCATTCTTCTATGAAAGAACCTCAATTGCAGATTTTTGGCAAAGAGCATGGACCTCTGCCATCAAGAGATTACGATTTTCTGCTGCCAACCTCCTTAGGTTCATGGTTACCTTGGCAAGCTATTCTTAATGTTGTCTTATATATCCAATCATATATTCTTTTTGAATCTCAACATTATGTTGGCAATAGTTATTGTTGGTCAAAACAATATTCTCCTTGTGAATCTCTGATAAGTCCTTCTAAGTGTTGTAAAACATTATTGCTACTATGAACTCATCAAAGACCACGATCTCCTTATTATTTTCAACAATATGAAATTTTTCTTAAAGTTGTAGAAATACTTCATCTGTAGTTATGGCCTAGCCAAGAACTATGGGATTAGCCAGGTAGGCTCATAATTCTATAACTTTAGCAGCCAAGCACCAATTTTTAGTTGTGGCTACCTTCAATTGGGCATTGGTGATGAGGTACTTGCCTTAGCCTCCAACAACATAAACTAGATTGCAGTGATGTCATCCAAAAGGTCAAAGACCTTAGGAATTGGATGCTTGATCCCCACTAGTCATTTTAACAATTCTTCATGCTAGGTTGCACTAAATCTTCCACTTGCTACTTCTATAGATGTTTGCACATCTTTGAGTGCAACAATATCTAGCACAGAGGTTGCATGAACATTGAGTGCTTCGCCCACTTAATTAATCACCATGTTGGCCACTATTTTTTACCCTTAGTGCTACATCACTGAGACAGTTAATCCATTGCCTTCCTCTAGGCATACTAAGAAGGTAGTGACATTTTTAGAGATCTTTGAAAATTTTTGTTGTCCTAGAATGGATACCATTTCCTCTCAGGTAGTAGGATTCAAGCCTGGAGGTGCTTGCATTCATTGGGTAGAAAACATTGACATTGTATCCTCTAGCCAACTAATGGTATGAGTGACATAGTTCAAGTGACTTAGGGTTGGTCGGTAGGTAGAGGGATCACCACCCAATCTTGCTTGCTACTGTTATAAAAGTTGCTTACTAAGTCTTTGCATGCACTCCGTGGCAACACAAGCTTATGACATTGTTCATCAATGGGTGGTGGTGGTCACTACTTCTCTTATTGCATCTTAGTAGGCACCTTGTCTTTCATCATTTCTACCCAAGAGGTAGTAGGAGCATGTCGAAGGATGTCATTGGAATAGTGGGCTATTCCTCCCCATTTGTGTAGTTTTTGAATCAGGCATGAGAAGGGAAGTGCCTTTCTCCCATGTTCATTTTCCTTGAAGCACTTCTCTATCTTAAGATATATTAATTATGCAAGATTTACAAGAAATTTCCTACTCAAATTCACACATGCACAGGTAGAGAAGGTTGTCACCTTGCTTGACCTTACCTTTAGATTAAGGTGGTAGGCCATAATCTTGAAGTATGCTTGTTCTATCATTGTGAGTGCATTGTATTCTTTGTGGTCAACTCGATAGCATCATTGCATTCACTTCTGCTTTACCTTTGGGTCTACTTGTGTTGAGATTTCCACCAAGGTTGGCCTGATGTTTGGCAACCTAAGGTCTTGAGAGATGGCCTTCATCAAGTAGGATACATTAATGTCCTTGATTTTCATAGTGGCATCAGCTTGCCTATTGTTCTAGAAGAGATATGTTTCTTCCATGTACCATTCTCCATTGGAGGTAAGAATAGGTCACATGGGAGAATTCTATAATTGAGTTTTGACTTCTTTTGGGGCTAAGTGGAAGAAGGTACAAAAGTTTAGTTTTTGGAGAACTAATCGTTGAATCTCCTTAGCCTTGATTTTCCTAAGGTAGTCATTCATCAATGTGACCTCAAGGTTTGACCTTGGTATTGGTGCCTCATCCTATTGGAATTGCTTTGTTTTAGCTTTGGGAATTTATTGAATAGATCCCACTTTAGGCTCCTCCTCAAGAGGTCCCATTACATGCGTTTCAGCTACTTGTTCCTAGGATTGTTTTGGCTATTAGCCCCTTCTAGTTCTGGGTTGTTTGTCCCTTAGTTGGGATGGTTCCACCTCTTATCCATGTTTGTCCCTTGGTCTAGGTGCCATTTGTAATCACAACATAACCAAAAATTAGTTTTTGGTATGTAACTCAAACATTTTTGATACCTTGCCTCTTTGGATTAGTTACACTTGGCTAAGTTGTGATTATGGTAGATTTGATTATTTTAATATTATTTCATTTAGATGGCTACCAAAGTTCAATGGAAAGGTTTAACTTTCATGAATTAGTGATTTTAATATTATTTTATTAGTTAAATTTTGTGGGAGTTAGAAAAAATTCAAAATTTTTTTTGTCAAAAACCTAAGGCTTGTGGCCCCTACAACATAGAGCTTACCTCTAGTAGTTGTAAGACTGAAGAACAGGGTCAATTGGACAAGTGGTTTGTGAGATATGGGCTCTTGGAATGACAAAAACTCCTTGTGTGTTTGGAAGAAATATGCAAAAATGACAATATATATATATATATATATAGAAATTTTATGCTACATTGATGTGATCATGTTGATGGGGTCGTGTTGATGTAGTTGGGATTGCATTGACACAGTTGAATGCAAAAATTTTTGCACTTTAAAAACTAAGAAGAAACAAGGAAAATTTGAATGAAATTGGAGTCCAAAGAAAGCCTAGAACATGATGAAATGCATGAAGAGGACTAGATAAATCACAAAAAAGAAGATTTAATATAGAGAATTTGAACAAAGGAGTTCATAATTGGACATAATTGACATGGAGCACAAAACATTTGAATGAAAAAATGCCTAAGGGATAAGGAACATAACCAACCCAATTAAGGAGTATGTAAGTGGGTCCTCCCCATAGTAGGCTCATGCCATTAATGCCCTTGCATGCCCTCAAACCAATGAGTCTGTGGGCCACATAGATGATTAATGGTTACAGTTAGTTAAGGACCAAATCATCAAAGAAACTATCAAAGAAATTTGACCATATCAAACCAAGACATTTAAAAAAACATGAGAAAATGAAATGAAGTGAGTTATGGAAAGCGTAGGTGGATGAGAGATAGTTGAATGGAGTCCTATATCATGATCACATGAAGTCCCTTGTGGATTTTGTGATTAATATGATCTGATAATGTCCATCCTTAGTTTGAGTTAAAACCAACCACTTTCAATGACTTTACATTGACATGCTAAGACTAGTACACCTCCCAAGGCATAAAAATATCTCCATAGATCAATCACCATTTGGGAAAGAGAAGTAGGAAGTGAGATGAGCCTTAGTTAGAGGGGATCATTAGGCATGGGTAACATGTCTTTTTATTTCCATAACTAATGCTTGTAGCCTATTATTTTGTCTAAGGGATATGCTTTGAATTTCCATTACTCTTTTGTTTTTTGAATTTTTGGTTGGAAACCACACCATGTAAAGACTTTGCATACTATTATTGGTCAACAATAGAATGATAAGAAATCCATGGAAACACTCATGCATCCAAGAGGATAGGCACATACAAAGAGTGTTAAATCCTCTTAAAGTTACACCCTTTGAAATGCCATAAAAATTTGCATCTTATAGCCAATTTTCATCATGTAGCATTCACCCCATGAAACCTAAGGCAAAACTTCATTGTAAATGTGAAGATTGTAATCCATAGTGGGCAATTTCACATAGTTTATACTTTTGAGATTGAAAAATGCCTCATAAGTGGTCAAACCCTCATTCCCCAAGAGAACAAATTCACTTAATGTCTATATTTAGGCTTTGGGGGGGGGGGGGGGGTTGTTTGGGGGGGGTCAAAAATGCCTTTTGGAATGCTAGAAAAGGTAATTTGATGGGTTTTATGGAGGCTATATACTTTTTTTATGTTGAAAACACATGTAAGGGATAAATATCACCTATTCCCATCATGGAAGGATGGGGGTTTTGGAAACTTTCTTCCTTCAACATGGAGACTACATGCATAGCCTGGAAACCTTCCCCACTTAGCATAGAAGTTTTTCCCCTAGTATGGAGTCCTCACCCCTAGTGTTGAAAATTGCATTCCCCTAGTATGGAAGCAACAAAAGCCAAAATTCATCACTTCATGCACTTCAACATTGATGAGCCACTTCAACAAGCATGGTGGAAAGCTTAGTGTGGAAGATTCATCTCTAGCATGGAAGGTGTACCCTAGTTACCATTTATAGTAAATGCAATGGCCATGGGGGAAGGCGCTTACTATGTATAGTAACCTCCCAAATTTGGGCATGCATCTCACCTAAACAAGGTAGAAATTGGCAGCCAATTTCTAGCCATTTTATAGCCAAATCATAGTTGTTTTGTTATCCCATTCATGGCCTAAGACCTATAAAAACCAACCTTCCAAACCATTTACAGGTTCAACAAGTTTTACATAAGCAAAGACTTTTAGTTTAACACTTAAAAAATTTTTTTATACAATTCCATACTTGGGCATTCTCAAGCACTCAAGCGTTCTTGCAATCTTCCATGTTTGCATTCTCTTGAACCCCAGCATGAAAGCATTATAACCTTGAGACTTGTGGATTTTAGGTGTCAATGATGCATTTCTAGGATCCCCAACCCCCAATGTGGAGCACTTTGACCACCAAGTTTCCACTTTTCTCACCTCCTAGCAATGATCAACATTGTAGGTCTAAGATTACAAAACCAGAGCTTCGATAGCATCGAGAATGATAGGACATCTAGATCGTGGAGTTAATTGCTTTGACTTCAACGAACCCTAAATCCCTGTCCAAGTGAACCCCCCTTGTTACCCATTCAGGAACCATTTATACACATTTCTCTAATTTATTCTTTATTTTTCCTAATAAAGTTTTATTTTTTTGGTTTTGTGTGCAAGATATATTTTTTTATTTTCTATGCATTATTTAGATTTGCTATCAATTTTTGGATTCCATTTCACTACACCATTTTACAAACCCCCAAGTCCTTGGTTCATTTGCCAAACTAGCTAGGGCACCTCGGATCGCATTTTTATAAAGGCCCTAGGGATTTGAGGTTGAGGAACTACTATGCATTAGATCTCCTTGTATATAATTCCAGCTATTGAATTTTTTGATCACAATAGTTTTTCTTGATGCTAGAAGGAGGACCTTTGCTTGATTTCTATGGCCAAATCTTATTATCATTATTGCCAATGTTGCCTATCATATTGAAACTATTATTTTGTATCCAAAACCTTTGAATCTACATTTTAATTAACACTGCCATCCATCCTCCTCTACTTCCAAGACCTAGTGTGGAGTGGTAGGCATTTGGGCTTTGCAATTTTTACAATATTTGTTGTTTTACAAAGCCAACCTTGATTTTCTAGTGCACTTTCTTCTTTGGTAGTCAAAATTTTCTTAGTTGTCAATGTTGGTGGTGCAACCCTTCTAGAAACTATGGGACTTCTAGAAGTTAGCTTCCCCTCCAACTTTCCGTGCTAAGAAAATTGGCAGCTTGCCAAAACCAAATCTTAGAGGAAAAACACTAATTTTTCACTTTGGTTTTCAATCCATCCCTTCTACAATTGAGGCTTAACATAAAAATTGTAAGTGGATGGATGGTGGTTTTTCACAATAGCTATTGTGAATTTTTTCCTCTAAAACTAATGTTGATATCTTTTCCCCTTTTTCCTTTTTGCTAACAATTTCTTTTTTATATCTATTTCTAAGGTGGGTGGTTCAATCCTTCTAGAAGCCATCAAACTTCTAGACGTTAGCTTCTCCCCATCCTTCTAAGCTAATAAAATTGGTAGCCTACCAAAACTAAGTTAGTGGGAAATATCAACTTTTCACTTTGATTTTTCAGCCTTTCCCCCTTATTAACATTGGGTTAGGAGATGTGAAATTTTCATTATCTCACCCCCCTTCTTTCCCTCGTACCATACCCAGCATAAAAGTAGTTGGGAGGCTAATGTGGGAGAGGCTTAATACCAACTTTGCCGAAGCCAACATTGCAAGTTGAAAACCTCTTTCCATATTTTCACAGCCAGAACTTCTAAAAGATCAATGTTTCCCATTCCCCCCTATGATTAAAACTGCAGCATGAAAGTTGTAGGTGGTTGGGTGATGGTTTTTTATAGTAGTTTTTGTAAATTTTTTAGTCCTAAAGATAGCGTTGAAACTTTTTCCCTTTTCTTTTTGCTACCAATTTCAATCTTTTTTAGCTTCTAAAGTTGATGGTGCAACCCTTTCGAGAATTATCAAACTTCCAAAAGTTAGCTTTCCTTGATTTTTCCAAGCTGAAAAAACTGGTAGCCTACCAAAACCAAGTTTCAGTTGAAAAATCCAACTTTCCACTTTGATTTTTAGCCTTCTCCCCATCAACGTTAGAATAGAAGGGGTGAAATTCCCATTATTTCATCCCCCTTTCTTCCCCCTCCCTTGCCATACTTGGCATAGAGGCAGTTGGGGGGTTGGGCAGGCCAGCATGGGTAAGGCTTTTTACTAACCTTCTTAGCTTTCCATTTTTGGTAAAGTGGTAAATCCCCCTTACCTCCTACTTACTAATTTTAGTAAATACTTCATTTTCAGCTATTTTTTTCTCTAAACGTTTTTGAATTCCATTTGCTAGAATTTACTTCTATTTTATCATCTATAGCCTTGCTTTAAGCCATTCACAACACCATAGCCATGTCTTTCTAGCAATCTATCAAGTTGCCCCTCACCTTCATTAGTGAAGGTCCTAGCTAACAAACCATGAGGGTATATGACCCTAAAGACCTACTATCATTGAATGTAGGCAATCTTTAAGGGTTAGAGGAAAAATTCCTAATTTTGCAATCATAAATAAAGATCGATATAACTTCATTTGCACCAAAATATAGGCTGGCATGCTAATTCCACATTTGAAAGTAGAAGCCAGAAGGGAGTTCTAACTTATTCACTGTAATGGTAAGGAGTACATCCCTTCCCCTTATTACCAAATACCTTTATTTGGTATCTATGTGGGTATACTAGCCTAATTAATTGAGATGGAGGAAGAGGATGAAAAACATAGCTTTGAAGAACAACAGGAGGAGGGTGAATTTAGGGTAGAATTTGAACCTGAAAACATCCTGGGAGGATTGTTCTAACAAGTAATGCCCAAGGCCATCGAGCCTTCCCTTCATGCCTTTTTTTTCTCCATGGTCATGGTACCGCCATCTTCCACAGCTAACCCCACATCGGTCATACCCACACATTGAACTTAATCGATCCCACAAACTATGATTCATAATCCATCTATGTGATTTTCCACATGGCCTCAATCTATGCAACCATTAATGGTGATTTTTACCATCACAAACCGATTAACTACTTGTGTGGGGTCCACCATGGGACCCTAACCAACTCAAGGGTCACACACCCCATTTGTCCCATTTGTGCCTCAGGTACCGACATAAACATCCTTTTCTTTATTTGGCTCACAAGTCACAACCATAATGCAACCTCTTCCTTCTATCATGAAATCCATAGTAAGGCCACAAGCCTCACAACAAATACCACAACCCTATGTACAAACCACACAATCAACAAGGCCACCATAGGGCTTGGATCAAGCCTTCTAGATGGTCTAGGGCCTAATAGAGAAGCTAAAGAGGCTTAAAGCCTCTACCTCACAGATTGTCAAGATTATGGATATCTACTAAGATGATTCCATAAGTCCTGTAGTCTCATCCTTGACACTTCCTCCTAGTGTCCCTATTCCCCAATTTAGCAAATATAATGGAGAAGGTGATCCTAATGCTCATCTTATTACCTTTTGATCCAAATGCTTACTCTTGCAACCATGGCCTCATACCATCACGAGGATTTCCCTATGTCCTTGGTTGGTATTGTGCATTACCTAGGGGATCCATATCCTCCTTGGAGGACCTAGTAGCCAAATTTATCACCCACTTCAAGTATAACTTAAAGCCCAACACCATGCATGACCAACTCATGAAAGTCAAGTAAGGGCCCTTAGAACTTGTATAGAAATTCTAAGGATGGAATGGACTACTTAATGAAATACTAGAGATCATAGTTGAAACACATCTTTTAGCCATATTCAAGGAAGCAATGAATGACTTTATCAAGTCTAAACTTTACTACCTTAACCTATAGTCTCTTAGCTAAGCATTCATGCAAACTAAGAACATAGAAGATGTTGCGAAGGCTAGTCATGATCTGGCCTGCATAGCATATAAAAATTAACACACTAAGAGAGAAAAAGAAAAGAGCAAACAAAAGAAAACAATCATAGAAATAGTGACAAAAGAAAGAAAAACTACAAGCTAGGGGTTGAGGGCAAACCCACCCAAGGCCCCCACTAATGACTGTAATAACCAATGATCAACCTCTAGGGCTACTACATCAACAACAACCAAACCTAATTTCAAAAGAAAAGATAGGTCCAAATACACTACCTTACCTATGAAACCATTTAAGTTACTAGACCAATTATTAAAGAGTGGGCACATGCAACATAAACAAATGATCAAAGCCACTCAAAAAAAAAAAAACACGAGCAATTATGTGAAATAGCCAAAGATCTCACTAAAGTAATGAAAGATAACTTGCAACTACCTAGGTACTTCATGTAGACCATTTCTACCATTATCACCAGCTATCAAATCATGATACAAAATTTTGGCTTTCACTAAAGGATGACTGATGGGACGCGATATCGCATGAGCCGCGATATCGCGTCATCCCCTGCGATATCGCGTACGTGATATCGCGGTCCACCGCCATATCTATAAATAAGAGGCGGCGCTCCCCTTATTGATCATCCTAGGCTAAAAGTAGGGAAACTATGGCAGATTGATCACTCCAGAGATAGATTATTTTCCATGTGCCTACAGTAGGAGTCCCCAAGTGAACGGATCTTTATTCAAGCAGCTTTGTACCTGAATGCAAGTTGTGTACAACAATAAAGACAAGCTTTGTGGATAAACCTTGCAGTACATGGAATAGGTTTATTACATGTTATTTCCTACCTGTCATTTATTACTTGCAGTAGCGCTGTATGAGTACGACTTGATTACGAGCATTTATGGATGTGTACGGTTAGTCAAGGAATCGGTTGCTCATCGTGATTAGTCTCTCTCACCCTTATCTCCTAGAACGCGGGATAAGTACGACTTGGTTACGAGCATTTAAGGATGTGTACGGATAACCAAGGAATAAATGCTTATCACGTTTAGGTTAGCTAAGTGCGTCAGTACGACCACTTCGAGCATGTGCGTTACACGTGGTGATCCCAGTAACGATTAGCGTTTGGTAGCCGCAGTTGCATAGTTCAGGGTGTGTACGGTAAGTGGGAACGGATGCTGACGCTAGGTAATTTAGACTTAGTGCAGTAGTTAGAGTTAGGACTTAGTTTCTCAACCCTTCCCTCGTAGTGCAGAAGACATAAAACATAAAAGACCATAAAAATCATATACCTTAGACTTGCTTAACCATACACCGTGACACATACAAGTAAGTCTGGGAAGACAACGATTAATTAACCCCAAGTGTTCCATGGGGTGTGTAGGCCTTAAGTCTGCGGTGCTCCACCGGATCATGCATGCTACGCTCGTATTCGTATGGTTGAATGTAGGGATACCTGCCACTCATCATTGGCGCCATTGCTGAGGACTAAGTATTTGTACGCCAAATAGAACATAAAGGATATCACTCAAATCGTTGGGAGCCTTAACGAACCTTCAGGTTAATTAATTAAACAAGAATTTATATAATGGTAAAATAACACACTGATAAAAAATGACTTCTTCTAACAAATCTAATTCACCACCTAGGACTAATACTAGAGACAGTTGGCAACATACAACACATAACCAAAACCAGCCAAGTCCTAAACAATACAAGATAGTTTATACTCATCCCGATGAGTATATTCCAAACTTTACCTTTATTCTCCATCAAGAAGAACAGTTGCGATGGAGAGATCTGCAAGGTAACATTGTGTTACCCCCAGATCGATTAGTCCCTAACATGCTCTTCTGTGCCTTGGCACAGATTGGCATGACAGAACTATTTTCTGAATACGTTGCTGAGGATTTTGATATGAGGGATTACCATCCCACAAACGCACAACGTATGAGGGACTTAAGGCAGGAGAGTTAACATGCACTGTTGAAGGGCAAGATCCCACATGTCCTTAGCAAAATAAGAGATGAGGAACCCCTCATAACGGGTTCTTTAGTAAACAATGTTCCCCCTCCTAATGATGGTGAGGAGGTAAGACATCAAAACCTACGATCAATGATACATCACACTGGTTCTGACCCTCGTGAACGCCAACTGTTCACGGAAGAAACAACAACTCACGCTAAGGATGGGCACTTAGATCGTTATAATGATCGGGGCCAAAGCAGCCGAAGAGAAGGTAAGAAACATCGCCATGGTGATGGCTTCCCTTATTCTTCTCCTTCATCTCACCACTCACCCTCTCCTTCCACATATGGGCGTAGCCATCGCGAACATAACGGTGAGGGTAAAGGTAAGAAAGATGAGAGACCTCAACTGGAAAGTCAAGAGAGAGGACAAGAGCAAGGACATAGGGAGAGTAGGGAACCACGTAGACATCACAGGCATCATGAAAGAGATGATCATGACGAGCCCCTACTCGCAACCCAAAGTATGCTTGACATCACGAGGCTGTTAGGATTCCAACAAGGCACTTAAAGGACAGTCGGATCAAGCGTTTGGACATAAATAATATTCCACGTTTTGAAGGGGGATACAACATTGATCCACAACATCATTTATAAGCATTCCATGATGCCTATGCCTTGCAAAATATAGAAAATAAGTGGTAGAAGCTTAAGTTGTTCCCAAGGATGCTCATCAAAGAAGCAGAGAGTTGGTACTAGTCCTTAGAATCAGAAACCATTAGGAGGTGGAGTACAATGCTCGAACTCTTCAATGATAAATATTAGACGTACTCTAGAGTGTCCAATTTGCGTAAGCAGATCCAAGGCTGGAAACAAGGTAGTTATGAACCCTTGAATTCTACCATGGCCTGCTACTATACATTGTTACATCTTTGCCCGGGCCATGGGTATGCTCAGTAGGATCAACTTCGCCACATCGTGGATGGGCTAAGGCATGAAACGAGAAGAACCCTTGGGACTTATGCCTAAGGGAGACTATCCGAACTTAGAGCCCAAGAAGTACAACGCTTGTTGGAAGAAGTAGAATGAGAAGAGGGTGAACTACGTAAGAGGGAAAGTGCGAAAGAATACAACCTTGATCCCTCCCTTCGAAAGAAGGGAGTGAAATTTTGTGATGAGGAGGATGAGTCACCACTTGAAGAGTTGGTGAATCGAAAAACCTTGTTGATCCAAAAATTAACAACCGAGGTATCAGCCAATGTGGACCAAATGTGGGATTCCTTAGACTCGAGAATTGAAACAGTCTTGAAAATTGTAGAAGAGTCTAAGGATGAATGAAGTAGTGACAAAGGTAAGACAAAGCGGAGAAATTCAAACCCTGCACATAACAAGGGTAAGGGAAAAATTCCTATCTTCGATGAGGCTGTGGACTCTGACACAGATGATGATAGTGGATGTGAGATCTGCCACTATGATCATCCTAAGGGATGTTGCTCAGTTATCTCACATCTACGGGAGTCTGGGTGTATGCACTAAATCCAAGACTCAATGAACGACAAACATCCCGAAGGTTACCTTATCCACAAGGTAACCCAAGGCAGTTCCACCAACCACTAACGTACTATCCAAGTGGAACTCCACCATAGCCCATTGGACAGCATCAGCAGTGGCAATACCCATAGTCATGGGGGATGCCACCTTCAACACAACAGTACCCTTACCGGTAGCCCGATCCTTATGGTTATTATGTGCAGCAGCCGGTTTCTCCAGGTGGCTTTCCAATTATAATGGGAAGGCCATGGATAAGTACAGTAGATGCATACCTAGGGATCTGTGATCTTTCCTTGCAAGTATCTAAGATAAATACTTATGGAAAGATTGAGGAGAAGAAAGTTCTGTGCATGACATACAGTGACACCGAGGGTGATGACATGGAAGAGTGTTCAGCATTGCTTCCATGTGAGCGGTGTGCCCAGGAAACATAAATCCAAAGGTGCCTGTATGTAGCAACCACACTAGTAGTAGACACCTTGTGGTTGACAGCTACTAGGAAGAGCAAATTAATATGGAAAGAACAAACTGAGGAAACTCATGCTAACAATGAAGGCATAGACACCTTAGAATATGAACGTTGCCAGCTTCCATCCCTCAACCTAAAAACATCAATGGGAAGAAGTTGGGCACTTCTACGAAATTCAAATAGACGATCATTATTTCAGATCTCTCCCTTACAATTCAGTCATGGGGGATATGGCCACCTATGTTGATCCTTGGAGGCCCTCAGTTCTTTTTAAGTTTTTGTTTTACATGTTTTTGTTTTACACGTTTTTGTTTTTCAAGTTTTTGTTTTACAAATTTCTTTAACTTTTCTTGTTTTTGTTTTACAACATCATTATACTTTTCCATTTTGTGTGTGTGTGTGATCCACCTTGTAAGTTCGTCACCTAATAAGTGTTCTTCACGATGGTATGAATTGTTTTCTCATTGATTGCTAATGTTTGGTTTTTACCTTTAAGTTACGATGTTGACACTAAGGTATGTTCTTTTGATATGGCAGGAAATGAGTCCACTTCATCCATCCATTCACCAAAGTCTATGGTCTCTCTTGGCTTGGAAATGTACAGTCCCCTTCCTAATAAGAACTTTAATGAATTTGTGACTGGGTACTTCTCAAACTAAGGAAGGACTCAAGGTTTGAAAAGGGTGTGACTTCAAAGAGAACTTGATGCATTTGTGTTGGCCATTCTCTTGGGTGCTTGGATGTTTTCTTCTTGAGTTTTCTTATAGTTCCGATGTTATCCAATTATCGAAAGCTGAGACAATAAAAATAAGAAGTCTTTGCATGGTGTGGTTCTCATGCACAAAAACAACAAACACAAAAAAAAAAAAAAACGAATGCAGTGAGAATTCAAAGCACACCCCTTAGACGAAATAAACTTGGGCTAAAAGCACTAGCTATGGAACCAAAAGTGTTCCATCTAACTAAGGCCCTTCTCGCTTCCCATTCTCTCATTTTTTTCATCGGAATGGTGGTGGATTTTGGATGCATTCTTGTTATTCAAGTGGATGGTTTGGCCAAGTGTATTGATGCGAAGTCACTGGATGTGGTTGGTTTGAGGCCGGAGTTGGAATGAGATTTGCCAAGTCACATTAATCATGAAACACACAAGGGGCTGTACACCACCTTTTTCTTGGGATTCCTTTCCATCCTCTTCTCTCCACCCTTCTCTCTATTGTTCACCTCATTGTCGGGTGTATCATTAGTGTATATTTTGGTAGATGTATTATTTCCTTTTTGGTAAATTCTCATGGTTAAGACTTTAACTCTTGTTCCAAAGGACATTTCCAGAGCCTACGGACTCTCTGAATGTGAGTTTGTCAGGGCAGTAAGGGCATGAGCCTGCTTTGGGGAGGACCCACTGACATTCTTATTTGGTACATCAGTTAAATTCTTTCCCTTAACATTTTGCAATTTATTTTATTTTGTTCATTTCCATATTGACATCTATTTTATCGATGTCTTAGTTGTCTCTTTTTCTCCATCTTCTTGTTCTTATTCTTTCTCCATTCTCTCGCTACCAGAGGTTCACGCTTAGTCATGGGGGTATGGGGCCCACTTTTTTTCGATTTTCTCCTAACCCCTACACCTTTGGTAGTCATCATTTATATATTCCTAGATCCGTAATTAGCCATACAACAACCCAGCCAATGGACTTACACTAAAGCAAGGTATTGCCCACATTGAAATTTATTTACCCTTCCTAATATGCGACTGTGTTGTGTGTGTAGATGACGATTAGGCAACAACGAACCGGATCTAGAGGGAGCACTTGGAATGGAGCGGTGCTGAAAGTAGTTATGCAAGGAGCAAGATCGATGATGCACTTACGTATGGATAATGAAAGGTGCAATCTGGACATTGGAAGCAGTAAGACTTCTTCTCTCTTCTTCTCTCCTCTTCTCTCTTCTCTTTTCTCTCAGCTACCAAATAAGGCCTGATGTCAATGTAATAAGGTGTTCACCCTTGTTATCATGAACATCAATTGTTGTGTCTTGTAATAATGATCCGTTCACATGTCATCCCATTAGTTCCATTCCCTCAATAATCCCATACCTACTTGATATTATTGTAATGAACTCAAGGACGAGTTTTCATTTAGTCATGGGGGTATGATGGGATGTGATATTGCGTATGCGATATCGCGGTCATCACAATATTGCGTATGCAATATCGCGGTCATCGCGATATCGCATCCCTCACGATATCGCATACACAATATCGCGTTGTCCCTTGTGATATCGCGTACGTTATATCGTGGTCCGCTGTCATATCGATAAATAAGAGGCAGCACTCCCCTTATTGATCATCCTAGGCTAAAAGTAGGAAAACTTTGGCAGATTGATCACTCCAGAGATAGATTATTTTCCATGTGCCCGTAGTAGGAGTCCCCAAGTGAATGGATCTTTATTCGAGCAGCTTTGTACTTGAACGCAAGTTATGTACGGCAATAAAGATGAGCTTTATGAATAAACCTTACAGTACATGGAATAGGTTTATTACATGTTATTTCCTATCTATTATTTATTACTTGCAGTAGCGCGGTATGAGTATGACTTGATTACGAGCATTTACGGATGTGTACGGTTAGTCAAGGAATCGGTTGCTCATCACGATTAGTCTCTCTCACCCTTATCTTCTAGAATGCAAGATAAGTACGACTTGGTTATGAGCATTTAAGGATGTGTACGGATAACCAAGGAATAGATGCTTATCATGTTTAGGTTAGCTAAGTGCCTCAGTACGACCACTTCAAGAATGTGCGTTACGCGTGGTGATCCCAGTAACGATTAGCGTTTGGTAGCCGTAGTTGCATAGTTCAGGGTGTGTATGGTAAGTGGGAATAGATGCTGACGCTAGGTAATTTAGACTTAGTGTAGTAGTTAGAGTTAGGCCTTAGTTTCTCAACCCTTCCCTCGTAGTGCAGAAGACATAAAACATAAAAGACCATAAAAATCATATACCTTAGACTTGCTTAACCATACACCGTAACACATACAACTAAGTCTGGGAAGACAATGATTAATTAACCCCAAGTGTTCCATGGGGCATGTAGGCATTTAGTCTACGGAGTTCGATCAGATCGTGCATGCTACACTCATATTCGTATGGTTGAGTGTAGGGATACCCACCACTCATCAATGACCTATAGAGGATGATAGATAGGGGGAGTTGATCTTAGATGCTTCCAACCTAGTTCGGCCACAAAACTAGTTGATGCAAGTTTACAAAGACCCATTAAATGCTAATGACAACCCTTATGTTATTTTAGCATTCAACATTGATTATGATTGGAGACCTACAAGAGAAACATTCATGATTCAAGTACCCCTCTATGATGAAAGGGCTTCTTTAGCTTCCCATAGTTTAAGATCCCCCTTTGTCACAAGAGTACCATCACGAGTGCCTCCAAGGGAACCTTTTGTCATTAGGGTCCCCTAGCAGAACATAATCCAAGTAGTTGTAGCCTAATCAATTGTGCAATAACCTCTTGCAATGGCCAATGAGATTACCTCTTTCTCACAACCAATAGTTGATAACGAAAAAACTTGATCCAAAAAAAGGAAGAAGCATAAGCAAAAGCCTAACAACAAAGGCGATAAGTAGATAGAGGCAAGAAAGAAAGTGGATCCACCAAAGCCCACTTCCATTTTGGCTATACCTATGACCTCCTTTGCCCAACCTGCTCCAACCAACAAGCCATAGGAGGAAACTGAAGCCCATAACTAGGACAATAGGGAAAAGCCCCAACAACCATAGCCTAAAGTTGAAGTTCGCATTTTGGAACTCATGGAGGAAGTAAAGCACAACTAGGGAGACAAGTCCATGGCCAATGATAAAAACTTCATGGACCAAGTTAGGCAATTCCTCAAGTAAAAAAATACAACCTTAAGCTTGTATGATTTGATCATGACTTCCATAACTTATTATGAGACATTAGTCAAAATGTTGATATTTATCCCTGTTAGTGAGGACATACTCACTAATGAGGAAGCCATCCATGCAATGATGCTTCCTTCCTCACCAAGGGAGGAGAATTCAACATTTTTAACATTTTTCAATAGCAAAATTAAGGTTAATCCCAAAAATGGTGAAGCAACTACAACCCCTCTATTCATAACCATACACATAGGATAGTTTAAAGTACATTGGGTGCATGTTGATGACAGAGCTGCAAATAATGTCATCCCATGTACCATCATTAAATTCTTGGGCTTAATTGAGTAGATATAATCTACAACCACCACAGCTCTTAAGTCCTTCAATGGATAAAGAGTTTCTGCCAAGAGGTCTATTTCCTTGGATTTTATAGCCAGAGAGCAATTCCCCACAATAGCCAATCTCTTGGTGGATGGAGGAGACACTAGGGTTCAACCTGATCTTGGGAAGACCTTGGTTGGCTCAATTACGAGTTGTGTCCTCTACCATCCATCAGGAAATTTACCTTCCTTATGAGGGAGGTGAAATCATCATTCATGGTAATAATGTGGTTCTCCTGGCTATCAACAACATAAACATAGAGCAAGGGTCTAAAGTGGAGCTTCAAGAAGAGGGTCCCAACCATGAAGTGCAACAATCCAAAAAAGAGCAACAACCTAGTAATGATAATGATAAGCAATAGGATGCATTATGGGATGAACTCCCTTTTAACATTGTAAGCAAAGGGGATGGTGAATATAAGTTTCTGTAGAGTAGGCGTTACTCATTCCCTAATCTTGTAAAGATTAAGAAGAATCTACACAAGTGAAGTTTACCTCAACCTTCCCATGCCCCTATGACCAAATGCACTGATGGCCATGTAGCCTTACTTTTCTTTTGTAGTTTATTATATCTTTTTATGCATTTTTTGTTTTACTCTTTATGCATGTAGCCTATGCATATATCCTAAGTTCATTTTCATTTTAACCTATTTTTTACAACCTTTCTTTATTTTTACTTATGTTATAAACATAAAAAAGCCTTATAAATATACTTCTATTTTATAATTGGTCTGCTAAGACCTTAAATTGGCTTCATGACTTGCCATGGCCTTAAACTGACATAGATAATCACACAACATAGTCCACTAAGACTCTAAACTAGTGTCATAGTTTGCTAAGACTCTAAATTGTCATCACAGTTTGATAAGACTTTAAACTAGCAATATGGCACACCATGGCCTTAAATTGGCAATGTAGCCACAATTATACAACATAATATAACCTTTGCCTTGCAAGGGCCTAAAACTACCAAACATCCCTTTCATTATATTTCCTTTTATTTAGCCTTTTATCACATTGATTTTATAACCAAAATGTCAACATAGTCATTCTCAATGTTCACAATGTTTACTACAACCATAGATACATATAACCAAAAATAAAATCAAAATTTAGATTTAAAGGTAAAATTTCCGTAACATACATAAGCCATGGCCACACTATGTGGCAAAAATGTCAAATAATAACAACCATATATAACATAGTCTTGGCTAATCATAGCCATCAACATGAAAATAAATGAAAAATAGCCAACAAGCTAAGCTAATGGAGGTTGTTGAGTGACATCTAGAGGAGGCAGTGGTGGGTCATTTACACCCTTACCACTAGGGCCACCAATGTCTCCTAAGGCTTGAAATGCAACAACATATAGCCAGTTAGCAACCCATAGCCAAATCAAAACCATAAGTTAGAAACTAAAACATAAAATACATCTAACCTGTAGAGATTTCGACTCCATGACTTTTGGGAATAGAAGTGGAAGGCCTTCCTGCAAATGATGAAGGATCTAGTTTTCCATCATGTTGACCTAGTCAACATCCCAGAGATCAACACTAGAGAGGATGTTGATCCTATTTATAGGAGTTCAAGTAGGAGGCTCCTGGGTAGTAGCAGTTGTAGAGGTCTCACCTCTAGTAGTGATAATCCTAGTAGTAGGGGATTTCTCCATTATGAAAGTACTTTCAAAAAGCTAATAAGCACTCTTTGCCTAGATTTCCTTAATGAATAGCTCTCTTTTGCATTGTTCAACTGACTTCTCCTTATGCCACTTAAGGTAAGCCCCATAATTTGCCTTGTAGTATTGCTTGTGGGCCTTTTATTTTTTACCCTACTCTAGGACCCAAGCGTAGTGATCTTTCTAGTTCTCAACCTTTTGGAAAATGAGGTCCATCTACATACGTTGTTCTACCATCTCCCTTAGGACTGTTACTTTGTCTTGAATGACATGCCAGTTGTGGGTCCATGTGATCTCCCTAGTTCGCAACTCCCCTGAGTTAGTCACTTAGACCTCCACAAAGGCCTTGTGGTCTTGGAGATCTCTAATAGTTTCCTCCTATCATTGAGTCTTTTCCCTTAAGGCCACAACTTCCTCCCATAGGGATTTGTTGGACCTCTCTAGCTCCCATGAAGTTTTTGCACATGACATTTCTTGATCAGTAGCAGTCTCATAAAACTTCAAGGGCACACTAGATATGTCAAAGGGAAGCTTAGGCAAGGAGTCTATCTTCATATCTCTATTGGGATTCCACTCCATAGAAGGCACTACAAAAGCATAAAATACAACCATAAACATAATGCATAACCTAATATAGTCATAATGCAAGCATAGGCTACAACTAAAGCATAAAAAAAAATCCTTACCTATCTCAAGTAAAACCTAATGCAACTGATCAAAGATGTCCTTAGGCATCCCACACATGAACTCCATTTTGTTTGGAGTCTCTACCCATGGTTTCACATGGAACTTAGGGATGAGAGCTTGCACTAGTAGCTTAAGAACTACTATAAGCAGAACAATAATCAAAAGGTTAGGATGAAAACCAGAGATAAAAAATGAGATATAATGAAATTAGTAAGGCATGGGCATAACTGGCTCCTCCTCCTCTTACTCCTCTAGGATGATGATGGGTAATTTACCCAGCACTACCTCACCAAACAAGGCATCTAGATCATTTATATCTACATCGAAAAACCCCTCAATCTTAAGTTGCTTTAGGAGTGCCTCTTTTGCATGCTTTTTTTCTGCCTCCACAATAGCTTGGGCTACCATAGCTTGATGTTTGTCTACAACTATAACACATAGAAATCTAGTTAACACATGAAACCATAAAGTAGCCATAAACTTTAAAACATGAAATAGCCAAATTTAAACAAAGCATACCTATAACTGCTTACTGCAATGACCTAAGCTTAAAATTAAGCTTCATTGGGGGTAGTTTGGCTTGATGCTGGCGATGTTTCCTCCATATGCATATTAAGTTTCTCTCTAGTAGTCCCTTCGGCCTTCCTACGTAGTCATTTGGCCTCTTGGATGCTCGTTGGGAATGTGAGAGGCTCCTCATCATCTATGCTATTAGGAGACTCAAACTTCCTAACATCAAGATTCTTAGTGGTGATGGATAACATATCATCCATCCCCTGTAGTTGTTTCTAGGCCTACACCATTGGACAAATGTGCTTTATCCAAGGCCTAGAAAGTTGGCTTGTGTCTTAGGAAATCCATTGCTTGTTCTTATACACCACCATAAACTCTATGAACTTCTTTAGATAACTCTTAAAAAATGTAAAGTGCATATGGATTATTGTAGAGGGGTTAACACAGAGGCTAAGGATCTCCTCCTAAAGCGTAGCAATCAAAGCAGCCACCTAGTCAAATATGGTGCCCTCCATCAGGACCTTCTTAAAGGATCACCTCTGTGCTATATCAATTACCTTCTTTTGTGATAACATTTTGGGAAATGCACAAGACCTAAACAAGGGATATTATTTCTTTATATTAAGGTTCATGAAGCTATCTATGAAAATTCTAAAGTGGCCCATGTTGGCACCAAGCCACTCCAAAACTTCATTGGGATGGCTAATTTCCCTTACTATCCTAGTGGGAACCTTTACCCCATCAGCAGGGATACCAAATAAGTTGTGAAAGAGGCCTGCACTAACATCCATGTTCACCTTCATATCCCAGATGATGCTACTAAAACAACCAACCTTCCCACTAAAGGAGTTGCTTACATGCAACATCTCTATAGCAAGGATGGAAGGGATAGGCATCATAAATACATTAAGCAAACCTACACACTAGATGTTTTCTTGAATGTACCCAAGTGCCTATCCCTTTAGCCACTCCTATGCTAGTGTCAGCTCACCAAACTTTAAGATGAGGGTGGGTATCCTCATGATGTGCTTCTAAAATTGGTATGGTGACATTAGTAGAGGTTGAAGGTCTTGCAAAGCAACAACCAGAGTTTAACATTAACATATGCAAGTTTAATAATCATTCAAAGAAATAAAACACTTAAAGTTATATCCATGAAATAATAATTTTCTTCTTTAGTATGGAGGTCCCAACTGCAAGGGTATGATCCATGGAGTTATCAAATTCTACTCACTAGTTGCACGTAGTTCCATCATCCTTGCAGTTCTTGTATACAAGGTTGAACCTTGAGACGTATGCATCAAAGTCCCCTCTTAACTATTGATACAAAATAGTTCTAATATAAGGATTCTTGGTGAATTTGTCCAAAGAAGTTTGTGCCACTACTAAGATTTGATTGTTGATGATCAAACCTTGGTTGTTGACCTTATACATGCAAGAAGTTTGTGAAACTGATGAAGTTAGGAAAGATAATTAATCCAAAAGCATAAAAACATTACAATAGCCATGCTTACCCCTATAGATGATACACAATGCCTAGTAGGTTTTGGAATAACATGTGGGCTCTATGTGCCACCATTAGAGTATTGTCGACATTATATTGTCTATACTCTCACATCATTCAAATCTATGTGAGGTAACATGGGTTGATGGCATTTGTTGAAACCCCTACTATCCTAGGAGGCATATTGTTAGTAATAAATTTGACAATTAGGATGGATGCTCAAGGTAGTAGGGTCTACATTTGTAGACAAGTGTGACCACAACATCACACTAAAGTTCTTTAAGATGTAGGCAAGGAATTCCCTTGCCCTAGGTTGAAAACACAGCGACAACTTCCCCAAAACCATATCTGGGAGTGGGGTTCTTGGTCTTCGGATGACCAATATAGCACAAGATACCCACCAACTGTACAATGATGAGGATGGATTTCAAGTAAACCATGCATAAAGCAAAATAAAAACATTATGAGCATTTGGAATTACTTGGCAAACTTAGAAAAAACATCAAGTTGGAGGTGAAATTAGCCTTTGTAAAAACTCTAAGGTGCTTATTTGAATTAGCTTAAGCAATTCCATGAGAAAACATTATTACAACCTTGCATAGGCTTACATTATGGAAATACTTGACAAATTTCGAAAAAAGATCTAGTCAAAGGTGAAATTACCCTCTGTAAAAAGCTCTAAGATGTTTATCTAAGTTAGCCTAATAAATTTCATAAAAGCATTGTTACCATCTATTATAGCCTTTTACTTCATAACCAAGGTATTATAGCGAAAAATTTATAGACAAAACTACGCCTTAGTCTAAATTATGCATAAATTTAGAAAAAAGCATCTAAACTATGCATAAATTTAGAAAAAGCATGCATGAATTTAGAAAAAAGCATTAAAAAAATTAAAAAACATACAACCATAGTAAATTAAAAAAAAAAGCTACTGAAGCCATTATTTTTCTTAAAAAACATATTTAAAGCATAAGTTTCACATGAGTTTACATGAAAAACTACACATCAATCACTTCCATCCCCAAAGGGGTAATGTGCTACAACTGCAATTTTTCCTTATTTATATAACCATAACCAAAACCAAAAATTCATTAAAAATTCATGAAAGCTCTAATTTTAGTGATTCAAGCATGAAAAGAACCCTGAAATCACAAAATTTGCAATCATAACCTTTGCAACAAAATATACGTAGCCATTTTTACATGGAATATAGACAAATTAGTAGAATAACCATAGTCGTCACCGTTAATTCCCTTTTCATGTAGGGTTAAAAGAAAAAATTCACCAAAAATTCATTTGAGCTCCAAATAGAGTGATTATACCACTATTTGACAGCTTAAATTAAGCCTTGCACACCTATGCTTAAAGGAAATGCAAAATCCTTGTTGTTGATTTAGAAAAAATTCACCAATATAGACAAAATCCTGAAAATGACATAAACTTCCTTTCGACATAGGCTTGATAAAGAAATTGTTAAAAATTCATTTTAAGTCTAGTGGAAGTGATCTTACCTCCATTGGAGAGTTGAAGCCAAGGCCTACTCAGCCATAGCAAAAAAAAAAACCAAAAATATTGTCATTTTCTTAGAAAAAATTATGAACTTACATGAAATTTTTAAAATGGCATAAAAAACCTAACTACATCACCTTAGGGAAATAGCTAGAAATCCATCGTCATTAAGGAAAATTAATCAAGATAGTAGTCATCAGAAAGCTTAAGTTAAGAGATATGAACTTGTAACATTAGATTTTGAAAATATGCAACTCTTTTGTTAAGAATAAAACACACAATATTAGTTACTTTTTTCATTTAAAAAGCTAAATTCCTAAAGCCCAACTTAACATAGCCATAAAAACATGGTGAAAATAGCTAAAATGATTAATACCCATTAGAAAAAATACCAAAATAATGGGGTATAATTTTGTTAAAATTTAATTTTAACAAATCCTTAAGCCTAGATCTAAGAAAAATGGCCATACATCCAAATTTTGGGGAAGAAAACATGAAAATATTTGGATTGATTTTAAAAATCAAATCTATTGAGGTAAAAACAAAAAAACAACCATAAATTCATGTGGAAATGGACAAAATAAGAGTTGAGATTTTGAAAAAATTTTGATTTATCCCCTCTATTAGCATAGATCTAAGAAAAAAATGGCCCCACATGTTGTAAGAAAAGTACAAGAAAACCATAGAAAATAGCTACAAATAGAAACAAAAATAGGTGGAACTGCTTGCCTCAGAGTGATGACGGACAAGGCTTGAATGGAGATAGGCCTAGGAACATCTAATAGATCCCTAGAATGCTCATCGATCTTTTGAATTTTAGGGTTCTAGCTCTTTCCCCCTCTCTTCTTAGGTGCCATAGTAGGCTCAATGATGGGGATAATTAAGATTAGGAGAAAATGGGAGTTCTACGCTGTCTATGAGAAGGATGGAAGGCTTCCACACTGAAAATTGGTTGCTTTTGTCATAAGAAACTTTGCTAGAGCTCTCCTCCAATGCGTAGTTTCCAAGAATGATAATTATGATTGAAAACTCTCAAAATTCAATGATATAAACCACATCTAAACCTAAACGCACATCTTGAAGCCCTAGTTGCTAATTCAATGTTTCATAACTCTAAGTGCATTGAAATGTGAGGGGAGGGGGAGTCTTTTCAATGCTGAGTTTGGGTGGGAAACAACTTCACTTTTCAAAATTTTAAGGTCTTGGATTGTGGGCCCCACCTTATGTCTTCTCTCTTAACAAAAATGGCACCAATGTTGAGTTTTTTTCTAATTTTGACACTTAGAAGCATATTGCAACCTTGACTCCCATGCATCCATACTAGGGATGCCATGCCCAACATGGATACATGCCTCCCATTTCACAAAATCATTAAGATATGATTATTTTACCTTTTTTTAATAACCAAAAACTACCTTTTTTAACCCTAGGTTCTCAAAAGTGGGTGAGACATGAACAAACTAGACATCATGGGTTTCCATGCTGGGGCAATAGTACCCAACATGAAAGAAGAGGGATAACATCTATCCCTACCCCTTGGTACCCATTTAGCCTAATTTTGACCTTGAAGTGGGCCTTGCATGAACTAGAATCTGTTGAAGCATCTCTAGCAATCCTAAAATGCCAAACCTTGGGATTTGATGTTTTCACATTTGGGGAAGCTTCATCCATGTTGTTCATGTCACCCTCATCAAGAATGGATAGGGGAAGCCAAAAATAACATAAATTGACTACCTAGTAGCCATTTCTGAAAGCCTGGTGACCCCTAGACCCTACCGAAAACCTATGGAGTTTTTGGATGTTATGAAAGTAGTAAAATATTGCATAAAACTACCATCCCCCTCTCATCCATGCTGGGGTCATCATGCCTAGCATGGAAGAAATGGGGGAGATTGCATGAGAAACTTAGAAGCCTCTAAACTAGTGGATCTTAATACCAAACATCAACTATTGATGCTGGCAACCTTGAAGGTTGACTTGCATGGTCAATTGGCTGTCAATCTAGCCTAGATCTAACTTTCTTGGTTGGGGGAGACCTCTTCCATGTTGAGCATCCTAGTCTCAGTGTGGATGGAAGGGGAAAAGATAAAACTATTGAAATTTTCATGTAGTTTAACTTCTAAAAGCAACTCCATCCTTTTGGAAGCCATTGAACCTCTAAAAGTAACCATTGATGATCAAAAATCCTTTCCCACTAATTTTTCATGATGAACCTTCCATCCTCAACATGGACGAAAGGGGGGAAGCTTGAAAAGCCTCTCATAGCCTTCAAAATGACCAAATTTTGTCCTTAGACACTGATGGCCAATACCAGCGACCCTGTAGACACTCATGCATAGCTTGATTTGATCATAAAAGCTAAAAAGCCTTCCCCCAATCTTCCATGCTGAGCATGGAAGCCCCAGAGTGGAAAAGGGGGGCAAGCTCAAAAATTGCTTAATAATCCTTGAAACAACCAAAATTTGATCAGGTATCAACAGTTGTCATTAGCTACCTTAGAAGCTTGCATGCATAGCTAGAAATGATAGAAAATGATATAAATTAGGGTCCCTAAGTTCTTAAACACAGAAAGCCATCTTTTCCATGCTACCTAGCGTGAAAGAAAGGGGGGAAATTTTGGGGGGACTTTGAAATAGCCTCCAAAGACCTTGAACGAACATCAAAAAGATCTGTGTGTGTCCTAGAATGTTGTTTACACATCCTTAGGTCTTGAAGATTATCAAAATTAATCATAAGTGGCCAAAAATCCTTTCCTCCAAATCTTCAATGCTAAGCATGGAAACCCCAACATGGAAAAAGGGGTAGGGGGAGAAGCCCAAAAAGCACTCAACAACTCTTGAAATGATCAAATTTTGACACTAGGTAGTAGAAATTAATACTAGCAACCTTAGAGATCTACATGCATGACTAGAAATGATGCAAAAAGCTAAAAAGTTGCTTCCCCCTATTCATCCATGCTAAGCATACTATCCTTAGTGTGGAAAATAGGGGCAGCTCAAAAACGATATATAAAATCTCCAAATTATCTAAAATTGAGTTCAAACTCTAATCCTCAACCCTGGCAGCTCTGGAAGCATGCAAGCGTGACTGATTGATGTCAAAACTAGTCCATATCTGGGATTTCTAGTTCTTTCACACTAGGGATCCCTATTCCATAGTAAGCATAGTATCCCTAGCATGGAAAATCAAAGGATGACTTATTTAGATCTTTTAAACAACCCAAAATAACATCAAATGACCTTACATACATCCTAGAACCTTGTTAGTAGTCATTGTAACCTTCAAACCTGAATAAATTGACCCTAGATGGCCAAAAGATGGTTTCCTCTAGTTTTCCATGCTAAGCTCCCTAACCCAAGTGTGGAAAAAAGAGGCAAGCTAAAAAACCACTTGGGAGTACTCAGAACTACCAAATTTTGGCATGGAGACATAGCCCTTAGCCTTGACAACTTTGGAGGGTAACATGCATAGTCGATTGTGACTCAAATTGGTCTAGATCTAGAATTCTTACTTTATACATGCTAGGGAAGGTTCCTTCCATGTTAGGAAACATGGAAAAAAGGGGAAAAAGCTACTTTTCCACTTTTGGTTATAAGATGACATACCTGGAAGTCAAAGATCTATAATAGAGAAGCCCAGGACCTCACAACCTTAATATTTTTTGTGTTTGACTTTATTTCAACCTCCAAAGTCTATTCCCCAAAATATTCCATGTCAAAGTAACTCCCCTAGTGTGGAAATATATGGGAAGGACCTTAAGTACCTTAAACGACCTTCAAATGTGCTCAAAATCAGCTAGAAACTTGCAAAATCATGATCTATAGCCGTAGGGGCCTAGGAACTTGGTCAAAGTCTTCTTAAACCACTCTGAATCCACAAAACAAGTGTCTCCCCATTCTTCCTTGTTAAGGATATTCTACTTAGTGTGGAAAAATGGGGGGAATCCATTTCGACACATTTTAACACTCAAAATCAACTCAAATTGCCTCAAAATGAAGGTAGAGGATGCATAACTTCTAGATCTAGGTTTTGGCTACTTGTTTGACCTCATTTGGTCCTTTTTTGGCTAAGGTTGTGGTTTTCTATGATGATCTCCCTTTCTTCCATGTTGGGCAGGGTGGAAATAAGGGGGCAAGGCTTCAAAACTCGCTTTTTGGCCTTTATAGACCTTTGGAATGCCTGATTTTGATGGCTCTAGCCTTGTGCTACCTTGGTAAGGTTCTGGAACTTCACTTTTGGACCTCTGAGCATTCCAAAACCTATTTTCTAGGGTTTTTACACTAAGAGTCTCTATTTCTATGTTGAACCCAATGTAGAAGCCTCAAAACACTTGACTTTTGAATCTAAACAGCCTAGAAACAACCCTAATTGGTGCCCAAACTCATCTAATAGCCTTGTAGCCTCAAAACATGGCTCTCTAAGGCCTAATACTAGCAAAATGTAACAATTTTTTGACCTATGTTAGCCAAATTTTACCATATATAACTTGTTTTGCTTGATTTTTGCCTTATTACATAGCATTTTAGCTTGTTTTTATATTTGTGTTGCATTATTGAACTTGTTGACCTTCTATGATCTTTATATGGCATTATGTGTTCTTTATTTACTTTATTTGCCTATGTTTGGTCTTTAAATTGTA
Organism: Gnetum montanum; assembly: GCA_015680685.1. Lineage (NCBI taxonomy): Eukaryota > Viridiplantae > Streptophyta > Gnetopsida > Gnetales > Gnetaceae > Gnetum > Gnetum montanum. Next base: position 1,226,525 of record MNCI01011180.1, read on the forward strand.
TCAAATAGTGGGATTTGACCTTCCTTGACCATTATTTGACACCATGTGACCATGGCCCACTAAGGCCTAAAATTAGCAACATAGTCTGCCAAGACTCTAAATTGGCATCGTGGCCTACTAAGGCCTAAAATTGGAAAAATATTAGCCTTTTTACACTATTTATAGCCTTGATCCTTATAATTTACTTTGTTTAACCTTGGTCTGACCTTTATTTGGCCCTTGTTACACTTTGTTTGCTTGTTGTCACCCTATTAATGACCTTGGATGACCTTGGATGACCTTGTTTGCCTTAGATTTGCATGGATTTTAATAATTTTATAGCATTTTAGCATTATTTATTCACTTTTACCGAGGTGCCACTTAATATGCTTTTGGTTGACATGTAGGATCAAAGTATGAGTACCTAGCAGCAAATTAGTTTACCTTTGTGTTTACATGGAGCTCACAGTGATGTCGAATAGTGTATCAACCTTGATTGCCTAGCTTTTGAGCTTGAGAGTCTAGTAGACCACATAGCCTCAATAGAGAAACATCTACAATGGCTTGAAAACCTAGTCAAAACCCTTAATTGAGAAGTAGGGGACATAACTGAAGATTCTCTAGTTGATGTTCCTATCACAAGGCATAGTGGTAAGGAGAAAATCCTTAAACTAAATTCCTCACTAGAACCTTAATGTGCTCAAGACATTACCAAGATCCTACAGAGCAACATTAAGGCCTTTGCCTAGTCATATGAAGACATGCTAGGCTTAGACCCACATTTAGTCTAACACAACATTATACCAGACCCTATCATCAGACCTTTTAATTAGAAAGTATGCAAGATTAGACTTGATTTGGCCTTGGTAGTTCGTAATGAATTCTTAAAGTTCTACCAAGCTAGTTTCATTAGGGCTATTGATTACATAGAATTGGTGTCCAACATAGTGGTAATTCTTAAGCAAAATTGGAACATCCATATTTACATTGATTTCCAAGACCTAAATAAAGCGACTATTAAGGATGCCATCCCTTTGCCTAGTATTGATCAACTTATCAATACTACAGCTAAACATGCCTTGTTATCCTTTATGGATGGATTCTTGGGATATAACTAGATTAGGATCAACTTAGAGCACCAACTTAGCACAACCTTTATGACTCCATGGGGTACCTCTTGCTATACTATGATGCCATTTGGCCTTAAGAACATAGGAGTAACTTATCAATGAGTCATGTCCTATATATTTAGTGATTACATGCTAGGTTTGCTTAATGATTACATAGATGACATAGTTGTTAAGTCCAAAGTGGCCAATGGCCATGCTCATGACCTAGATCTTGTGCTTAAATGATGCCTTAAATACAAGCTTAGGATCAATCCCAAGAAGTGTGTCTTTGGTATCAAGACTAGTAAGATGTTTGGCTTTGTAGCATCTGCAGCAGGGATATGTGTCAATCTTGATAAAGTTAAGGCCATATCTAAATTAGCAGCATCTATCAACCTTAAGGAGCTTTGTGGATTACAAGGCAGATTGTAGTTTATTCATAGATTTATTGCTAGGCTTATGAACAAGTTATAGCTCATGCAACAGTTGCTTAAGAAAGGGGTTCACTATGAGTGGATGGCTCAATGTCAAGAGGTCCTTTAAAACCTTAAGAAAGAGTTGATACAACTACTAATATTCTATCCTCTATAAGAGGGTAAACTATTTTACATTTACCTTACCATCTCTAGTATGTCCATTACCTCTCTACTTTGTTGTAAACATGATGATGGAGTAGAAATGCCCATGTATTACCTCAGACATGCATTAGTTACCCCTAAGGCTCAATACACTGAATTGGAGAAGTATTTTCTAGCACTAGTATTCTCCTTGAAGAAGTAAAGATATTACCTCTTCAGAAGCCAAGTTAATGTCATTTGCAAAGAAAACATACTTAGAGCCAGAACAACCAACATTTATGAAAGTAGCTGTATAGCTTGATGGAAAGCCATAACTGCGGAAGTTCACCTTCATTACATCTCCCAATCCTCAACTAAAGTTTAAGCTATAGTCATACAACTGACAATTTCACCTGTTGATGAGCAAGCATAGATCTTGAGTTTCCTGATTAATATATTAACTTTGTTAGCCAAGTGCTCGAGGGTTATGAGGTGGTCATGCACTTTGATGGAGCTTCAACTATGCATGGGGCCAGTGTTGCTACCATCATAACATTTCCATCTAGTGAGATTTGACCCTCTGCCTATCATTTTGGATTCTCATGTACTAACAACATAGAGGAGTATGAGGGATTGATAAGAGGGATAGTTATAGCTTGTGACCTAGGAATTAGATTCTTAGCAAGCAAAGGCAATTCACAACTTGTGGTTAACCAAGTAACTTAAGTCTATGCATGGAAAGCTAAGCACTTATAACATTATTGTGAGCTAGGGAAGTAGTTGTTACAATAGTTCACAAATGTTGATATCTAGCACATACCCCAAAATGAAAATGTCATAGCTGATGAAAGTGCAACATTAGCCCTTTGTGTGATGCTAGATGTGTTTAGTAAGTTACCCACCTTAACCGTGGACTATGCTACTCCCATCACATAGAACATTGAGGATACCTTTGTGGTTGTCATTCACACTACTCCTTTCAAGGAGTGGTATGACGATATCCAATTTTACCTTATGCATTGAAAATGATCACAAGGCCTAACTACTAGTCAAAAGGACATTGTATGTAATTGATTGAAGTAGTATGTCATCGTTGGTGATAACACATTATGTTGATAATCCTATGATGACATACTCCTAAAGTGCTTAGGTAAAATTGAAGCTAGAATAATCCTAGAGAAGGTTCACGAGGGTGTTTTTGGAGGACATATAGGACCAAGAGCTATGACTACTAAGATTAGACAATTAGGCTATTACTAGCCCAATATGGAAAATGATTAGCTAAAGAAGGTTAAGTGGTGTGACACATGCCAACAATATAGCAACCTTACACATGTTTCACTAACTGAGTTGCATAACACTTAGATAACATGGCCATTCCAATGATGCAGTTGGATATCATTGGGCCCATGATGCCTAAGTCTTCCATAGGGCATAGCTTCATCATCATCACAAACAAATACTTTACCAAGTAGGTTGAGGCTATTCCCCTAAGGAAGAACACATCTAAACAAGTTTGCAAATTCATCCTAGATGATAGTGTAGTTCATTTTAACATGCCCATGATCATAGTTATGAACAATGGACCAAAATCTAGTAGCCATAAAACAAAAGATTTTTGTCATGACCTAGGCATTAAGCACTCTTTCTCATCACCTTATTACTCTCAAGCCAATGGACAAGTAGAAGCAAGCCATAAGGACATAACCATCTATCTCAAAAAGATGCTCAACAATAGCAAACATAAATGGCATGAGGAGATTATCCATGCTCTATGGGCATATAGAACAACCTATCACACAATAATTGGTATGACCCCTTATAGCTTGGTTTATGATTTTGAAGCTATTTTACCTCTTGAATTGCGAGTTCCATCACTTCGAGTAGCCTTGACCGACTTCATCAATGATGAGCAAAATAAGGAGTTATGGACATTGACCTTGAACTTGGTGGAAGAGCAATGTATGCATGTGCTTGCTCACATTGAGCACTATCAATAGAGGCAAAAGTGGAAACATCACCATAACTTGACCATGTGTAAGATCAAGGAGGGTGACCTGGTTCTCAAGGGCGTCTATGAGCATGTGGAAAATTTTTTACCCAATTAGTGAGGGCCTTTCCTTGTCACTAGAGCCTATGGAAATAGTGCATTTAGAATAGCCAACATAGATGGGAATGAGCTGTTCAATCTTGTCAATCATTCCTATCTAAAGCCATACTACATGTAGTTGACAATCATTAACAAGTTAGCCTGCTTTCAACGGTCTGCTATGATCTTAAATTGGCAGCACAACTTGCTAGGGCCTTAAACTTGTACAATGGTCCACCACAGCCCGAAACTAGCAACTTTCATGACTTGGATAGCCCAATTTTCATGTGGCCTATATGCATTATATCATTATAATATGCAATGATTTTTTGTATTCTTTGTCGGTGTCTCTTGGGTTAATCCTCCAAACATCAACAAAGAGGGACCATTGAAACACCATAAAAATTTGCATCTTATAGCTAATTTTCATTGTGTAGCTTTCACCCCATGAAAACCAAGTCAAAACTTCATTGTAAATGTGAAGATTATAATCCATAGTGGCAAATTTTACATACTTTATACTTTTGAGACTAAACATTGCCTCATAAGTGGTCAAAGCCTCATTTTCCAAGAGAAAAAGTTCACATAGTTTCTATATTTTCGTTTGCAAGGGGGGGGGGGAGAATATGGGAAGGTCAAAAATGCCTTTTAGAATGTCAAAAAAGGTAATTTGATGGATTTTATGGGGGGTATGCATTTTTCTATGTTGGAAACACATGTAGGAGGGTAAATTTCACCTACCCCTAGTGTGGAAATATGGGGGTTTTGAAAATTTTCTTTCTTCATTGTGGGGACTACATGCACAGCCTAGAAACCTACCTCCCTTAACATGAAAGATTTCCCCCTAGCATTTAGTTTTCATCCCTAGCATTAAAAATTGCATCCCCCAACATGGAAGCCACAAAAGCCAAAATTCATCACTTCAATGTTGACTAGCCACTTTAGCAAGCATGGGGGAAAGCTCAGCATGGAAGATTCATCTCTAGCATGGAAGGTGTCCTCCAATTACAATTTATAGTAAACAAAATGGCCATAGGAGAAGCCTTTTACTATGTATAGTAACCCCCCAAATTTGGACATCCATCTCACCTGAATGAGGTGGAAATTGGTAGCCAATTTGCAACCACTATACAACCAACTTGTAACCATTTTACAACCAAATCATAGTTGTTTTGTAAACCCATTCATGGCTAAAGACCTATAAAAACTAGCCTTAAACATCATTTATAGTTTTAGTACTTTTTGCACAAGCAAAGACTTTCAATTTAACACTTAAAAACAAACTTTTCTACGATTAGAGTCCTTGCAATCTCCCATGTTTGCATTCTACTAAACACCAATGTGAAAGAATTATAGCCTTGAGACTTGTGGATTTTTGGTGTCAATGCTACATTTCTGGGATTTCTAACCCCTAGCATGAAGTAGTTTTGGCCACCAGATCTTCTCTTTTCTCACCCCTTAATAGTGACCAACATTACAAATCTAAGATTGTAGAACTTGAGGTTCGATATTATCAAGAGTGGAAAGACATCTAGATCATGGAGTTGACCACATTGAATTCAACGGACCCTGAACCCCCATCCAAGTAAACCCTCCTTGCTACCCATTTAGGAACCATTTGTACACAATTCTCTAACTTATTCTTTATTTTTTCTTAATAAAGTTTGAAGTTTTGGATTTTTTATCCAAGATATATTTTTTTATTTTCTATGCATTATTTAGATTTGTTATTAGTTTTTTCATTTCATTTTACTACACCCTTTTGCAAACCCCCCAAGTCCTTAGTTAATCTGCCAGACCAGCCAGGGTACCTCGGATGCCATTTTTACGAAGGTTCTAGGGACTTGAGGTTGAGAAACTATTATGCATTAGATCTCCTTCAATTTTTTTTAGTGATTAAATTTTTTGATTACAAAACCCTTGTCTATTCATTTAATCCTTTCCAAGTTTGGAAACTACTAAGGTCATAAGCTCAATAAAAGTTTCATTTAAGAAATGAGCTCATACATCCAAAACAAGGGAACACCATAGAGGTTTTTGGATGGATGGATGACATATACTCATTGCCTATTATCATGAAAGGAAATCATGTCTTAGTTATCAAGATCAAAATTCAAAGATAGAATCTAGACATTAGTAATCAAATAACATTATAGTTCAAACCACCATCAATTGACAACTACAAGTGCATGAAGTTCAGGCAACAATAAAGGAAAATATAAGAAAAACATAAGAAAAATTCCAAACCAAATAAAGTAAAATATAGAAGAAATTGTAAAATATTTAAGAACATAAAAAATTTACTAAAATGGTGTAAGAAAAAAACTATGAAAAATATGAAAAAACAAAAAAATGAGGATCCACTTTGATTGGTTTAGCATGGATAGCCATCTTCTCCATGACTGAGTTTGAAGGAGGAGATCTAAAAAATTGAGTGTGCATGTTCATCGATTGAGGTGTTGTGGTCACTAGCTCTCTTAGGTTCATGAAAAGGCTTTAATTGTTGTGTGTTAACTAGTTGCTTTTTGTTTGGGCAGTTAGGTTTATATACTAACATAGCCCTAGAAGAAAAGGTTTCATAGATAATGTAAGGCCCTTTCCTGAATGTTTGAAATTTAGTTCTTAGTGGCACATGTGTGGGATTCTAGTATAGAAGCTTATCTCCTAATTAAAATTTTACAGTCCTAATTCTAAGGTCATGTTGTTGTTTATTAAATGACTTATGCCCTTCATTAGATGATAGGCCTACTAATCGATTCTCATATAGCATGTTGAGATTCATTAATCATTCTTTTTGTGCTACACTATGGTTAAGGCAAAGGTCACTAGCTGTTGAAAGTGTATGGAGCTTCACTTGGATGGGAAGAGTTGGTAGCTTTCCATACACAAGCTCATAGGGAGAGTAGCCAATAGGAAGTTTCCAAGTGGAGTGGTAGTCCCAAAGGGCATCATTGAGTTTGGTGCTTCAATCCCTCTTATATTTTCTGGTGGTTCAGGTTAGTATTTTTGTGATCTCTTTATTCATAACCTCTACTTTACTATTAGCTAGGGGGTGGTACGGTGTTGTTAGTTTATGTTCAACCTCCAAGCATTGCATGAGCTTCTAAAAGGTGGTGCCTATAAAGTGAGATCCATTATTAGAAATAAGTGCATGTGGCACCCTAAAGCTATTTATAACATGTTTTTGTGCAAATTGAGTAACTGTAGAGGATGTGCAATTGCTGATGGCCACTACTTTTGCCCACTTTATATAGTAGCTAATAGCTACAATGATGTATGCCTTTTCATTGGACATGGGAGTGATGGGACCCATGAAGTTGATGTCCCAAATAATGAAAGGTTCTAATGGTTGGATCCACTACTAAGGTATCTCCATACGAGGAATCATCCCACCATCACATTGGCAGTAATCACTGGAGTAGAAGAAGTGATGAGCATTTTTAAAAAGTGTTGGATAGTAATACCCTGCCATGAGGATTTTAATGGTTGTGCATTTCCCAGCATAGTGGCCCCCGTAAGGGCCCTCATGAGCATCTTAGAGAATGTGCAGTTGATCATCATCAAGTTGTTGGCGATCGTTTGGGACGCGACCGCCAACGAGTGTCCTCGAACAGGATTTAGGTGCCTGCTGGTCTCTGGCAACACCAAGGCCCAGATACCTCCAAATAAACTTAGTAGTTAATGTGAGTATGTGTGTGTG